>OZ020521.1:17962851-18016426 GCA_963971425.1 Bryoerythrophyllum caledonicum | reverse complement strand
CCACGGCCTCAAAGCGCACGCGATCGGCTCCAAAGTGCACGCGCTTGGCTTCAAAGCGCTCGCGCCCGGCCCCATTCGCACGCGCCCGACCACGATGTTCGTACGCGCCCGGTCATAATTGGTACGCGCGCGGCCTTTGGAGGGCATGCGCACCAAACGAGGTTGAAGTTCCAAACGAGGAAGTCGTGTGGTCTGACACTTCCATTGAGGACTCGGACACTAGGTGCGACTCAACTTTTTGCAAGGAGATTGAAGGCTTTATTAAATGCCACTGGCTAGATTCTGCCCTCCAAGAAACACTGACAATTGGAGAAGATTCCGGCAAGGAAGAAGATCCGATTGAGATGGACGCGGTTGCATACAAGAACATCAATGAAAACCTAGAGGCTTCTAATGATGTTCCAATTGGCCGAAAGGCTCATCTTTAACTTCTTGCTAAATATGAGCAGAGTTTACAGGAAAACAAGAATCTAGTAGAAGAAGCCAGCCGCAACAAAGAAGAACTTCAAAAATTACGCGCACTACTCGAAGAAAAAGACGATCAAATCCAGGAATACGGAAAGTTGGTGTTTACTTTAAAGTTGTAGAGTTTGATAGCAATGGAAGTAGTGCCATGAATGATAAACGAGCAATTTTGTAACATTTTGAAATCATAGACCTTATGAATTTTGTAAATTGCACTTCATTTGTAAATGGCTTTAGTTCAAAACAATGTTGTTTATCTCTGATGATAATCAAGTTTGTATGGTTTAGCATGTTTTTGAATTTGTACAATGTAATAAAGTGAATGTTCTGTACAGTCTTGTATACGTTTAAATTAAATATTTGATGACTGTAATATGATCTTCCATGATTGTACAACTTCATGCACTCCTGTCAATAAATTAAAATCACTTTTGTCTAATATTTGAAAACCGACTACAATAGTCTGTAGTATCATCGAGAATTTTTTTGTAGTGGAATTTATATCATGTGTTGAAGAATAAAACTTATACTTTTGTCTCAAACATGTGAATCATAAGACTAAACAATAAAAATCATGTTACTTACTTGCATAATAAATGATTTGGGATGTAACAAAATCCCCAATATTAATGCAACATTATTATTCTTGGTTGAATTATATGTAACCAATTGCGACGGCCTTCCAAAATGATAAGAGATGGCATTCTACCATACAAATTATCCATATTATATCTTAATATGAGTATAAGTTTGCCATACAAATCATTTCCCATGCTAATTGAAGGTACTAACTCTCCCCAAAAAATCATTAAGTAGGTATAAGTATTGTGTTAATAACGTTTTTAGAAGATGTTTTTAAAACATTATAGTGTTTGACTACTTTCCTTGAACATTTCAAAAATATTGGATTGTTTACGATTTTTTTGTACGTAAATCAAATTTTCAGTACATGCTCATAGATTTCTGGAAGATAGAAGTCAAATCATTTGAGCCAACCAAATAAATTCACTAAATTGTAATAGTGCCAAAATTGTACTAGTATATTGTAACACAGAAAAAAATTGCCATATACAAACCCAATCTACCCACTTTATGCAATTTTTACTTTTATAGAATTCATGGAAATTGCAAATTAGTAATTTTATGTAGATGACCCATCATGTAAACTTGATTGAAGTTGACATTGGCATTTCTACATGTCGGAAATGGAATTTTGGAAATTAGAGTATGTCAAGTTCTCTCCACTAGGTAGGTGCTTGATCCAGAAATGTGTACGCCCGACCCTGCACGAACGCGCCAGAACCAGCCCTGTCGCGTACGCGCGCAACCCCATCTCGTATGCGCGCAGCCCCATCGCAACCGCACGCAGCCCCCTCGCGTACGCGCGTAGGCCCGTGCGCCTTTGGCCCACAGCGTGCGCGCCCGGCCACATAGAGTACGCGCACGGCCCCACATTGTGTGCGCCCGGCCTCACCGCGTGCGCGCCCGGCCACATAGAGTACGCGCGCGGTCCTCCTTGTATGCGCCCGGCCCCAGATGCTCCGGCTCCAGCACTATAAAAGAACCATATGCGGACACGAGGGTACTACAAGTTAAAACTACATTTAGTGGTGTGGTGATTGCATGGTACAATAGTACCGTGGCTTAAAATATGTATTTGGAGTTGAGAGTGCCCATTCATGAAGGCACCACATTGAAATAAATAATTTTAAGGTTGGACCACCCTTGTACAATTGTATTCTTTCAAATTCTTTCTACCTCAGCCCTTAAAAGGCGCAAACGCTCCCCACAAGCGCACGCGCCCGGCCCCTAACTGCGCGCGCCCGATAGGCAGGTGCGCGCGCGACCCACAACGGTACGCGCCAGGCCCATAACATTGCGCGTCCGGCCCTAACAGTATGCGCCCGACCTTGACGGTACGCGCCTGGCCCTGATATGCACGCGCCCGGCCTTGAGGGATATGCGCCCGACCGTGAGTCGTACGCGACCGGCCCTGACGCATACGCGCCCGACCCTGATATGCACGCGCCCGGGCTTGAGGGGTACGCGCTCGGCCCTGATATATACGCGCCTGGCCTTGAGGGGTACGCGCCCGGCCCTGATATGCACGCGCCCGGCCTTGAGGGGTACGCGCTCGACCCTGAGTGGTACGCGCCCGGCCATCAGTGGTACGCGCCCGGCTCTGATATGCACGCGCCCGGCCTTGACGCGTACGTGCTCGACCCAGATATGCACACGCCCGGCCTTTAGGGGTACGCGCCCGGCCTTGATATGCACGCGCCCGGCCTTGAGGGGTACGCGTCCGGCTCTGACGCGTACGCGCCCGGCCTTCATATGCACGCGCCCGGCCTTGAGTGGTACGCGCCCGGTCCTGACGCGAACGCGCTCGGGCCTGATATGCACGCGCCCGGCCTTTAGAGGTACGCGCCCGGCCCTAATATGCACGCGCCCGAACCTGATATGCACGCGCCCGACCCTGATATGCACGCGCCCGGCCCTGAGTGGTACGCGCCCGGCCTTGATATGCACCAGGGTTGTCATACTGGACGGACGTCCGGTACGCCCGTCCGGTAGAGCTCTCGCCCGTCCTGGTAAGTCAACTGAGGATTGACTTACCCACTAGGTAAAAAACAGGCGACGTGGCAGCCATGTAGGCACCACATAGCTGCCACGTAGGAGAGGGTCATGTTTGAGTAGGATCGGGGACTAAAGGCAAGAGGGAGGTAGGGCGGAGACGTCCACGCCCTGCCCGTGTGGGGGCGGGGACGTCTCCGCCCCTTCATGAGTTAGTTAATAGTGTTTAACTATTGACCATATGTTGGTAAACTAAAATTTATGTTGACTGTAGTATACACTAAATGTGAACCCATACACCAATTGCAAATGAGGGACTTAGTGTAGTGACACAACCGGACACTAAATGCCATTTACTACACTATGTATCATTTTTTGTAGAAATAATAAATTTATTTCTTTCACTTGTGCACATTTAGTGTATCAATAGTGTATCAATTGTTATTTGTGCTTGAACAAATGCAAATCTCGGATTTAGAATTTAAGATTTGGACGTATCCAATTTTGATTAAAATATAACGTATGGCAATTGCCAATTACACATAGTCTTCTACGAAGATGCCGTATTGCCTATTTAACCACCACATGCGAAACTAATGCAGCTAATTAACAAAAAACTATTGTCGGTAACAACATAGAGGCATAGTCCAGTTGTGGGGGGGTTTCATTAATGTGTCTATAACATCTGGTACAGAAGATCGTTCTTCGAGCAGTTGTTTTTGCAACGCTGTAAGTTTTAGCTTCAAGTTTACATATTGCTCCGTGTTTTTGCTGGTGAAATACGAAGTGTCCCAATCTTCTTTCCAAATTTTCTCACAAATCCAACCCACCGCAAATGCATCTGCTGCTTTGGAGTAGAGGTGTGACCGTTGCATGACTTCAAGCGAGTTGGTGGAGTCTTGCGGCCCAAAATTATAGAACAGTTCTGGTGCCACAAACCGTCGCCGCTCTCTCTCTTGTTGAAGCTCCTCCTTGAATGATAACCATACCTTGATGGCTCATTCTCCACAACCCGACTAGAAAGCCCCCAATCGCAAATTCCGATGTACACCGTATCGGGTTTCCACTCATCAAAGTGGAGCAAAACATTTGATGGAGAGATGTCATTGTGTATATAATTTGCGTCGTCGCATTTTCCCACAATGACAAGCAATGATAGCGCGAGGTTCACTCGATTTTGGCGGTAAGTTTTTACCCACCGAAGCTCTTGGATTGACAACCCGGTATTTGGATGCATCTCAATCCGTTCAAATGGCAATGCTTCATCCACTTTCGAGTCAAACTTCGACCAAAAAGAAGCCAGAGATCCCCCATTCCACCAAAGCGTGTACCCTTCCATAGTTTTCGGGTGGATGTACGCAAGTCTAATGATCCCTGGATGCACTACCGGACACCCTCCAGCCTCGTTGATGATGTTTCGGCGCTTCTCCCTCTCGTTGGTGTTGGTCAGAGTCTTACCGGCGAAGTAAATCCAACTTGGAATGTTTTCCAATTTGGTTATCATCACCTTCCGTACAGCCCCATAGCCACCCACCGCGCTCTGCCCTGGCATTGGAATCACTTTAGCGCAACTTTCAAGCCACCTGAAAGTTCCACCAACGCAGTGAGCCAAAATTTGTTCCTCAATAGTCGCTTTCCAAGGAGCTAGTTTCTTCTTACGGGAAGAAGAGTACTGTTGAACGAAGCCCTGGATCATCCTCATCTTTGCCACTAGTGCGCGCTCCTCCAGGTTCCAGGTGCTCTCATCCTCCTTCTTCCCTGTGACGTAACACCAGTTCGCAACGATATTGGTGGTCAGTGCGGTCACTTGTGTATCCAACCACTCCGAATGCAACCAATAATCTGAGAAATTATTAAATTTCTCAGATTTATCAAGGTTTGACATTAATTCGTGTCGCATGTCAACCGTCAACTTGTGGTATCCCTCTTCGTTGTGGATCAAATAGCTCCTCGTCAACGCCCCTGTCGTCCGACGCTTGTAAAACTCGACGGCAATCCCTCTACATTCAACCATGTATTCGTGCAGGGGCATATCCGGATTTGGTGACTTCTTCCGCCTCTTCCCACTTGATGACGACGGATCCAATGATCCGGAAGTCAACTCCGTGTTGGTGGACGGAAGAACCGTCTCATCAACATCATCCAAGTCCATAAATACTGGGCGCTTCTCCATCGACCTACTTCCTTCTCCCGCCATATGTGATTGTCAACTCCCTACCGTGGTCAAAATTCCAAGTTGATGGTTTCAAAAAAAACCGCAAAGAGTCTGGGTACAATAAATGGGCCAAGCCCGATCACCCACCAAACTCACTTTCAGGCCGCAAAGCGAACTGACACGTGAGGCCTAGGGAATGGACTTGGCAGAGAATAAGGACAAAAAGTCCCCTATTTATATGGTGTAGGGTTCCTTTTGCGAACACGTCCCCGCCCTACCTAGGCAAGGCGGGGACGTCTCCGCCCCTGCCCAATAGGGGCGGAGACGTCCCTGCCCCTGCCCAGTAGGGGGCGGGGACGTCTCCGCCCCTGCCCGATAAGGGGCGGAGACATCCCCGCCCATGCCGCGGAGACGTCCCCGCCCCTGCCTGGGGACCCTAGACCAGTGCTTCGTCTATCGGCTATATAATATCGTGCACACCCCTAATTGTCCCCGCCTCACATACTCCCTCTTCATCCACCTCTTAATTGAGTTGGTTGTGGGCGTCGTGTGAGGACTTCATCCATTCGCATCACATATATTATTCAGATTTTCCCCACCCATGCCCACGCCGGTAAAAATGAATAAAGAAGAACGAGACAAGAGCTGACTACGATCGGGAAACAAGCAGCGGAAGAGGTTGCATGTGCTTCGGAATCCTGTTAAATTGGCTTTTAAAAGTTGGGAAGAAGTTCCGGAGCCATGGAGTTTTGAGGATTGCGCAAACTTCATCGAGTGGTGCCATATTGACAAGGCTTTCCCGGAGGAGCGACACAATTATCACCGACGCTTTCACAAGGCAAATTTATGGAAGTGCACCGACGAGGCGTTCAAAAATCGGTGCATTGAAGTATACCAGGTCTTGTACGACATCCCTTATATCAAACGCAACGAAGTAAATCTCTTCCTTGCGCGAGGTGTCCATGCGGAGGTAAAGTTGGGCAAGAGGGTGGATTGGTCCACCTTGAAAGCCATGGGAGATAGCATAAGAGTTCCTTCTCCGGCGAATGGATTGATTCCAATGGGGACACGGAGGTATCCAGAATGCGGATTGGGCAAATCGATGGCGAAGACTGAACCGGTCGACACGTACGAGACCGATCCTTCAAACACGGATACAGACTCTGACGGATCCCACGTTCCAATCACAAGGAGCCAAAGGACACAAGCGCGCACCAAACGAAGGAGGGCGGAACAAACGGTTAACGTAGTCGTTAACAATACCGTTAATGAAGTTGGGGCTCAGGTACAATTCCCCGCGGTTGTTGATCGAACGTTAGAAGCCTCTACTGGTGCTATTTTTGCCAACACTATCCAAACCTTGCTGAACCAATTGGAAGGGAAGACAACAGAACTATTGTCATTGCGCAATGAGGTTCGCAAGTTGAGAGTTGATGTCAATGATAAAAACATTGTTATTGACCAGCAACGACGTGATATGGAGGAGCTCCGACTTGCCCTTCAAACTAGTACAATGACCACAGAAGATCGGAATCCACGACGGGAGGAAGAAGTGCTTGTACACGTGTCAACCCAAGACGATTCATTGTCGTTTGATGAAGCCCTTACAAACGCAGACAAAGCTATGGTCAACAAAGAAAAGGGTGTGGGGGGTGACGGCGGCAAAGAGCTCGCTAAAGCGCTTGAAGAGAATTCAAGACTACAAAGTCGCTTGGATGTGTTGGTAGAACATTACTATCAATGGAAGTTGGCATGCGTATTCACGGTCGATCGGTCCCGACAATTGGTGGCGGAATTCCAAAAAATCGACAACAACTATACCGAAAACAACCAGGAGAGGGTGTTTAGTTTGACATCGTGGGCCCTCGTAGATGATCTTTTCAAGATGGATGAAATGGCGATGGTGAAAACCGCTGGTGGGCAAACAACCATCGATTGGTCCCGTTACAAATGGGATTTCAAAAAGGAGGTTTCATCTACCCTCGATCATCGGGGCAAACCCATGTTATTGTGGCCACAACCTTCGAGCTTCGTATCCGACGGTACGACTTGCTCAATTTGTCTAAACCCATTTGGTCCAGAAGGTGGGATGCATCTAGGCACTTGTGAGCACTTGTACCATCCATTTTGTTTGATTAGCTTGATGGTCGTACGCCGGCGGTGCTCATTGTGCAAGGCCCCTTTTCACGAGCGATTGTACGAACTTTTTGGATTAGTTCCATACATGCCCCCGCATTGGGAGTTCAATGTGACGAACGCTCATGATCAATCACATATGTGGGGAAAAGATTTGGTGTGGAGCTGGAAACTGAAGATGCACTCGTTGGATAAGATGCACCTCTCAAACGAGTGGGGTTGGGAAAGGGACCCGGAGCAGATTGTCCGGGTGTGCAAGAATTTGATCCCGTTAAAGGACAAATACGGTCAAGGAAAACGAAATTTCTTCTACCAATGCTTTAATGGCCATTGGGACGAGAACGGGGAGCAATTTCGTTTCGGACCTCATCCACGGCAATGGTTGTGGGCCGTTGACGGAGTTCGCATCACAGACAACAACGGGGATCGCATTTCTCACGACGTTGACCAACCAGACCCGCAAGAACTAAGACAATTATCGGAATCAGAGTGGAAAGAAATTTTCCGAAATGACGGAATCGACTTCTTGCTCGATGTGCACAGTCCAGGGACACGGCAAGCGCTCGACCAGCTCATGCAATCCCAAATACTAAGGGCCGTGTTGGATGAAGATGGACCAGCGAGGAGAACACGATCGGCGTCTCGAAGACTTGTATTGGGCTGAGATGAAGACCTCCCTATGCACGTAGGGGCACACGACAACGAGGCAGGGGCGAGTGGCACTACTAATAGCCCGATGAATATTGACTAGGTGTATTTTTTATTTTTGCGGTGTCAAGAGACAATTTTCTTACAATGCTTCATCTTTTAGCGTTTAATGTATTTTCCCATTTTCGTATTACATTATGGATACTTAAAAAAAATATGAATAGTATTGTCTACATTCTACTTGATAATAGTGGTGTTAATCTGTGTGATTATGGATGTGCTTAAGCCTCATAAGGATTTGTGCGTTTGTATTAAAAAAAATGGTGAAAACAAGTTTTAAACCTCCAAACATTTTTAATCCCTAAAGGACCAAGGCATTTTTGCACCAAAAACACTTCAAAATTGCCCGGCTATAATATAATGCCTAATAAGGGAGACAAAATCTTTTTATTTCTACATCTAACCGTAGGATCACAATAAATACTTCTTTGTTAATGTCCCCACAAAATTTCATAAATTTTAACCACACGGATTGAAAGGCTTGCATAGCTCCCATGCTATTCACTGCTTGGTATCAAATTTTTGCACTAGATAAGGCCTAAATCCATTACTAATGGTAGTTTAGGATGATGTTAGTTCCTTATACACCAATTGTTAGAGGTAGAAAAAGGGTGTACCTTATTCAAGTCAACTATGCTAGTAGTGGAAGCTAAAAAATGGGCAAGTAACGTTTTAGTTTTTAGATACTTGATATGTTTTAGATTGATGTATATTTATGGTCAATATGAAGGTCTACACCACATATTGTTGTGGAAAAAATCAAAAGTATAAAAAGTTAAAATCTCTAAGTTTTATGTGGTAAGACGTTTTTGTTTT
This sequence comes from Bryoerythrophyllum caledonicum, assembly GCA_963971425.1. Classification (NCBI taxonomy): domain Eukaryota; kingdom Viridiplantae; phylum Streptophyta; class Bryopsida; order Pottiales; family Pottiaceae; genus Bryoerythrophyllum; species Bryoerythrophyllum caledonicum. The sequence goes on along the minus strand of OZ020521.1, from coordinate 18,007,572 downwards.
TGGTACCTTGCCCGTTATATTTTTGGCAATATGTGAAAATCTTTGACTTGAGTTGAAGCGTTATTTTCCACTAAAGACAAGGAATTTTTTTTAAAATTTGGAAGGAAATAATTTTCTACACTCTTATGTTTGCTCCAAAACTAATAGGGAGCTAATAAAGGTGTTCCTTATTAGAGAGCATGCCGTCAAAGTACAAGAGTTGTACTTTCCATTTCGCCTTCCTCCCTAGAACTAGGGAGAGACATATTCTGCATGTTATTTTAAGTGCATTAGGATCTTGTCGGAACCAAAAATAAATCACCCCATATTTAATTGTGCACCCGCCTCATGGAGATGAGGAGTGCCTCGGCCAAGCAAGAGTGGCCTCAAACGCCTCCTTGGAAAGTTTTGTGGGGACAAACCCCCCCCAATTTACAAGCAAACGTCCCCGCCCTGCCCTGGTGGGGCGAAGACGTCTCCGCCCCATGCCCGGGCAGGGGCGGGGACGTCTCCGCCCCCACCGGATTACTATTTTAATGGAGGGGGGCCTCATTTGTCCCCACCTCGCATACTCCTATCCACCATCTCTTCATTGAGCTGGATGTGGGCGTTGTCCGAGGTCTCATTCATCTATCCACGCCAGAATTTTGCATTCACACGTGCACACCATGTCTTCATCCGGACAATTGGCCAAGGAGGAGCGTGACAAGACCCGTGCAAGAGCGGGGAACGCCCATCGGAAGCGGTTGCACGTTCTTCGAAATCCCGAGAAGTTGGCTTTTCGAGGTTGGGAGGACGTAGTGGAGCCATGGAGTTTTGATGATTGCGCGAACTACATCGAGTGGTGCCACATCGACAAGGCTTTCCCAGAAGGCGCGACACAACTATCACCGGCGCTTCCACAAGGCAAACTTGAAACATTGCATCGACGAGGCGTTTAAAAACCGATGCATCGAAGTTTACCAGGTGTTGTATGACGTCCCATTCGTCAAACGCAACAAAGTAAATCTCTTCATTGCACGGGGTGTTCATGCGGAGGTGAAGTTGGGCAAGATAGTGGATTGGTCCACTTTGAAGTCGATGCCGGGGAAGGTAAAAATTCCTCGCCCTGAAAATGGAATAATTCCAATGGGATGGCGCAAGTATCCGGAAGGTGGATTGGGCAAGTTCATGACTGTGATGGACGACACACCTAGCTATGATACTAACACGTCAAGTTCAGATGATGACTCCGACGGAACCCACGTCCAAGTCGCGAGCGAAAAGGCACAAGCACGTGGTAGGCTGAGGAGGACCGAACGAGCCCTTCACCAACGTTACTATTGACTAGGAGTATTTAAAGGTTTAGGACGTAGCAAATCAATTTTGTGAACAATACTTTTGCTCTAAGCATTATATGGTTTTAAATATCCTTTTTGTTTGTAATGGTACAATTTATTTAGAGAACTTGCACATTACATTCTACTAGAGGCTTATACTACCCGTTATGGATGGGGACTTGCATAGCTCCCATGCTATCCACTACTTGGTTTATTTTTTTGCTTTCATGGTATGTGGTACATTCCTAATCTTTTGTGGGGCAATTGTGTTTAAATTATATATTTAGAAAACTTGCACATTACATTCTACTAGAGGCTTACACTACCCGTTATGGATGGGGACTTGCATAGCTCCCATGCTATCCACTACTTGGTTTATTTTTTTGCTTTTAAAGGTATATGGTACATTCCTAATCTTTTGTGGGGCAATTGTGTTTAAATTATATAGTTAGAGAACTTGCACATTACATTCTACTAGAGGCTTACACTACCCGTTATGGATGGGGACTTGCATAGCTCCCATGCTATCCACTACTTGGTTTATTAGGGAGCTAATAAAGGTGTTCATTATTGAAGAGCATGCGGTCAAAGGACAAAAGTAGTACTTTCCCGAAAGCCTTCCTTCGTAGACATAACCTGCGTCTAATTTTAAGTGCGTCGCAATCTTGTCGGAACCAAAAATAAGGTACCCTATGTTAAAACCTCCACCCTCCTCATGGAGAGGAGGAGTGCCTAAGCACCCAAAATGCCCCAAAGGCCTCCTTCTCCTGGGTTGGGGAGACGTCCCAGCCCCTGCCCAAGTAAGGCCGGGGATGTCTCCGCCCTGCCCTGGTGGGGCGGAGACGTCCCCGCCCTTACCTGGGCAGGGGCGGAGACGTCCCCGCCCTTACCCATGCAGGGGCGGGGACGTCCCCGCCCTTACTCGGGCAGGGCGAAGACGTCTCCGCCGTTACCCGGGAGGGGCGGAGACGTCCCCGCCCTTACCCGGCAGGGGTGGGGACGTCTCCCCACAACAGGGCAGGGCGGAGACGTCCCCGCCCTTGGCACTTCAGGTCCCACCCGTTCTTGGCTTGTATATAAAAGATTCGGGGAGGGCCGATTGTCCTCACGGTTGTCACCTTGGCCTCTATCCCTTGGACCTCAATTTAATTTGAGCTCCTTGCGAGTCTACTTGGGTGGCAGGTGGCACTGGTGTGCGGCTGAGGTGATGTAAAAATTGGTTCAAGCATTGCACCAGCGCTATCAGACCTCACATTTTCACGTGATTCTATACTATAACTAGCTCCAGATTTTGGCTTAGACGGGACTTGCACATTATTTGGCATAAGCCGTGAATGCAATGGGAAGTCAAAGGAAGCAAACAAAATAATGGGAACCTTGGTACAATTTTGGTGACAACAGGGGCAAAGTGAGTTGTGTTTTCTGTAACTACACTTTTAGCTACAAACGTGAGCGTGCGTTCGCTCACTTTGGATACGGCGTCAAGTCAGAGCGGTCGATTTGTCGTAGCCTACCTCCCTATGTGCGAAGTCGATTTGTCAATTGTGGAAACATTGTTCCGCAACGAATGACGGGCGGGGACATGTATGGCGGAGATTCAGGCCCGGGTGGTCCATCGAGGGCACCAACTATTGACACTTCAAGCCAATCCGACGCTCAAAATAATGTGGCGGGTGGGGTAACAAGTGGGCCTCAGGAAGAAGTGCCTAATCTCTCTGAAGGAAACGACCGCGAACATGTGTCGGGTGGTCTTACTGCCTCGAATTCCACTAGATCTGGGCAACTACATCAACAACGGATGCTTGATGCTTTTAACATTGCAAAGAGGAAGGAACTTGATGAGAAGTGGGCAACTTTTTTCTATCAAGCGAATGTGCCTTTTAATGTGGCGCGAAATCAAGCGTTCATCGATGCAGTGAGGGCGACATCTGTGGCAAAGTTTGAGTACACTCCTCCTACATATCACCAGTTGAGGACTAGATTGATTGAACCTAAGAGGTTGCAAATTGAGAAAGAGATTGAAGCCAAAGTTGGTTTTGCCATCAAGAATTATGGGGTGTCCATATGCACGGATGGTTATGATGATGTCCATCGGAGGCCTCTCATGAATTTAATGATGTCGTGCCCCACTGGTGGCGTATTCTTGGGGAGTATAGACACCAGTGGTGAGAAGAAGTCTGTGAGCCAAATAAACCGCCCCTAATGGGTGGCTTATCTTGAACACAAGACCCTACATATGGGATGCAGCCCCTTGTGCAAACATACTTTAACCATTCATACAAGCATGATGACCCAAGGCGTGGTCACTTAAGAGGGTTCGTTAATAATTAGTGATGTGATGGCTGAATTCAGCCTTAGGTTGAATCCAACCTTTAGACAAGCGTAAATTCCGCCTCACAGCTCCGTTTCCAATGTTTTAAAGCTCCATTAGGTTCAATTTTGCCTTGTGAACTTGATTAGCACCTTAACCACCACTTCCAGGCCCAAGTGCGACCCTAACAGCAGCAACCAGCAGACAGGCTCCTCTTTTTATGTTAAAAGTTTAATTCTTCATTATCTTCGTGATTATGACTCCATTTTTTACGTTTGTTTTTGGAATTCTTATTAGTTTTTCTTGCTTAACACGATGGCAGCCTTCAATTAACCAGTTGACTCAATCCGGGACTCACAGCCAACGACCAGCAGTGCACACTTAACATACATGTTTATTCAAAATCGTGCACCACAATTCACGTGTATACCACATGCATTCACACAAGTGGCCCTACTCAAACACTATACCATGCATGAGCCTCCAGCTGCCTTCACTTACTATTGTAGATTAAATCGATTGTTTAGTTGAGTTGATAGCAAACCCTAATCCTAGTGAAAATTTGGTAGCGCTTCCGCGTGATTTTTTGTAACTAGAAAATTTAGGGTTCCTTCTCCACATGCAATCAAGAAGATAATGAATCAATTGGGAGAGGAAGAAGGCTCCCTGATCTAGCTCAATTCACCCTCTGCCGTGTTCGTGGTCGTTCTTGTGTTGTGGTCGTCCTCCTCTTCTTGGTGTTCTTCACTCCACAGCCCGTATCTTCGTTGTCACAGATCCGATCCGTACGTTCTTGATCTTGTTGAAAAGCCAACGTTCTAATCTATCTAGTCCTAAAATCTTAGCTCGATTAGACAAGAACTCCGCTACTCACGAGGGAAAACCTGAGGCCGTATGAGATCCGCCACCGCTCCTCCAGCTAGTCGTCCTCGCTCCGACGCCCGTATCTTCGTCGTCACAGCTCCAATCCAAACGTTCTTGATCTTGTTGGAAAGCCAACGTTCTAATCTAGCTACTCCTAAAATCTAAGCTTGATTGGACAAGAACTCCGCTACTGACGAGGTAAAACCTGAGGCCGTACGAGATCCGCCACCGATCCTCCAGCTGGTCGTCCTCACTCCGCCGCCTGTATCTTCGTCGTCACAGCTCCGATCCGCACGTTCTTGAGCTTGTTGAAAAGCCAACGTTTTAATCTATCTACTCCTAAAATCTTAGCTCGATTGGACAAGAACTCCGCTACTGAGGAGGGAAAACCTGAGGCCGTACGAGATCCGCCACCGATCCTCCAACTGGTCGTCCTCACTCCGCCGCCTGTATCTTCGTCGTCACAGCTCCGATCCGCACGTTCTTGAGCTTGTTGGAAAGCCAACATTCTAATCTATCTACTCTCCGATTTTCGCAACGATTGAATCAAATTCCAGCCCACAGGAGGGGGAAATCTGAACCCGTACCTCTCTCTCTCCTTCCACACACCTCTCTCACTCCCACCTCCCACACTTCGAATGAGCGCCCTCCAAGGGGATAACCCCAAGACCCTTGCGCCCTTCTTTATTCCCAAGGTCGTTCCCTTCGTCGTTCATAGCCGCCATTTTGGGTGGGCACATTAATGGTCACACTAAACAATAGTAACTAAAAAGCTAATAAATCACTAGCGACCCTTGCATTCAACACAAGTGGGTGTCCCACTAACCAAGGAATATCTAAATCTAAACTTTGACTCCATGCCACATGTGTGTGCATGATCTCAATAAGTGAGCTACTAGCTAATTTTCAAAGGTGCAAAAATCTAATTTAACCTACCTAGCTTGAATTTCCCTTGCTTGGGGGAATTCCTAATTTACTTAGTGATTGATGAGGATTCTTTTCCACTTCTTTTTGGACCCTTTTGACTATATTTTTTTTAAGGGCTTTTAACGCCCCATTCTTTTTTCTTTTCTCCTCACCATCCTCCTTCTTCTTCTCCCATTTTTTTGGTTTCGTGATTTCTTCATCGTGACCGAATACGGTCTACAACTCGATAGGAGGTAAATTCTTCTCCACCACTACTCATTTTAATTCTTTTCTAATTTTCTTTTGTCCTTTTTCCCTTCTCTCTTTGCATTTCTTTTCTGGTTTATTCCCTTTTTTTTTCTTCCTTTTTGGCTAACTACATAAATTCCGCGATTGCCCATAAATGACTCCTCTTTTAGTGAGGGGAATGGCCACTTGGCCATTTTAATCAAAAAACCACGAGCTAGTCCATGGGATAACCCATTTTCACCACTCATTAGCCTTAATGGACCCGACATGAGGTCCATTCATCACCGTGAGCCGTTTTTGCGGCTCACAAAGTCCATGCGGTATATAGCGGACCAAGTGAAAGTTTACATTGAGAAGGTGGGTTCCAAGAATGTGACATAGATTTGTACAAACAATGCCCCCAACATGCTTGGAGCGATGGATGATATTATTCTCACATACCCGCACATTCACAAGCAGGGGTGCATGGCACATGCATTGGATCTCATGTTGGAAGATTGGGCGAAGGTCCAAGAATTTAAAGATTTAATAGAGAGGGCAAAAAAATTGTGCAAATATATTAGAAACCACCATTCGACAATGGGAACACTTCGTGAGTTGAGTCCAAACCTGCATATTGTAGTGCCCACTGAAACCCACTTTGCTTGTAATTTCCTTATGTTGGATCGATTGGTGCGACTCAAAGGAGTGTTGGAGCAGTTGAAAGACCACCCCCGTGTTGTAAACTACATTGCAACCCTACGAAACAAACAAAATGGAGAGCAAGCAGCAACCGCAGCGCGTAATGTGGTGCTCACCATCGAAGATGTGGCCTTTTGGCAACGATGTCAGAATTACGTGCACATGACTGGGGATGTTTTGAAGGCATTGCGTGTGTTTGATGGCCGCGAACCAGCCATGGGTCGTGCGTGGCTCGTGATGCATAATTTGCGAGAACACGTGTACTCTTTGAGAGAGTCACCCTTTACTCTATGAGCTGACATAGCATCCACTCTTGAGCAATCTTTTGATGCCCGGTGGCAAATGGTTTTTACCGATGTTCACTACGCCGGGGCTCTTTTGAATCCGTACCTCAAGGATAATGTGGCGCTTAGGGCTGACGGAATCGCACAAAGAGCATTGAATCGGGTTGTTCGCAAAATGATGGGGGTATTGGAAGTCTCATATGAGGACGTCCAATATGAGTTAACACAGTACGAGGAGGGCACAGGACCATATGGCCCTATTGAGGCATCTGACATCCGCCAGACAAAGCTTCAACTCCACCAATGGTGGGCCAGGATCGCAGACAAGGCATTGTCTAAAATAGCTGTTCATATTCTAGCCCTTACGTGTTCAGCTAGCTCTTGCAAACGAAATTGGAGTATGTACTCGTTTGTCCACAACAAGAGCCGAAATCGATTAGCGGCAGAAAAGGCTGCGTCATTGGTGTATATTTATACCAATAGCCGATGCCTTCAACAAAGACCGGGGGCCGATCCTGTTCGATGGTACGATGCGAATATTCACTCGGAGGATTCTGACCCAGATGCCCTAGGGCCGGTCCCGGTGGGTGAACCTAATCGTGAATTTGATGTGTTGATAGCCGAAGAAGAGGAGGAGCACAATATGGCAACTCCCCGCACTCCGCTGGAGTACCGTGGACACCCTAATCTTTGGGCGGAAGGCGCCGATCATCTTGAGGAAACGAGAAACTATTACGGAGATGATGACGATGTGGAAGAAGAATTGGCTCAAGGTCGTTGGGGACCTTGGAATCAAAGTCCTCGTCGCAGTCCTTCGCCTCATTTTCATCAAAATGAGGGCATTCATGAAGTGCAACCTTTGTCTACTTCCTCAGAGAGCGACATCCCAAATGTGACTAACCTTGAAGAGCCTGAAACGGGGGGGGGGGGCAATGTCGGGAATGTTCGCGACGAGGACAATTCCCCATCAGACTATGGTGGTGGAAATGGAGATGGCGACAACAACGGAGCGGGAGAGAACGCAGTAAATATTGCGACTCGAAACAACCAAGCATCGGTTGAAAACCGGTATGGCCAAGAGAGCCCTATTGGAATGGGTGCATCATTTCATAGCACTGGAGTCGTTCAAGGAGACTCTAACGCAAATGTTGTAAACACAACAATTGTAGGGACGACTCGAAGAAATGAAAGGGTTGTTAATCAACGAAAGCGTTTTGACCCGGAATATGTAGACCCCGATGATGCTTTTGCATTCACAGAGGACCTTGAGCCACAATCATCTCCGGTTGTGGTGTTGCCTACGGTTATCAATGACCAGAATATACCAACGCCGCCTTCCCGGAATTCCTCTTCTCCTAGAACGGCGAATGCCATGTATGGACCTTTTGAACAAAGTGTAGGCGTTGAGGGGATGGGTCTAAACACTTCCGCTACTACTACCAGAAATGGCAGACCCCCTTTGGCCGCTACAAGGACGCCTCTTCATCCAAAGGGTCAATATATACAACCGAGTGCAAGGACTAATGCTCGTGGAGGGTCTAGAGGCTGTGGAGCGGCTAGAGGCCGTGAAGGAAGAAACAACGACGAAGCATCCTCCTCAAGGCATCGTAGACGTCCCCTCCTTGGAATAGGGGCACGAGATCCGAACGTGGTTGTACAACCGTTTTTGGACACGTATGTTCCAGGACGCTCTTCAACAACTCCGGCGTTTGTTGTTCCGAATCGAGAAATTCGTCCAACCAGCGGCCCAACCATAAATTCCGACGGCGATGATCCTCACACACATCGACAAAAGAGATTCAGACGCTCGCGTTGCGATGGTGAAACAGTCGTCGAGCTTCGCAATGACAACTCTGAAATAGAGGGCTTTTGGACTACGGATAATAGCAATGGAGAATTCTCAGATAAGAGCGGTGAAGGAGCTGATGATGACAACCGTCCAGATTGCGATGAGGCACCAGATGATGATGATATCGTCCTTCAAGATGCAGTTATGGGTGGCCCGTCCACCGAAGGAGTGCGCAGATCGGGCCGTTTGAATAATTAAAGGACAAGAAAAGTAACTACATATATGTATGCGAAATCAAGAGAGTTGTGATAATTCATAGAAGAAGCTAGGAGAGAAAAAGGTTTCTTAGATAACTACAAGATATTACTTGGTTTGGAAGTATGGGATTAGGGAATTGTTGTTTTATCGTATTACTTTTTAATGTAATAAACAGATTTTGCTTCCAGACATTAAGGCCTATCCGCTCAATGATGCAGGGGCGTGGACGCCTACATGAGGGGCGTAGACGTCCCCGCCCCAGCGGAGGCGTCTCCGCCTCTCATTGTGACGTCCCCGCCCCTCATGGAGACGTCCCCGCCCTAGTGCCACGGTGGCGTGACACGTCCGTATGTGACGTGGCGATCACAGTAAAAATTTCTTACTTGCCAAAAATTACTGGGCGCACTTCGGGCAATCCGTCCGAACCGTCCGTCCGTGCCGTCCGGACCGCCCGTCCGGTTGTCCCGTCCGATCACCTCAACCCGTCCGTTATGACAACCCTGATATGCACGCGCCCGGCCTTGAGTGGTACGCGCCCGGCCCTGACGCAAACGCGCTCGGCCCTGATATGCACGCGCCCGGCCTTTAGAGGTACACGCCCGGCCCTGACGCGTACGCGCCCGACCCTAAAATGCACGCGCCTGGCCCCAGGGTTACCAATCCGACGTCCTTGGGGGTCTGAGAGCGTCCTAGGGCGTCCTAGGACGAGGACGTCCTGACGTCACGTCGGACGCAGCGTCCGAGGGGGATAAAATGCATTTACCGCAGGCCGTAGTAAGTTTTCTAGACCGTCAGATTCGACGAAGTGCGACGCGGCGAGATCTCAGCCGTCGAAATGCGTAGAGTCGTCCGACCGGACCCCGCCGTCGGAGAGATCGGACGGCACCTCGGCCGTCCGAGTGATCAGACGGCCGATGGACAGATCGTATGGCCCCGATTTGAACGCGCACGACAGCCGTCCGATTAGGCCGACGGCTTTAGGGCCGACCGATCGGGCGGACGGCCGTGCGACCGGTCGATCGGCCGTCCGATTGGAGGACAAACGGCCACGGTGGCGGTCGGCCTCATGGCCGTCCGCTACCCTATAAAAGGCCGTCCGCCAACCTCTCTCTCTCACTTTTTCCTTCCCCTCTCGAAAATTGAAATATATTTTTGAGTGGATGCGGAGTGGCTTTGGCTGGCATTTTTCTATCCATTGGCTCCTCATCTTTGGGAAGGAGAAAGTGATTCACATTTGGGGGGGAGTTTTTGCGGTTTTTTTAAAGTTTTTTTAAAAACTTGTTCGTAAAATGCTTTTTTCATAGTTTTTTTATAGAACTTGTTCCAAACTAGTTTTTCTCTTCAAGTTTTTTTTAAAACTTGCTCTTAGAAGTTTTTTCTCATAGTTTTTTTTTTTTAATTTGTTCCAAACTAGTTTTTTTCTTGAACTTTTTTTTAAAACTTGTTGTAAGAAGTTTTTTCTCTTAGTTTTTTTAGAACTTGTTCCCATCTAGTTTTTTTCTTGATGTTTTTTTAATAACTTCTTCTAAAAAGTTTTTTTTTAAAACTTCGAACGGCGGTGGGGTCAAGAAGATGCCGAAGGATAAGAAGAAGTAGAAGGTTGCGGACTTCGGAGTGAAGCTTCATCCAATCCACGACGTTCCATCTGAGGCTTGCAAGAATTTCCTCATAGAACTGACCGTCAGATTCTATGAGGAAAATTCTATTCGATCATTGGAGAGCAAGTACGTCAGATATAGAGATGAAGGCCCCGACAAGTTCCGGACGGACATGCGGCAGCACATGATGGACGCGCTTCAAGCCCCGATGTGGAATACGGAGACCCTGAAACGCGGGTTTTTGAAGTTCTTGGATGCCAGAGTGCACGATTCACTCTGGAATGCTATGAACTTGTTGACGAAGTTTGGGAGGTTCAATCGCGCGGCGGATGAAGTTTTCAACGACGTGTTGTTGAAGGCGGATTTGTTCGTAGCCCAGATGAAGCCATTCGCCAAGAATCGAAACCGGCGTGGCTCCGTGGGATGGTGGAATTCGATAGAGGGGCAGCAAGAAGACCTGTTGCGTAAAGCTCATCTCATTGCCATTCCGCCAACAGCCGCGGTTATACGAATGGACAATCCGAACAGGAAGGGTGGATACGCCACCATTCGCAAAGTCCGCATTGAGGGTGCTCCGGGCATTGAACCATTCTGAGAATTTGCCGCCAAGTTGTCCAACCAATCGGAGACACGTCCGGATTTGGCAAAAGTTGAGCATCAGAATGAGTCGATGGCGGTGAGGATTCCACATCCGGGGGTCATCCGTTTCGTGGCCATTCATCCGGACAAGTACGAAGGCTATGCGTATTGGTGGATTGGCGGGACAGTTCGAGAGATGTTGAACCGGGATATCGAGTTTGGTGACGATGTCATCACACATTTGAACTATGGGAGATTCCCCGATGATGAGATTATTCAAGTTCAACAGTTGGTTCGTTTTCGCAAAAAACGGACCGAGCTTGCGTGGGCGTTGTTGCGCATCATGAACGAGGTCCACAAGAGCAACAATCTCCACAATGACTTGTCTCCGGACAATATCCTCCTCCACTTCCCTCCAGATGAATCGCGAGTGTATATTGGAGTATGCGATTGGGGCATGACCACAAAGGTTAACGAACCAATGCAGTCTCTTTATATGTTCACAAAGCGTGAAGACATGGCCGAGACTCTGCGAAAGCGATGGTGGGTCGATCCGCGGGTTGCGTACTTGCACAAACCAGATGCGGATGTGCAAATGATTCCGAAGTTATCAATGGCTTCGGAGGAGTTCGCTACGGCCCGAATAGCGCAACGAATCAACGGGCGGACAATGTCCATAGACTACGAGAATTTGCAACGGGAATCTCGGAGTTCCGTAGTATTCTCAAATCAAGAATTTGCGGATACATTTCATATGTACATGGAGAGAGTCTGCAACGAAAACCGAGAAAGCGCTTGAGGATTGTTTCATATCATTACATGCTTCAGCGACACATACAACTGGCCCATGCCTCATGAGCATTATCGGTCAACGTATTAGTAATACATAGGTTTTACTTTATTCCTTTCGGCATTATTAGACTATACTAGATAGCATGCACATTTTGAAGTGACTATAGCAATAGTCTTAGATTAATATGTATTACATGCCTTTATAATTTGGGCAGAAGAAGTAAAAAAACCTTATTTCATATAGCCGTGCAAAGAGCGACATTTTTTGAATTTTATATGGTTTAGGTTGTGGCATAGTTCCGATATTTTAACTTATCAATGTGTTCTATTTCAAAATTCTAGTATTTCAGAGTTTTTGTTAAAATTACCTCAAAATATCCTAATCCAACCTTATGATAAGATTTCTCTACACACCAATTTTTAGAGGTAGAAAAGAACTGTAGCATATTCAAATCAAGTGCGCAAATACTGGAGTTTAAAAATTGCCATTCCATGTTTTATTTTTTAGTAAACTGAATAAGATTTCAAATGATAATCCAAACCCAGGTTTAGGAAGGTTTTCATGTGTTCACTACATGTTGTTGAAAAAGCAAAATGTGTAAAATATGATGATCTCTAGGTTTTATGTAGAGGCTGCCGTTGCCTTGTGCTGACTTGGAGTTGTGTGTTTTTGACGGGTTTGAGGTCTGCGGTTGACGCTGTACTTTGCTTGTATGGATCTCCTTGGCTGGGCGCAATTCGGCGTTCTTCAGCAGCAATTGTTGTTGCTTCTCAGCCAAGAGCAGGTAAAATATGAGTTCGGCATGTGTCGTGAACCTCATGTTGCGGTATTGCTAGGCTAAGATCGCGCATGCAAGTGGAAACGTCGACAGCGTCTTGTCAATCAGCTCGGTGTCTGCTACTGTGTCGCCGCAAAGTCGGAGTTGTGCAACAATCCTGTGGAGCTCCGAGTTGAATTCAAGAAAGTTGGGGAAGTCCATGACACGAAGAACGATCCACTCGCTACGGGCTTGAGGTAAAAATATGGTCTCGTTGTATTTGAATCGGGCCTCCAAATCTGGCTACAGTGCGGCGGGGTCTTCTACCTGGATATATTGCTGTCGCAGTGAAGGATCAAGGTGACGTCAAAGGAGAAGAAGTGTCTGCCATTTGTATGTAGCTGGAATCTCCTCCTCGGGTAATGGGTTTAAGGTGACGTCTAGTTCCTCAGCGCATAAGTATGTCCGCATGTCTATGTTCCCACCTAAGTAGTTCGATCCATTGGATTCTAAAGGTTGAAAGATGAGAGGCTGTATGCGGTTATCGCGGGGTGGGCGATGTGCTGCCCTAGCTATGACTTCTATGGTTTCTACAACAGGTTTGGCTTCAGGTGTCTCTGTCTATAAAGCTGGCTGTCTAAACAACAAAAGAGAGAAAAAGAAAACTTCATGTATGTCTACACAAGCGGAGGATGATGAAGAGAGCAAAATAAATTAAAATTGAAAGACATGAGCGAAAGTGCTGATAACGTGTTAAGAGATGTGAAGCAAACAAACCAGATGAACAACAAGAATGAACTGTCTCTATGAGCAAAGGCCTTGGTTTATTTATCTCGAGGCATTAATGCCTCAGGATTAACGATAGGTTCAGCTAGTTGTGAGTTAACTATAGGTAGCTGTTGGTTAATGCCTTGGGATTAACGGTAGCTTGTAGTTAATGCCTCGGGATTAACGATAGCTGGTAGTTAATGCCTCGGGATTAACGGTATCTGGTAGTTAATGCCTCGGGATTAACGGTAGCTGGTAGTTAATGCCTCGGGATTAACGGTAGCTGGTGGTTAACTGCGTGTTAACTAGAAGGTCTACCTAATCCGGGTAGGTGAGCTGAATGCTCCTGATTAAGAGCCCCGGAGTGAATGGATGTACATTCATCCTATTTTAACATCTCATATGAATTCAATGCGTTCCCAAAAGTTCCCCATGTGTTCCCTTTGTGTTCTCTGCAAGCTCTCCATGTATTCCATGTGTGTTCCCTCTATATTCCCATAAGCTCCCTCTGCGTCCCCACAAGCTCCCTCTACGTCCCAATAAGCTCTCTCTGCGCCTCCATTACGTATCCATACGCTCTCTTCATATTCCCACTTGCAGCCAATTTTTATTTTTAAAATTACAGTCTAACCTTGATAATATCACACTTGTTAATAGAACACCTTGATATTGTCACCCAAAACCTTGAAACGGATTTTCGTAATGTAAAACTCCCTTGTTAATATCACTATCACCTTTGATAATATCACATTTTTTTTTCAAAATCTGTAGTGTAAGTGTGACAATATCAAAAATGGATGGATGAATAAGCATAGATGATGTCCTATCTCGTCGGAATGTTGTACTGTATGTACAAGTGAGGGTGATTTGTGGATGAAAAATGTGGGCAAATCATAGATATTGGTGAGGACGAGAGTTCTGGGAAGTGCGAGGGTTACGAGCTCGAACCAGCATGACTCTGGAGAATATGAGGGTTTCATTGCGGCGGCCGTTTTCCTGAGAGTTTCCTTGCGGTGGCATTGTCCCGAGGATATCTGCAAGCTGTGCTGGATTGTAAAGGTTGGGTCGTGATAAGTCCGCAAGTTGGGTCGCTGGTCGTTGGAGTGTGGAGGATGCGATCAAGTCGTAGGGTCGCAGGTCGCAAGTCGTTGGGTTGAATCATCATCTCAATCATGGCTTCTGGCAACGCGTAGCAATCAAAGTAAACCTCAATGTCGTTCTGGGACCTGCAGATGTCTTTCTTCAGAGAATCCAGAACCTTCTTTTGTCTGGTTTCCGAAGTGCCTTTGTTGTAAAGCCCTTGGATCACTGCGAACCGATTGTTGGTTTTCCGAAACAAAGTAGCGACCCATTTACTGCAGCGTCGTGTTGCACACCCCCAACGACTTGAGTTACAATTCAACTCATGTGGAAGTAGCGATTTTTTCCTGGTACTACAACGGCCCCTGAATTTGTAAATTGCTAACAAATTGTTGCTAGGTGTAGGAATCATGTGTGATCTTTAGGGTGGTACAATACTGCAGTGGTGGATTGAATAGCTCGGGTTGTGATTGTGGATTGCTATGAAGGCCTTTAAGGTAGAAATGGGCCTGAGCGGTGGGTCACCATGAAGAATTAAATGCGTTGTTGGCTTAGGCTCTGATCCGGAATTTCCTACAGAGTTTTAACAAACAAAAATTTAGATGAAGAAGAAGCCGCTCCTTCCAGAGTGTACCATATTTTTACAATTGAGACTTGCTGGAGGAGCGAGTGCTAAACTTGAGACCTAACATAATTTATATACGTTACACCTTGTCACCTGCTATGTCTCAATGATTATTTCACATGAGGTGAGATAAATAATTTAAGTTAGGTCTCAATGAATTTACTAGCTTGTTATGTCCTAATATGGATGTCACTAACTAAAAGTGATTCATTTCTTTGGTTTTTGTGAATTATGGCATCTATTGGTGATTTATTCAAGTTGGAAAACCAAGTGTATGATAGTTTGTTGTTTTATTTAATTTTCTAACTTTTTTTTGGATTTTATTTTTTATTTTTTTATAATATCATATTTTGCCTAAAATTGCCAAATGTGATATTATCAAAAATGTCACACCTTGATAATATCACACTTTTGGGTGAAACGGAGGCTGTGATATTAACAAGGTTAGACTGTACATCCAAATCTACTTTTTGTTAAGTTGGGCCCACCACCAATCGTTGGAGCCCCACTTCAGCCCCAGCCGCACTCATGTGCATTGGTCTAAACATATCTTCCACATCCCCCTTCCACCACCTCCCTTACCCGTTCCTCACCCATCTACTCATCAGCCCTACCATACTGCAGTCACTTAGCACTTACAGTACTTTAGTAGACGCGGCCCATGGTCGGAACTCCACCTTGAGCCCACGAATCCCAAGCACTCTGCTGAACGAAGCGTCCCGAACCTCCACTACACGACAAACACCACACCTCCCACGGAGCAACCGCGAGCCTCCACATCACCGCCACGCGGCATCCTCCGTCAGCTCCGCCCATTCTGGTCCGTGGACCTCACCTACAGCGATCAAGACTCCGTCTTCTCGCTCCGTCCACTCGGAACCCAAACCCCTCAAGGAGCTCCCAAACCCGCCATTATCTGGATCTCAGGTACTCAAACTTGGGCGTTTCCTAGATGAGGCGAATTGCTTCGCCATTTCGCGACGATCCAACCTCTCATTCCACCGTCCTCCGTCGCTCGTATACCTGTGTGCTCTCGCTGCTCTCTCTCATCAATCTCAATTTTCTTCACAGCTAGTACTGCTAGTTACACTACTCCAGCTGAACGTTTTCTCTCTAGGTCTTTGATAGAATTTTCTCCGTTGTCCTGTTTGGTGCAGTCGATTGATCGCCTCTTGGATCGTCTAAACCGTGCGGTAATTTCACTAGGTAAGATTTTTCTCATCGTTTTGAAGTGGGTTGCTGTGGTTGCTAGGGTCTGTTGGACTGCTGCTCGGGGAGGTTAGGGGTGGGAGAAGGGTTGTGGTTTGCAGCTGGATCGGTGGTACGTGTGGAATTAGCTGCAGGTAGTTGTGTTCTGTTTTAGTACGGTGGTTGAGGGTTTCGCTTTGGGCGTCTAGTGATCCGATCTTTGGGCATGTCGGAAGAAACCTGCTAGAGATTCGATGACTACTTGATGTTGGGATTTTCTGTTTTTTTGTGGAATCTTATGGGGTTAGTCCTTATGCGCTGTGAATTTGGTGCAGTTGACTGAGGGTGGGTGAGTGAGTGGTCTGTGCAGGATTTGCAAGATGAGTCACGGAACATACAACCAGGGGCCTGCCCCGACCTACGATGCGACGCGCATTGACGACGAGCCGCTCTTCTCCTCGCCCCCGGAGGAGCGCCTGCCCAGCATGAGCCGCCCTCCTCAGCAGCACTACCAGCAGCAGGAGATGCATTCGACGTTCGGCGCTCCGCCGATGGGCGAGCCCTCCGAGCCGAGCGCCCACCCGGACAATAGTACGGCCGCGACCCACACCTTAGGGGGACACCACGAGACCGCGGGGGCGCCCATTCAGATGGGCGCTGGAACGTCCCTGGGGCGCAGCCAGTCTTCCTTCGACAGTAAGCCCGTGGGCGGTGGTGGCGGCGGCGGCGGTGGATTGCGCAGGCAGTCTAGTGGTGCGTATGATGCGTCCACTGCAACCAAGACGGACAAAGGATTTTTTAGCGGCATGACTCATCAGCAGCAGCAGCAGCAGCAGGCAGCGGCTTCGCAGCCTGGTGTAGCTGCTGGACCTACACCTGTTGGAGTCAAGCCTGGAAGCCCTTACGTCCAGACGCAGGAAGTGCCGTCCTCTGGAACCAGTAAGTATCTGTAACAGTTCTCAACGTTGATTTCACACGAATCACCCTTGGAGCGTTTTATTTCTCCACAATGTAGCGTGGAGAAGGTCGAAATCAGATCGTTTCCATGTAACACTTGGGATGCTTGTGGCAGTCGTGGTTAATTTTGCTGAGATGCGTTGATGTCAGGTCCCATGAACCAGATCGTTGGGAACTTCAACAAGTACATGGCGAAGGCGGAATTGCTTGCAGGAAACATTTGGAGCCACAGTAAGTTGCATGACACTCATCTATTATACATTGAATGTTTGCCTAAAAGGATTTGGCATCACATGAGGGTCCCTACTCTCATTCTCAGTCTTAAGCTTCTCCACTTCCAGGATGTCTAACTTTATAAAGTTCTCTGTACACTTAGTAGGTGAATGCCATAGACGAGTGCTTAACGCACTAGTTCCAACACATTCATGAGACTCTCTCTTCTAAGGTTGTGTAGAGTACTGACGAACTTGATACTTGTTCTGCAGTGAACACGGGTGCTTCTCCGATGGACGCAGCCCGTGGGCGGGTGAGCCAGGGAATCAAGCTGATCCAAGAGGGCGGCTTCGAGGGCCTCTATAAAGCAAGCTTCGGAGCTATGGCCGATGGGGAGCAGCTGCGCAAGACTTACGCCTGCTACTTATCCACCAGCACGGGTCCCGTCGCGGGCACTCTCTACATTTCCAACTTGAAATTCGCATTCTGCAGCGACCGGCCCCTGTCTTATGCTCCCACTGCCGGCCAAACAGCCTGGAGTTACTACAAGGTCAGTAAACCAGCCATATCAAGCTTCATCTTCAAAATTTCAAAAACGCTAGAAAATAGTATCTCAATGGCACCAAATTTTCGCTTTTCATCCTCTTTTTAATCTAATCCCCAATGGACCAAGGCATTTTAGAGGAACCTCTACTCATCCATTGATTAGAAACTGCCAAGATGAAAATGTAACTATAGGATCTTCTTTTAAACTTCTATTAGATGTGGTAAAAATTTTGACGGTATGAATTGATATATAATTGCAGTTAAAGTGAAAAAAAGCGTCCCTTTAACAAACACTTGGTCCTTCAGAGCTTAAATGTGGGATTAGTATCCATTTGGCTTCTTCATCCGAAGTTTCTCTTTCTCGTTCAATTTCTACTGAGACGGTTATCTTATAGTTAGTAGTAAGTTACTTTTTTTCCTGGGGATGATGCAGATGGTGGTACCCCTAGAGAAGGTGAAAGAAGTGATCCCGTCGTTCAACGAGACGAAGCCCGCGGAGAAGTACATCCAAGTGCTGACAAACGACGGACACGACTTCTGGTACATGGGGTTCGTGAATTACGACAAGGCGGTGGCGAATATGCAGTTGGCGCCCAAGAATATTGGCGTGACCGACCCCAATGGCGGGCTGAAGGCGCCCTGGTCGGGGATGAAAGTGCCCGGGATGAAGAAAACGGGTGCGCAGTCCGCGACGGCCGCGGGACACGTTCCCACTGCCGGCGGTCCCTCTCCTAACTACCCTCCTTCATCCACCACCATGTAATTATTTTAAGGGCTATAATGCGTTTTCTTAAGGTGTTGTTCATAGAGGTTTGTGTTGTTCCGGAATCGCTAGGCATGGCAGTATCTGTGAATTTGTTCAAATGAGTTTGCGACACTATTTAGTATCCTAGTAAGAGTGTTACTGCTTGTACTTTCGTACCAATTTTTAACCCTAGAAGGGCTTCCGATTTTGGATGATTATGGTTTTTTAATTTTTGAACAATCCTGCTGGACTTTGATATAACTCTTTATGAAGCTGGAAACGAGAATCACCTGAGCGAGCGGCCGTGACTCAGATATTGATGGATTAATCTCCACTCTGACGATTTTTGTCAATGTCGTGAACTTCAATTTGACTGCTCTGTAATCGGGACATGCTCTGCTCAGGAAAGCTCACCATCAGTCACCTGTGCATTGTTGTATGGCTAGTCTTAACAATCTTAAATTCCTGTTCTGAGAACCTCTACGTCGTTCGAAGCGATTTTTGTAAGTTTAGCAGTATTCTTAAGTCGATTCTCGTTAATTTGTTCTGATCATGTACAGTAGTTTAAGTGTCGCAGGACCCTCCGAAGTATCGCACACTGTTCTCTAATTTTTCCTTCACACCCACGTTCGTATCCAAAGCATTACATATCAGAAGCATTACATACCAAAAACTGTTTTTTCTGAGCCTGAGGGAATTACACGAACTAAAGTTGAGGCTTCCGGAACATGAGTTTCCAAATTCGTAGCTTTTTCAAAATGAAACCGAGACAACCGATTCCATGTCTGATGCACATCCTACTATACCTCCTACATTGGCGCTTGCGCAAAATGAATCAGTCAGAGATTGTGGCGTCTTCAGAGAATATTGTGGCGTACGCAGAGAATGTGTTGGCCTTGTCGAACCATTCTGGACACAACTGAAAAGGGGCGGTTCGACATCGTAAAATCTTCACACGGTACCCCTGATGTGGCTGAAATCTTCGCTGCGGGAAGCGAGAGGAGAAAGAGAATGCCGTATCCATCCTGTGGACACTTTCTGCTAACAGCGTGCGACACAGAAAACTGGTGCTGAACGACGGAGTGGTCTCCACACTCGTTTCACTCTGCACATGTGACTGTGCAGCCGAAACAAATCTAAACAAATGACTCTGAATCTCCTTCAATTCTTCCGTTTACAACGAGAAATCTGGGACCACCCAGCTGTCTGCACCGGAGGACTACAGCAGGCTCTCTGAGCTTTACGAATCGAAACGCCATCTGGAATAAACGACGCAGTGCCATGGCAGTAAGGTATGAAAGATGCACATTTTGAAGCCCCTACGAATTGTTCACATTCTGAGGCTAGGTTTAAGAAGAACTCCAGTCTGCAAAGGGGGCCGGCGTGAATAAAGTGTTTGTTTGTTCCACCGCTAAAACCATGCCCACTAGATAATGAATTAGTAGTACGGGACTACTTCCACCTCTCGAGGGTAGACATTACATAACTGAGAACCTAGACACACAAAAACCGATCGTAGCGAAGGGAAACAAAGGCCAAGGGAGGGGAGGGGAGGGAGGAACGAGGAGAAGGATAGGAAGGAGAGATTTTTTTTAATTTTTTTAATTTTAATTTATTTATTTAGTAATATTGTAGGATGTAGGTAGTGTAGGAAGTATTTGGTGGGCTAGAGTGAGAAGGTATGTGGAGTGAGGTAGGTGTGATTTTATGGGGCTTTGTTGTTTTCAATTTTTTGTTTATGTAGTAGTATGGACATAGCATGTTGAATTGCAATGGTGTTAATATTTTTTAAGGTATTTTTAATTAGATCAATGGGATTTTAAAAGTTTCTACAAGGATTTTCATGGATGGGATGAAGGTAGTCAAACAAGCGCCAGTAGTGATGACAATTAGGGGGTCCGCTTTCCATCCAAGTGCTATTATGTCTTCAATAAGGGGTTGGTATTTTTTTGTCTTGTTTTTAATTGTTTCTGGGGAAAACTGTTATTACAGTATGTAAATTCAATGAATTGAATGGTGAGGTCTTGGATTATGTGGTCGGGTGGGGGTTCATTGTATGGTAGGCCTCTAACGCAAAGTATGTCCGATTTGAGTCGGATATTACAATGACACCGTTGAGTTTCTCATGTACATGGGAGTAGCCAAGGGGGGACCACATTTTCTTGTGGGTTTTGTTAAAGGTTCCAGCATTCATGAGTATAAAACATTAGGGTTTGTTATAGGAAGTGATTAATTTCCGGATTTCCCAATCCGCTTTGTTATGTTGTTTGACAATTAGGGAGTGTATGTGGTGGTTTTGGCATTTCATTAGAACGTGAAGCCATGTGTTTGGGTCTGTGGAGGGGCATATAGGACATGTTATGGATGGAAATCTTTCTATTCCAAAGAAGAGTTGTTTGCGGACATTCCCCATGTATTGGCCGGTATGGAATTTGATAAGGCATGTTATTTGTGAATCAAAGTTGTTGGGGTTCTTCCAAAAGTTTGTAGAGAGTTTGTTGTCTATATTATTGTTGCATGTCTATTTTTCTATGCTGGAGAGATTTTCCGAGATTAGGCCAAGGTCATTGTTGAGGTCTTGTTTTTTGAGATATTTGCCCAAGAATCTAACAGGGCCTTATAAAAGGTGGCTTCTTTGAAGAGCAAATCTTCTTTTGGGAAATAGTATGGGATAGTGTGGTGTCGTAGTCTAGTGGTTCATAATTCTCAAAGTTAACTGAAATTAACCTTTAGCGAGTCCACCTAACCAGATCGTTTCCAAAGAATTTTATCGTGCATCAAACTCTTTAAATCTTAATAACACTTCACACTTAATACCTCAATACATCCCAAAGGATGGCTTCTCCGGTAGCAAGTAACCACAAGTGTTTCAGTTAAACTCTGTTGAGCGTCAGAGTAGTTTTCCGGTAAGTTTTTACAGGTGCCCGGAAAGTCACTGCCCTCCGTTCTCGCAGTCTAGAGGCCACAATATCCACAATCTAACCCTACACCTTGAAAGAGTTAAAAAGGTTGCAGCTGGTTTACCGGTCTTTACAATCTATCGGAAACTTGTCTCGGTAAACCAATTACGCAAGCCCGGGTTCCAACTACAACCACACCCAATGAATCAAACAAAAAATATACAAGACTCACAACAAGTTAATGCTACGCAAATCCTATGAGCAAGACAACCTTCCACCGGGATCGTCGAAACTCGACCTCTGCAAGGATCGAAACCTCGGAATTCTCCGGACTTAGGCTTAGCGAGGATCTCTTCCGGTGTACCAAGAGGGGGAATATCACCCCTTGTCCCCACCAATCCAAATACTTCCTACTTAAGAGATGTTATCATGAATAATTGTGGGCTTTCCGGATCCCATCCGGTGAAGCAACTCTTCCAGTCCCACCGGTAAAGGGTCTAGAGTATAGATCCCGGATCTCACTTCACCTATCAAACCTGGATATCCTACACCTTCAGGAAGTCTCTACTCACATTCAATCACATAAAACACAACAAGTCACAACCTTGCACACCTAGCAAAGACACACTATGAGGACTCAACTCTCTCCACCTCTACTTGCACAAGTACAACAAAAGACTCTAGATACAAGCCATGAAGGCAAGACACAAGCAAAGAAATAAATAGAGGAGTACTTGACACAAGAGCCCAAGGCTTTTTAAGTACACAAAGGCTATTAATTACCCTCTAAAAATAGATCCTCAAAAAGAGGAAATGGTATTTAGAGAGTGCATTAAAGTCAATAGCTACCGTCCAAAAGTAGATTTCCAAAGGACAAAATGACATCTACATCATAAAATCAAGGGTAGCTTAGTCACCGGCGGATTACCGATAGACCGGTAAATCGGAAGACTCCTGGTCCCGGGACCGGTGAACCTTTCCTTAACAAAGGTAAGTAGCCGGAGAAACCACTCAAGTGGCAATGACCGGGTGCGCAATGGGTCCCATCATCACTACTCTCATCCTAGTGTTTAAATCTAGCAATTGAAAACAACATCCCACTAACCGGTGGGATAAACCAACAATACACATAACATATAACAAAGGCTCAACCGGAAGACTCATCCGGAAGAGTGGAGTTATCTCCCTGTAGACCTATGGAAGGATTAACCGGAAGATTGAGTTTAAAAACTCAACCACCTTTCTCAAAGTATTCTCCTTTCGCAATCATTTTCCACTTGTTCGGGTCAATCTTAGGAAGCGTCCGTGTTACCGGTGGAGTCGTGTTGTCCGGGATGGACTTACTCCGGGATGTGCCTTGTATTTACACCAATTTCACTATCAACTTATCACAATCTCCAGTCTAGCCCAGAAAACATATGTATACCGGACAACCGATGTACTACTCCAGAACTCTTTGCTAGAATACGTGGATGTAGGTGTCTCACATATCAACAACACACTAATGACACAAGGTCACATAAAATCATTACAAGGAGAGAACTTGGGAGAAACAGACTTAGAAAGAGATTTTTCCAATTGATCAGGAAGACCGGGAAAATGATAGTAAATTTGGGCAAGACCTAATGAGGAAAGGAGGATGGAGAAAACTTTAAAGGTAAGACTTGCCACAAGGCTAAGATAATAGAAAACAAATAATATGACACCAACATAGACTCACATGTATAAGAAGTGACAATATGGTCTAGATAGAGTCCACCCGAGGACTATTTCTCTAGACCGGAGAGGATGTTATTGGAGGTCACCCCAATAGAAAAAAAGAAAAAAAAACTTACAAACAAATAAGCTGGCACGAACAAGAGAAATTCAACATGGACAAGAGTCACCTTTGTTTTCTAATTCCTTGTTGTCCCTGCAACCTCCTTAAACTTTTGAATCTTTGATATTTTCGCCTTGGCCACAAACCTCCTCCACTACCAAACCCTAGTTTTGGTGGTTCAAATCCTAGGTGCCACCAATCTCCTCCAAATCCTAGCTTGCGCACCAATCTCCTCCAAAACCCTAGATTCTTCTTCTCCCTCCTTGGAGTTGCACCACCTCTTCTTCTTCTTCCTTGAAAACCACCCGGTTCCACCTCTTCTTCTTCAAAAACCCAACTTCAAAAAAACCAAATAGAGAGAGAGGGAGATACTATGAGAGAAAGAGAACTAGAGAGGGAGATAGAAGGGAAAATTTGAAGGGGATGGGAAATTAGAGAAGGAGGGAGGAGGTTGTTAGAGAGAGGGGGAGGATAGTTCTGGAGAGGGGGAGGTTATGGAGAGAAGGGTCAATTTCGGGAAGAGGAGGTCGGTGGAGATGGGCTGCTGGAGTTTGTGGCTGCTGCTAAGGTAATACCCGGGTAGCCGGGTATCAGCCCATACCGGGTTGATACCTGGGCTTGTATTTTTTAATTTTTTAATTTTCTTTTCTTTTCTTTTCCTCCTACAACTAAATTCTTATTCTTTCAAACAAGAATTTGTGTCTACAAAAAGGAAGGAATTAAACTACTTCTAACTATTTCATAAACTTAATTAATTAATTTAGGTTAAGTGGTGATTTTAGAATTACATCTCGGAATCTCTTCTCGGACTCTTTGAAATTGTTTTCCGGGACTAAACTAGTGATTTGAAGACTCGGTTTTATCACCACTATTACCCTAATTAACTACTTAAGCATTTTCTATTTTCACTATTAGCTATCTAATATAATTCTATACAACACTAACTACTTTTCTAGTTAATTAGGACTAAAAATCCTACTTTAACTAATTTTTTGGTAGGGGCAACCAAGTGGGAGTTTGAGACTCCCACATGTGGGCATGTTTGTATGGGTATTTAGCATTTTATGTGATTTTTCTCTTCCGTCTTTGGCTTGTTCATTTCTTTCTACATTGGCATGAGCTCTAACTTTATGAAGGGTTGTAATTTGTGTTCGGTTTTGTAGCATTTGAACCATGGACATTAATATCTTTTGGTCGGGGTGACTATTATGAATGGTAGGGTGTGTTATTTGGGTGTTTAGTAAATAGAGTACATTGTTACTATCAATAAATGTGTGTGCGGGTTTGTTGGCGTATTTTGTTGTGATGATTTGTAGTGTTTTGTGGATGACCATCATTTCTGATGTGATGATATTTTGGAATCCATGGAGTCTTTTGGCTAATTTAATTTCTTCAATGGATTGTATATACCATGTCCAACTTTTTCTCTTTACCAATTTTCAGGGCTAATTTCTTCTGGCTCTTTAAAGGATCCATCGGTATAGTAGCTATATGCTATAGGGGGATTGTGTGTTTGATAGTCACGGAGGGGGGGAGGTGTTTTGACGTAGTTTATTGTATAGTTGATGTATTTTAGTTTTAACCATTTTTGTTACAATTTACTGAGGTTTGGATGGGTGTAGGTGGAGCTATTTTTGTGTAGTCGATGTATGTTCAAAGTGTTTGCTATGGAGGTTAGTGCGGCGAGTTATTCTTAAGTGCCAATGGTTTGATTTTGATGATGGACACATATTATTTGTATTGTAGATGATTCGAGCCAAGGCTTTTTGAGTTCGAGTGGAATAGTGGGTTCTTTGTATGGTACTGAATCTGCTTCAAATAGATTCAAATAGATTTAGTACCATACAAATAGTCTGGAAATGGACCTGAGTATTGGTTAAAGTTGTGGTACCACTTGTTATCTGGTGTAGTAATAAGAGTAGAGGTGTGGTTTGGATCGTGTTTGGCAGTAAGACGGGCCTATTGTAGTGTTTGTTGTAATTCTTCTTCATTGTGGGGGTGTGCCGTGTATAGAAATGTTAATAACCTTAACAGATTGAGAATCCTAACTAACATCAAATAAACGAAAAACAAACATTAAAACAAGTATACGTAGTACACCCTCAAGGAATAATTAGTTGGTAACAAGAGCATCCAAATATCTCGCACTCCACAAGGGAAAAATCAACGAGTATAAGTAGTATAAGAGAATGCGGAGCCTTTCTAATGATAAACAATCACTTACAAGCAAAGGTAATCACTAAACACTCTCTAACTCACTCACAAAGCTTGACTTGACAAAAACGTCAAGTCAAGGACGTGTGCGGCGCTACATGCACACGCACAACCCTAAGTCGATGGAAATCATCCACAGATGAATGCAGTGCGCCGCCGTACGTCCCTAATCCCTATACTAGTAACAAGCTAATCTACGCTAAAACACTATGATGCGGAGAGGCCCTCGACGTCACGGCCCATGACAGCTGTCGTGTAAAGAAAGATCAATAACCACATCAGATCGAGAGTCCTAACCAACATCAAATAAATAAAAAACATACACTAAAACAAGTATACTTAGTACACCCTCGAGTGCCCGCTCTAGCAGACAGAGAAACCCTCTATCCAGCTAGGACCAAACAACACTAACAAGACTAAATTCCACAATGATGTTGCTGCAACAACTGTACGCATGAGGTCGAAGCTGTTTCCGGTTGCCGAATCAATAAGCATATGAAGAAGTAATAAAGACTGGGTAGGCTGGGTGCAATGTGAGCCCCATCTTTACTCGCCTTAGACAACTTTGTTGTCAATCCCTTGGTCAATCTCCACGTTGCCTATCCCTGAATTAAAACTAGAAACTCTAATTGGATAGCAACGCACTACACAGTGACAAGTCCACAAAGAATTTAAGCTGTTTCATCACGTGAAACGTGGTTTGAAGACCTCTAAAAACAAGGGCAAGTCCAATCCCCGGATGATAGAGTAAAAAGAGGCGGCGTCAAGCAAGCCATATCCAACCATACTGGCAATGGTCACAAAGCAACATGATAGACGTGCCCTTCTTCTCACCACATACGAACCTGAAGGACCGTCTGGCACAATGGCCGACTCCGGATGAACGGAGTTATCAATGCATAAATGGCATGGAACACAATTCTGAGAGTGCTCCCAACACTCCTGGACATCCTTGCCTTCTAGCAACAAGATGCTACTGGGTAACACATCCTTCACACAAAGAATAGTACACCTTGCCTTAACGTCCAACGTCTTGGGCGCCTCATGCTGCAGATAAACGTAATCCCCCATGGAAAAGCGTCGCAGGTGAGATTGGTAGGCACCGCTACGAATACGAGCATACTGTAAGGTGTCACTATGCTCAGCGATGTATAAGTTTCCCATGGCCATAGGTATGGTCTGCTTGAAGAACTCCGCTAGATTTTGTAGACATTGGGCCCACACCTCGGGATGGTCCAAATCCACAATTGGAGCCAACTTTGCCCAAACAAAACTCGGTAAAATTGGCTCCCGCCCGTACAACAATTGATACGGACCAATAGCAGCCAGTGAAGCTTGTTGGCTAAACGAGTATCCCATGGCAATTCCTAGTATCATTATATTCCAATCATGGTGGCCACCCTGAAGTAATCCATATTTTTTGGATGATCCCGAGAAGTGGTACGATGGTCAATCGAAGCCTTGGTACACAAATCTTCGAAAGCCCCTAGGAACTCACGCCTCTCGTCTGTCAAAACCTTACCTTAGGCTCCAAAACGAGCCAACACTTGGTTGAGAAATGCCATAGCTGCCAACTCTGAAGAGTTCTACGCAAGAGCCACGAGCTCAATCCACTTGTTGAAATGCACGGCCATCACCAAGATATACTTGACTCCATGTGGAGTCACGACAAGTGGACGAGCAAAGTCCAAAGAGCACCGATATCCTAGCCCCATAATGGACAAAGGCTGCAACTGTGGTGACAAGGAGTTGAAGTTGGATCTAACCTAATCACATACTTCTCACCGAGAAATATACGTGGCGACCTCCTGAACATGCGCGTCCACTACTATTGGATGTGACACTTGTTGTGAAGGAACCCTTAGCAAATCGTCCCCGCCCTCGCATTCTCTCCAAGAATACCACAGGAAACAAATTGCAGGAAACAAATCGGATCCTATCCGCCGCCACTCGCTTCCCAAATCAAATGTTGATGAGGTGCGTAGGCGGGGGTTGCTGCGTCTTTTAGACAGCCCACTGATGCAAGAGAGTGGAGCAACTTGGACTCGTCAACGTCAATGGGCTTTTTTGAAGTTGCGTATAGAGGTTTATGGAAGAACTTATTTAGAGAGTTCTATTAGCGATAGTACAATTGTGTTTTGCCTAGGGGTAAATGAATGTTGCGAGTGATCTTTCAATGAAGTTTTTAAATAAAACTCGGACTAAAAATTTAAAAAAATTATCCCCATTACTAATTTTTGTGACATTTGGCTTATTTGGTCCCTCCTTGCAATGAGATATAGCATTCTGGGTGCATTTTCTTTTTGCTTCGCACCTGCAAATGTCTATAAAAATTGATATTTTGAAGATCATATATTTCAAAGTTGTACAAATCTTTCATTATAACAAATATGGTGTTGGTGAATTTGATTAGAATGACAACATTCAAAAAGACCGCCCGATTAACTATGGAGACTCTAAGTAGGCCCCCCTTTCAATGAAGACTGAGTAGAGCTCCGCACTTCCTGGTGAGGGGAGGAGAGGGACTTAGTTGCAAAACCCTAGATCACGCACAGCAGGAGGTGGTTGGCCGTGTTGTTGAGCCTTCGTGAATCTTGGGTGTTGGAAGTGGTTAGGTGTGGAAAGTAGAACACGAACATTGGCAAGGCTCAAACTTTTTAGATCTGGGGTTAGTGGATTGAGGTATGAGAGTTGGTGACAAGATCTTGTGGTGTGAGATCTGTAGCGAGGGGCACTTGTGTTGGAGCACAGATTTGGTCGATTCAACCTCACCCACAAGGACACTACACCCCAGATCTGAGAATAGATAGACTAAACCCACTACCTCCCACAGAAATCCCTCCCCCCTCCCCGATCCAAGCGCCCAAGCAAACAAGATTGAAGTCGAGGTCTACTCTCCATCGCTGAAAGGCGTCACCACGGCGCCACAACATGCTACATCTTCTCACATTATCTTTTATTTCTCCCTTTTAGCACAAACTTTGCTTGACATTATCATTATCGTTGTTTTCCTTGACGCACTCACACCAGGGTACTCACTTACATTATGCTTAGGGGAAGAAAATTCCATTAGATGTCTAGCAGCAGATCTAATACATCATGACCTAGATCTAAAGTACACTAACTCCAACGCAGCAAGTACGTTTATATTACACACGCAGATACATGATACTCACAAGAACCAGCCCCTACCGAAGCACACAAGATCAAGCAACCAATACGCAAGACCAACAAACCAACTCTGAAATTCGACAGTAAGCGATCTGCAGCCTAAATCAGATCGGCAGTACTCTCTACAGACGAATCAATACGGCCGAATTCGCGCCCCTGTGCGCACTCGTCGCAGAGCTGCATCAAAGCAGCTGCTCGCTCCAGAACAGACACAACAAGCGGACCAGAGCCACTCAAAGGAGAAGTCCAGCACACGAGATTCGGAATTACAACGCGGAAGCCTGCACCGACAGACTCCAGGTAAGCTCCCTCATAACACCTCTCCTCTACATTCTCATGCCACATATCTCTCACAGAAACCATCACGCACAATAAACATAGTTCCCCACTCAATTAGCAATAGCTCTGACGACACAACCCACGCTAGAACCCCCCACACACTACACCCCAGACATTCACATACATACAGGTATACACACACAATCACCAGTATAGATTGCACCTCGAAGTCCCCCCTCGCAGATCTCCCTACCACCCTCCTCTCCTTGTCCCTGATCCCCTCCCTCTCCCTCGTCCCCCCCTCCCTCCTCGCAGATCCCCCTCTCACCCCCCTCCCCCTGCCTCAGAACCCCTGCCATCTCTCCTCCCTCCCCCTCTCGTACACCCCTCACCTTCCCACGAACACTCTACCCTCCCTTAAACCCTCCCTATCCAAAGCTCTTAAACCCCTGCCTGATGCACCATCACCTCCTAAATCTACAAATCCTCCCTTCCTGAACCAGCTAAACTCTCCGTCTCCCCCCATAGGCTCACCCTTCTATCCCGCAGTCAAAACCGAAGCCCTGTAGAGAAAGCTGCGCGAACCTGAAACAGAGAGATTAAAACCCCCCCCCATGCGACCCTAGACTACGAACCAGCGACCCCCGTCTGCGAAACCTGAACCCCCGACCCCGAGCCAGCGACCCTCGTCCCAGAGACTGCGACCTGCAAATTCAAGCCTGCGACACCGAAACCTCCGAGTGCAACCCCCCACAACCCCACAGCGACCTACCACCTCCCCCTGGCGACCCGCCACTTCCTCTTAACGACCTCAGAACCTCCAGCAACGACCTACCATCTTTCCTCAGTGACCTCCCAACTCCCATCAGCAAGGCCAGACCAATCGGTACGAAGACACATAGCCCTCCTCTTCTTCAACAGCGTCTTTCTCGAGCATTTAAGGTAAGCTTTCCCCCCAACAAAAATGATATGGATTGGGTGAGTTTGGGAAAAAGCAAAGTGTGGGGTGATGCAGAAAAAATAAACTCAAAACGTAGCAACAGACAACTACAAGCAACTTCAACAAGAGAGACAACACGCCCAAGAAACACAACACAAACAAGCACAAGACAACATAAGAGAGTAGAGGCAAGTAACCGCCCAAAGAAGAGCAACAGGATCAAGGCAACAACAAGGAGAACTGACTTAAGCGTCTCACCTCAACCATCCAGCCTCAACTTTGCTTCCCCAACTCCATCGAATACATTGGTAAGTCTCTCTAACCAACTCTTTTGCTTCAGTACCACCATGGCTGGGAGCGCTAGGAGGAACCTGGAGCTTGGAGATATTATGGACATAGAAACCCCGTTGATGAAGGAGATGACTTATAAGGAGATTATGGACAAAAACCCTGGAGAAGATATCAAGGGGGTAAGAAAGGCGTATGGGTTGGCATCATTAAACTCCATCTACTCAAGCCCGAAATGGATGGAATTATACTACTCAAAGGCTTGAGGTATTTTATCCTCAACATTGATGGACAAGACGTTATTGGCAAGGTATGCAAGACATACCACAACATCTCACGTAACACTAATCTATCGGTGAAAATCAAAAGTGACACACTGAAAGGGACCTCGGCTCATGCCCTTTTCAAGGATATATTATTGAATAGCTTCAAGCGAGGACAAGAATTTGAGGTCACAGGGGTGCACAAGTACATGGAGGATACGCATGCATTTATTATTGCCACTACACCTCAACAGGTGTCCAAGATTCAGCTTCATCATGTCACCACGCAACAGGAAATCATATAAGCCAAGCACACCAAACCCGCCGGGAGCAATACACAAGAGGCTAAGGCTAAAAAAGATGCATTGACCTTGACTCTATCCCCACTCCCCCTACGCATGAGCACCATGGATGTTAGTGGTGAGATTCATAAGATTATGGGAGTTACCAATGTGAACACCATTTGGTTTCACAAAGAAGCTAATAACCGTCACAGTGGGAGTGTAAATGTTCACTGCACCAACCCAATTGTTTATAAACAATTTGTGGGCAAAACTATTATGATGGGAGGAAACTATGTGGAATACGCCCCACATCGTCGAAGCTTGAATGGAATGGAACCCCGATCCAAAGAATTGATCAAGTCCTTTGGATTTGGGGATATTAACACTGCCATTGTTAACACGGTGGAAACCTTCAAACTACAAGAAGGATCCTCCAATAACATCTCCAAGGCAGACATTGTAGACATTGTGGAGAAAGCGGTGGAAGAGAGCAACAAAAAACTATCTCAAGAAACTAGAGACTATGTTGATCAGAGGCATGAAGAATTGGCAGGAAAATTACTAAACCTCGAGGACAACTTGACCCTTGTTCTCTCATCGTTGAAGGACGTCAATAGCCGCATGAAGAAACCAAGACTAGAGAACCCACAGCCAAACCCGTAGACTCCAAAGATCTCAAGGCACCACAATGTAGATCTTTCCTCATATTTCCATTCTACTATAGAATACAACATAGTATAGACTACTACCGCACTACTTCCTCAACCATACTACCACTAATACCTCTATACTACCATACCTCTACTCTACTATATACCTACTCCCACCTCTACCGTAGACTACAGTATAGTAAAGACTACAACAATACCACTCACATTTTACGCGCACATAGGAATACCAATACATACGTGGTATACAATTGTATTAGACACTCTACTCAATACAAATACAAAATCCAAAAAACTCATGTATATACAAATACAAAGATCTCATACATCAAATATACATATTCCAACAGAAAACCACCCTTCAACACATACAACAAAATACATACAATTATATACACACAAAAACACCCACTACCAATACCATTGTAACTAAAAGAGATACCAACGAACCCCCCAACACATACATGGTATACAATTGTATTAGACACTCTACTCAATACAAATACAAATCACAAAAACCATACACATACAAATACTTATACATAAAAACACGCATACACACACCAATATACAAAACATCAAAAAAACAAACAAATACAAACAAAAAGTCGCACCATAATATAAACAAAAATACTAACACAAACATAAAACTACACAACAATACCAACACAAAAAAATATTCAAAAAATATTATTGTTATCACCATAACCACAAGAAAATACACAACCCCACACAATAACAAAGAAACAAAAACCAAAACACCAAAAACCCGTTATACATTTAATATCCCTACACTCGCCATACTTACGAATACAAATACAACAAACCCTCTGTACAAATACCCGTACAAACCCCCCAAAATACACAACTCCAAAACCATAAGGAACCACCAAATAACATACAATCAAAAAAAGCACAAAATAAAATACCATAGCCACATACAAAAACAAAAAATTCTAAAACAAAACAAAAAACCCATCTACTACAAACTACTAATATTAGTTGGAGGAGACATAGAGACTAACCCAGGACCCATGCCGAACATATTAAAAAGACACCCCGCTTTGCACAAAAAGAATGCCAAAACATACTTTATACCAAACACCATAAAACTACAACCCAAATACGAACACATAGCCCAAAAATTTACCCCCCTTCTCAAAACCACACATTTATCACATCAACAACATAACAACGCATACCGACACATCGCCTTATATATAAACCAACATAATGCACACCATCCATCACACATTCTATATGCCCTAACCATTATTATACACCCCAACATAGACCTCTGCAATCAACTCTTAAACACACAAAACCGAAACATAACCCAATGGAACAATACACTCTTATCAAATGAAAGTTAATAGTAATATTAAACTTGATATATATAAAGATGAGAAGAGTTTGCGATTGAAGAGTAGAAATTTATTGAGAATGTATAGAAGAAAAATTGAAGTGGGGATGGGTGTAAGGCTGGCCGGTTGTTCGCCGAAGCCGCCAAAAATAGACTTACTGAAGATAGAAATATTAATAAAAGTAAGAATATATATGAATCTTTTTGAAGTAAATATCAATATATTTGTTCTGTATACTGGTACATATCTGTATAAATATATGTATACTGGTAAGTATACGTATACGTATACTATTGCGTACACTAATACAAATACTGATACTTACACTAATACAAATACCAATATGAATACTAGTACGTATACTAGTACGAATTATAACACGAATACTAACAAGGATACTGATACAAACACCGAGACAAAAACCGAGGCATATACTAATACGAACATACGAATAAATACTAATATAAAAACAAATAAAAATACATATACACACACAAAGACAACAACACACCATCAACGTAACACATACAGAGAAGAAGGCCGGTCTCCGAAGAAGACCGGCGTGAATCGTAACACATACATATGCATACACACATACAAAAACAAATACATACAATAAAAAAAACACCAAAGTCACATACAAAAACAAAAAAACTTTAAACAAAACAAAAAACCCATCTACTACAAACTACTAATATTAATCGGAGGAGACATAGAGACTAACCCAGGACCTATGCGGAACGTATTAAAAAGACACCCCACTTCACACAAAAAGAATGCCAAAACATACTTCATACCAAATACCATAAAACTGCAACCCGAATACGAACACATTGCTCAAAAATTTGCCCCCCTTCTCAAAACCACACATATATTACATCAACAACATAATAACACATACCCACATATCGCCACATATATAAACCAACACAACGAATATCCTCCATCCCACATTCTATATGCCCTAGCCATCACTATACACCCAACATAGACCTCTGCAATCAACTCCTATACACACAAAATCAAACCATAACCCAATGGACCAATACATTCCTTCACACTCTACATAATCTACAAAACCCCCCCGAAAGACACATTAGTACCCCACATCCTCACACAACATTTCTTGAATCCAACTTAAACATCATAACCCACAACACATCGATAAACAAATAACTATATGACTTTATACACAACCCAAATACACCCCCAGCAAATGACATGGTAAAACAAAGATTTCCCTACCTCCCTAACACTATCATAAACGAGGCACTAAAATGCCCAAACTCCCTCCCGGAATACATTCATCCACCCCCACCACCAAACTACATCCCACCACAAAACCATAACGCACATACGAACAACAACAACACAAGCATAATAACATGGAATGCCTCATCCCTAAACACTGCGCTCCCAAACCTATAAAACATAATTATACACACTAACACACCACCGGCACTCATAGTCATACAAGAAACAAAAATATCGGCCACAAAATCCACAAAATACATACAAAGACTATTTCCCGACTACAAACTTATTTTCAATAATACACATGCCCTAACACGATGCATACAACAAAGAAGACCATATACACCGGGCCGAGGGGGCCTCCTCACCCTCATACACAAAAACTACGCCTTTCCAAAATTCCAGGCAATGTTAAAAAAATCCCCACCCCAATGAACATATCGCCATACCTCCAAATTATGGAAATCTCCAATCACCCATTACAATCATGGCTAATCCACCACATATATATGTCATCCCACCCCGAAGACATCAGACTCACCGAGGACATAAAAAATAACATCACCACCCATATCATCAACAATCCCAACCACAACCACATCTTATGTAGTGTCTTCAATAGAGACGTTGCCCTCTTAGGTAGACAAAATGGAAACCAACACACACCACCACAAATAATAGACCTACAATGGAAACAATTTACTGAAAATCTAAACTTCAATTATATTCCCACAAACACTACATACTCTAGACAAGGAGGATACAACTATAACAACTGGAGCCTAATTGATGAATTCTACTTACGTGCAACTAACCATACCACATTTACTTCCACAACAAACAATAACATTCAACTGAACTCTAATCACTCACCTATACAACTCCACATCCCAAACAACACATTTATAAACCATACACCAACCAACACAAACAATGTCCACATATGTATCCTCAACCCCATCCCACAAAACAACATAGAATTATTCAACACAAAATTCTTTGAGGAAAACTCACTATGCATTGACTCCCTAATAAACGAATTGGAATCTAATAACCATCTTTCCCAAATACAATGGCAAGAAGCCTATCACACCCTAGATACGCTCATCAACAACATATCCAATACAATTGAACAAACTTGCAAAGCCCAACCCATACCACAAATGACAAATCGAACATCACAACAAGGTGGATATTTACCCCGGAAACTATCTAAAACATGAAAACAACATCTAACCATTTATCACACCATACGAAAAACCATAAGAATCGTAAATAACAACCTCCAATGGCGAAACCACCCTATTCTCAACAAACTCCAAAACCTTCAACACACACAAATCCCTAATCCACCCCCCGTACACCTACCTCACGACACATGGATAAATGACATAGCATTAATTGCAAAAAAAACCAACATACCAGCCCGAAAAATCACCACCAAACATACCCAAGAAAACATTCGAAAAGTCATCTCCAGATACAGACAACTCTATGAAACTAGCCCCAAGAAAATATACAGAAGAATATTCAAAAATATGGAGTCCCCACCATTAAACTGCATCATCGATCAATATAACAATATAAAGAAGAAGAAGAAGAACGTTGTCGTACAGAGAGGAGTGCGCTTTGAGAATACGCGAGGTATCTGGCTGCGACTTCGTATAGTCTGCTACGGAGTTCTGTCAAATCTTGTGGTCTTCGGTCTTCAGTCTTCAGTCTTGAGTCTTGAGTCTTCAAACTCCTCCCCGTTGGCCTATCCTGTGGTGGCTCTAAAGGGTTAAGGGTAAAGGTGGGTGATAAGAAACCACGGCCTCGGACGGGTAAATCGGGACGGCCAGACCACAAGCTGAAACCGTCCGAAAGATTGACTCCTAAAATTCAAACCCACGGTGACCAACAAACGTGCCTCACCGGCGGGAACGACATAAACACGACCGTGTGGGCAATTAACCCCACTTCGCCGCAACAGAGTTTACAAGAACAGAAGTGAAATACAACTAGCCTCCAAAGCTAGCTTGGAATCACAAAAAAATAAATCGGACCACAAGCCACAACACACTTGTCTCCATCTTCTCTTCTCTTCAAGCCTCAAGTCTTCAATTCTTCCATCCTTCAACTCCAAAGTCTTCAAGTGTTCAAAAACACTAAGAAACTCAAAAGGAGTGTTCAAAAACACAATGGAAAAGTTTCACCAAGGCTGTAACCTTCAAACAAGTGACATAGATGACTCAAAACTTCAAATACTAAGTGTAATAGCACTCTGGAAAGCTGATTCAGACAACTAACATTCCTCTAAATTTCAAGTCAATCTAAACTATTGTCCGAAAGTTATACGAGTTCAAAGTTCTGCCCCTACATATTCATTCAGATCTCCATAACTTCTTGTCCAAAACTCCGAATTTCAATTGTAAAATCTTTCTAAAAAGCTAAGATAGAGACGCATACACCCTCCAAATCTCAAAGAAAACTAAGAACTACAGCAAAAGTTATCGCTTGTCAAACCTCTACCTCTCAATGGATGGCCTCGGGTTTTCACAGAAAAACAAACCTTCATAACTTTTGCTACATAATTCCGAATTCGATTTTTGAAAAGAGTATAGAACTCTCTGAAGACGAAGAAGAAACCCTCAAATTTTCAATTCCATGCAAACAGAATTCACTGAGCTACATACAGTCAAAGTTCTGCTCCAAAAAACCCTCTCCCTCTCACCCACACACACACACACACACTCTCTAAGGAATCTCTTTTCTCACTTTTCCACCTCAAGTGGACGTGGGCACTCCAACCCATGTCACCCTACCCAAAGTACCCCACAAGGTACTTCATTACTTTCTTATCATTTCCACTTTCAACCATATAAAATCCCCTAGTCTTTTATTTATTGGAAGACTAAAAACTTAGACCTTCCAGCCAACAAGATAAGTAAAATAAAAAATAACTAAATAAAAATAAAAATAAAACTTATCGTAAGATAGCTGATGGTACGGACGTATAAAGGTGTTGATTCGCACAACGTGATCGCCAAGTCGTGGACTTAGTTAGCTAAAAATGTCGTGGTCAGTGGCTGCCGCCAGTCCGGGTTCGAACCCGATCGAGCCCGTCGAGTAGTTCAGCGGCCCACGGCTTGGCTCGCTACTGAGGCAGGAAAAATACCAGTCAACCCGCTACCTATCCCCATTAGCACTAACAAGAGCGGTGCAGCACCTATATGCTAACATTTGCCCAAATCCTCAAACCGTCGTTCTTACCACGACCAACCCATTTTACCCCAACTCCTTCCTTATTAAAATCCACACATATAAAGACTAATACTTGTATGTACATGATGGAAGAATTTCCATCAGGACAACGTCAGTCTCCGAAGGAGGCCGGCGTGAATAAAGTGTTTGTTTGTTCCACTACTAAGACTATGCCCACTAGACAAAGAATTAGTGAGCTGGAACTACTTCCCTCTCTCGAGGATAGACACTATGTAACAAGAAACCAAAGAACCACAAGTCAACCAACCAACCAACCAATCACAAACCAAGCAACTAGCCAACGAACTAACCACAAACCAGGCAAGTAGTCAAAAACCTTAAAACCAACTAGTCATGAAAATCAAGGCGGGGGGAGAATTTAGGGGAGGTCCTCTGTATCGGGAAGGGCTTGGTTGTTTTCGATTTTGCGTTTATGTAGAAGAATGGACATAGCATGTTGGATAGCTATGGTGTTAATGTTTTTAAAGGATTTTTTAATTGTTTCAATGGGTATCTTGAAGGTGTCTTCTAGAGTTTTCATAGATGGGATAAAGGTGGTGGCCCGAGCGCCGGATGTGATTACCATAAGGGGGTCGACATTCCATCCGAGGGCGATGGTGTCGTCAATAAGGGGTTGGTATTTGTCTATTTTGTTTTGGATTGTTTCCGGGGAAAATCTATCGTTGCAATATGTGAATTCAATGAATTGAATGGTGTAGTCTTGGTTGACGTTATCGGGTGGTGGGTCATTGTATGGTAAATCTTTGACACAAAGGATGTCCGGTTTGAGCCTGGCGTTGCAATGACATCTTTGGGTCGTACATGAGCATGGGAGTAGCCACGGGGGGACCGTATTTTCTTGTGGATTGTTATTGAAAGTGCCGGCGTTCATTAGTATAAAACATCTCGATTTATTGTAGGAGGTGATTAGTTTTCGGACTTCCCATACCGCTTTGTTATGTCTTTTAACAATTAGGGAGTGTATGTGGTGGTTTTGGCATTTGAGTAGAACATGTAGCCATGTGTCGGGGTCCGTTGAGGGGCATATGGGGCATGTTATGGATGGAAATCTATCTATTCCAAAGAAGAGTTGTTTACGGGCGTTTCCCATGTATTGACCGGTACGAAATTTGATAAGGCATGTTATTTGTGAATCGGTGATGATGGGGTTTTTCCAAAAATTTGTAGAGAGTTCATTGTCGATGTCATTGTTGTTAGTCCACTTTTTAATGTTAGGGAAGTTGTCTGTGATTGTGTCAAGATTGTTATGTAGGTCTTGTTTTTTGAGGTATTTGCTCAGGAATCTGACCGGGCCTTTATCGGGGGTGTCTTCTTTGGAGGGCCAATCTTTTTTTTGGAAATAGTAAGGGGTGGCATGGACGTGTTCATGTGGGTCTTTGGCATTTTTATGTGATTTTTCTCTTCCTTCTTTTGCAAGTTTATCCGCTTGTTCATTGCCATCAATATTAGCATGGGCTCGGACTTTGTGGAGGGTTGTGATTTGTTCTCTTTTTAGTATCATTTGGACCATTGATTCTAGTATGATTCGGTCGGGGTGACTATTATGGAGGGTAGGATGTGTTATTTGGGTGTTTAATAAATATAGTGCGTTAATACAATCTGTAAATATGTGCACCGGTTCATTGTTGTAATTTGTTGAGACGATTTCTAGTGTTTTGTGGATGGCCATTAATTCTGCTCTGAGGATATTTTGCAGTCCATGTAGTCTTTTGGCTAGTTTGATTTCTTTCGTAGCGTTGTATATTCCATAACCGGATTTTTCTATGCGCCAAGATCACGGGCTAATTTGTTCTGGCGGTTTAAAGGAGCCATCAGTATAGTAGCTATATTCGGGGTTAAATTTAGATGGGGTGTTTGTTTGATACTCCGGGAGGGGTGGGGGTGTTAAGGTGTAGTTTAGTATATTGTTATTGTAGTGTAGTTTTGACCATTTTTTGCTTCTGTTGACGGGTGTTTGCATTGGCGTTGGTGGGGCCAATTTTGTGAGTATCCGGTGTACGTTTAGAGTCTTTGCTATGGAGGAGAGTTCTTCTAGTTGTTCTTGTGTGCCTAGAGTATGATTTTGGTGGTGGATGCATATTATTTGTAGAGTGGATGATTCAATTCTGGGTTTTTTTAGATCTAGTGGGATGGTGGGTTCTTCATATATTATTGAATTGGCTTCGAATATTGTGATGATGTGTGTGTCGGGAAAGGGGCCCGAGTGTGGATTATGATTTTGGTACTAGTTTTTGTCTGGGGTTATGATTAGGGTGGAGGTGTGGTTTGGGTCATGTTTGGCCGCGAGGCAGGCCCAATGTAGAGCTTGTTGTGTTTCTTCTTCATTGTGTAGGTGGGCCATACCATTACCTATCCATTTGTGGTCAAAGGCTTTGCCTAGTGATCCGAATATTTTATCTCTATCAAAGCGGGAGTAAAATTTGTTGAGTTTGGTGGGGCATGTGACGGGGGAGGAGAAATATGAGTGTTGGATGTTGAATGTGGAGATTATTGAATTAAGTATAGGTATGGGTAGTGTATATTGTGTAAGTTTAATGGGGTTATTTTTTGGTAATCTATATTTGTATCTTTGGTATAGCCAAATGACTTCAGTTTCGAACGGTTGGGTTGTTGGTTCAATGTTTGTAGGGGTTTGTAGTTTAGTATTGCATTGGTTCCACAACCATGTGAGCCTAGTGATTGGGATGGTAAAAAGATGCCTTCCATCTTCTTCGTATAAGTGTGCTTGGTCTTTGTCAATTTTTATTGTGTTAGATGAGGTAAGAGTGTCTTTTTCGGGGTTGCATTCCGTTGTGTAGATGTTTAGTAGGGGGATTAATGTGGGTGGGGTGACGGACCTTGTGTCTTGGGGTTGGTTTTGTGGGTGGTGAACTTGGATAATTTCGGTGTAGAATTTGTGTTGAGTTCTTTGATAATATTGTGTCAATTTATTTGTGTTATGTGAAATGATGTTTTGGTTGTGTCTTGGGAAGAGGTTTCTTTGGGGGAGCCATTTGTTGTAAGTGTGGTTATTGTGAGTCCATTGGCATAGATATCTAGTGTAATTGTTTTCTATTTGGTTTTTATCTATTTTTTCCTTGTATTCGTGGTGTATGATGTTGTTAATGGGATAGGTGGTGGGGTTTTTGAGGATGTGGTTTGGGAGGTGGGGGTGGTGTGGGTGGGAGTGGGGAGGGTAGATCGATTGTGTGGTGATATTTCTTGGGGTGATGTCATTGTTTATAGTGATGAATGGGTCTCTAATTGTATGAGAGTATGTATGTGTATTGGTATGTGTATTGGGTGGGGGGGATATATTGGGTGACAAAAGAGTTGTCGTGCAATTTTTAGCGCACTTTTAATAAGTTTTGATGGAGTGAAGTGGTAGGTTTTAAATTCTTCATTGTTCATGATGTGTGTTCCGTTGGGTAGGGAGATTTGTTTTAGTTTGTAGATATTTTTTTATAGGAGTTTTTGTAATAACTTTTGAGATAATTGTGTGTTGAATGTATTATGGTTTTGTGTTTCAAGAGTCCAGGCTTTTTCTAGTGTTGTTGGTTCTGTAAGAAAGTTGGAGAGAGTGCTTTTTAGGTGGACTTTTGCTACGTGTTTTAGTAAGAAGAAGGTACGTGTTATCGGTGATCTTGTACAATTTGTCTTTTTTATTCTAGGTATGTTTTCTGCCCCCCCATATTGTGCGAGGATGTGATGTGTTAGGCCTTTGTATATTTTTCCAAGTCTGCCACTATCATTTAGAGCGTTCTAGAGTTGTTCTCATATGCATCTAAGGTATGCATTTTTTAGTGAGAAGGCTTCTAGTCCAAAGAGGTTGTGTGGTAGTTGGGTAATTATGTTAGACATACATTTTGGCATGCCGCATACAGTTTTTTGTGTGGTAGTTATTTTTTGGTCCAGTTTTTTGATGGCGGGCATTGAGTATGGTACCGCGTAGAAGCTGTATGCCACGCCCGGTCTTAAAACTGTGTCGATCATTTTTATTTTTTGTTTCATAGTGGCCGGACAAGCTACTAGTTCTTTGCATTGTTTGATTAATTTTGTGGTGGTGGCATGAATT
This sequence comes from Bryoerythrophyllum caledonicum, assembly GCA_963971425.1. Classification (NCBI taxonomy): domain Eukaryota; kingdom Viridiplantae; phylum Streptophyta; class Bryopsida; order Pottiales; family Pottiaceae; genus Bryoerythrophyllum; species Bryoerythrophyllum caledonicum. The sequence continues at coordinate 17,966,321 of OZ020521.1, read as the reverse complement.
TGGGTTTACCATTTTAGGGAGGGGACGAGACTTATTCCTAGATATGTGTATGGTTCGTTTTGGTGTAGAACGGGTATTTGTTGGTTTCGGTAATTAATGATAGAGGTTTGTATTAGGGCTTTGAATGCGGTGGGGTTTGTTTTTGATTTATTTGGGCATCCAGTGATGGCACATTTTGGGACCCCTACATCCATACGTGTCCATTTGCAGTACCTGTCTATTTTGTTAAGTTGTATTTTTATGGCGTTGATTTTGTTGGTTATGGCCGCAAGGTCGTCCGTGTATGCTGTGGAGTTGATGGTGGTTTGTGATGTCCCGAATGTGTATCCATTGTTGCCTCTATCTAGCCATCTAAGTAGTGGTTCTAGGAATATAATAAATAAATATGGACTTAGGGTATCTCCTTGTATTGTTCCCCTTTGGATGGCTATGGGTTTAGTTTTACCAAAGTGTTCTCCTATGTAGGAAGTTGAGGATTCGGAGTATATATTTCCCACTAGTGCGGTGGCGTCTTTGGGGTATCCAAGGTCCGTCATTATGGGTAAAAGTCTAGCGTGGTCAATAGAGCCGAAGGCATTTTTAAAGTTGACATACAGTATAAATATGTCTTGGTTTGTAAATCGTGCATCTTCTAATGTGGCTATTATTGTTTGGATTTGTCTAGCAGTGCTTCTTTCTGCGCGGAATCCTTCTTGACTATCATGCAGTATTTTATGCTTTTCGCCATATGATGAAAGTATTGATGTGAATGTGCTCGTAAATAGTTTATAGATGGTATTGGCTAGCGCGATGGGTGTATGGTTCGGTAGCATGGATGGATCTCCTTTTTTGTATAGTAGGATCGTTGCACTTGTTTTCCATGAAGCGGGGATTTGTCTTTGTTTGTAGCAGTGGGAGAAAAAGAGGTTTAGTAGTTTGTGGAACCTTTGGGGCATATTTTTTAGGATAGAGTTCGGTATGCCGTCCGGTCCGGGGGGCTTTGTTATTTCCTAGGTTACGTAGGCATGTGTCATATGTAGCTTGTTTAAAGTACGTGTGTAGTGGGGTTTCCGGGTCTCCTCTTGTTTCTAATGTGAATCCATCTAGGTCATGCCATGGATATTGTCGTACTGCGCATGTGCATGTAGTGCGGTGGTCCGGTTGATAGTTGCATGTGTTTACCATAGGTGTGTTGTTTTTTGTTTGTTGGTTAAATATTTTGTTTGCAATGTCTTCTGGGCTAGTTAGTATATTGTTATATTGGTCGATGATGCAGTCTAATGGTGGGGACTCCATATTTTTTAATATTCTTCTGTATATTTTCTTGGGCCTAGTTTCATATAGTTGTCTGTATTTGGAGATGGCTTTTCGAATGTTTTCTTGGGTATGTTTGGTGGTGATTTTTCGGGCTTGTATGTTGGCATTTTTTGCAATTAATGCTATGTCATTTATCCATGTGTAATGAGGTAGGTATATGGGGGGTGGATTAGGGATTTGTGTTTGTTGAAGGTTTTGTGCATATACACACAAAGACAACCACACACCATCAAAGAAACACATACATATACACACACACACACAAAGACAAATACATACAATAAAAAAAACACCAAGAAAAATACCAAAGCCACATACAAAAACAAAAAATTCCAAAACAAAACAAAAAACCCACAAGGGGGATTAGGTAGGTCGCAAGGGGAATTAGGTAGGTTGCAAGGGGAATTAGGTAGGTTGTAGGGGGGATTAGGGGGGTCGCTACTACCAATTGGTAGGTCGCAGGGGGATTTCCAGGGGTCGTTGCTACCAATTGATAGGTCGCAGGGGGATTTCCAGGGGTCGCTATGAAGATTCACAAGGTCGTTTCCAAGGTTTTGTAGGTCGCAGGGGGAGTTCCAGGGGTCGCTATGGGGAGAGGTTCGCAGCGAGAGCTTCGCAGGGAGAAGTTGTGTCAGTGCGAGGGTTGGGGGAGGCTTGGGTCGGGGTCTTTGGGTTCGATTCAGGTGACTGTCTGTAGTAATGCGCTGGGGGCTTGGGTTGGGGAGCTTGGGATCTGTGGTGAGAGTGAGGGAGAAGACAGGGAGGAGAGGTGGAGGGTTCAAGCAAGGTGAGAGTGGTGAGTGAGGAATGCAAGAAGGGGAAGAACTCTGAGAGGAAGGGTAGAGTGTGCTCCCTGTAATGTTGCCGCGGGCTGGATCTTGGTCCTGCGTTACGTTTGATCGAGTCTTGGTGTGAAGTTGCTGTAGGTTGCTCCCTATTGAGGTGTTGCTGTATGTTGCGATCTTGGTGTGAGGTCTTGTTGTGATGTGGATAGAGTTACAGATTTGTTGGCCGTTGCGTCGTGTTCTTGTGCACTCCTGTCGAGGTGTCGTTTTCTTCAGGCTGATGTTGTGTGTCTTTGTTGCTGATGTGCAGGTAGATCTAGATCTGGGAAAATTTTCCAGCGCTTCCGCGTGCGATCTACACACACGATCTTGACAGGATTTTCTTTTAGAATTCTAGTGTGGAGCTGTATGTACGTGTTGTTATTGTGATTTTGTGGCGTTCTACATTTAATGTGCGTGGACGTGGTGATATGTGAGATGTCCAAGGTATCTACTAATGTGTAAATGTTGTGCAGATCTTTTTGTCTCACTGATGTACTGTAATTTGCAAACAAATCAAACACTAATAAACAAGCAAAAAGTAAAATGAAATGGAGTAAGGTTAGATCGAACCTGGGCAATCCAGAGGTGGAGTGTTGTCCGCTTGATTTCGTGATCTTGATGACACTCTCTTGTGCTCGTGTTGACTTGCGATCTCGATCTCTCTCTTGGTTGGCTGCTCTCTCCTCATCTTGTGTTCGCTCTTGGCTGTGTGCACTATGCTGATCTTGCGTTTGTCCTAGTAAACGGTCCTCTGTGTAAACTACTGCTGTCACGGGCCTATGTGTGAACTTCAGATCGTATGTGTGGTGGTTAGGGTCGGGGCAGCAATCAAGAAGTCTTAGTGGGCTTAGGGCATTACAACCAACACAAGCTAGATCTGCATCTGTATATCGAATTTGAGTTCTAAGAAGTTAGATTGAATTCCAACACATGGTCCCAGTGCTTTCAGATCAGCCCATAATCCGATCTCCCTTTTAGATCGCTCAAAATTTGTATGCCAGAGTTAGATCTAACCTTCACTACCCCTTCCCAACACAACGCCACTCTCAAAGCCCACTATTGCCTCCGATCTAAGCTATGAGCAGGGTATGCAACGGATCCAGCCACCTTCGTTGCGCTCACACCTCTTCCCAGAGACTAACTTCTTTGTGCACCTAACCAGAAAAGACGGAGCTCTCAGCTCCTCTCAAACATCGCAGATATCTATAACAATATACTAACTAGCCCAGAAGACATCGCAAACGAAATATTTAACCAACAAACAAAAAACAACACACCTACGGTAAACACATGCAACTATCAACCGGACCACCGCACTACATGCACATGCGCAGTACGACAATATCC
>OZ020521.1:17916182-17962651 GCA_963971425.1 Bryoerythrophyllum caledonicum | reverse complement strand
CGCTTTGGCATATTCTGCCGAATCGCTTGCGCCCCCTCGAGTGGTGGGATATTTTTTATTTTTTAATTCGTTTAACCCTTAAACGACCAGAATCTCCTTCGGGTGGATTCCTTGATTTTGGGGCAGGTTCCTAAAATTCGATAACCAATCAATTTTCTCTGAAATTTTTATTCTACATTTCCTTTGATAAGAGCTTCGTAGACATTTTTTTTTTTTTTTTTTGGATTTCTGGTTTGAAAGTTAGTATCACCTATAGTTTTTGAGGGAAATTGTCAAGGAACTTTAGGGGTTAATTCCCATTCATTCATTTAATTGTTTGTTCTAGTTAGGGAAGATGCCAAGGTCCAACCGGCCCGTTGCTCCAAAGGGCAAAGCGCCCGAGATGGATTGGGACACAACGGACGATCCAGATGTTGTTGCGGAGTACGGATGGCAGGACGAGGAAGAGAGGTTGTGGACTTGCACCATGTGCAAGAGGTACGTGAAGATGAAGCACCTCATGAAGTTGTGGCCAAGGGCACAAGCGAGGATATCAGGGCCGCGGCGCGAAGGTCTAGCGAGCAATTGTCTGAGCGACCATTTCCGCCATCGATATCATGAGGTCACTGCTGCGGTGGATGTGCGTAACTCGAGGCCGGAGATCATGTTGTATTCAAACATGGCGATGGTTTGGGCGGAAATCGTCCTACACAAGGATGTGGACTGGCGCACCGTGGCGGGCCGCAATGTCAGCCTGATGGATCGAACTGCCCATTTTATACCAACCACCTGGAATCAACCGAGTGATTGTTGGCCACGTTGGTCAAACCGAAGATCCGGGGACGATCCCGATGCCCACCAACAACAGCAGACACCTCCAGAAGAGTACGGGGAACATAACTACAACGACTACAACCGTGGCAATGATATGGGTTCCACGCCTGTATCATTTGGTGGGGGGAGTGGCAGCCATTACTACGAAGGCGGCCAATGTCGTACAGGGACCAACACCCCTCAGAGCTATACGCCAATGCATCCAAGGGATACGTACGAGTCTCGTCGTAATTCCCTCGGAGAAGAGGAAGAACATACCACCCCACACTCTGCACCCGTCTATCACGACGGATATGGCGGTTCTTACCATGCATATGGTCGTTCTTTGGATGGCGGCCAATGTGGTACAGGGACCAACACCCCTCAGAGCTATACGCGAACGCATCCAAGGAATACGTACGAGTCTGGTCGTAATTCCCCCAGAAAAGAGGAAGAACACGACACTCCAAACCCTGGACACGTCTATTACGACGTATATGGCCATCCTTACGATGGATATGGCCGGAGATTAGATGGAAGAGACAACACACCTCCATCAACGTTTCCACCTTGTCAGAACGAAGATGCCGAGTTTGAAAGACAAATGCATGAAGCCACAATACAAAGCCAGAACGAGTACATCCGCAGGCTCGAAGATGAATCTCGCTACATGAACAGGCAATACAATAACTTGTATGATGTTTATTCAAGCAGGCCGTACTCAAGTGGCGCTGGGCCAAGTCAAAGACGTGATACTGACTCAGATTCCGATTAATCATACATGGTCTTTGTGTAATGTAATCCATGTGGATAATGTCTTCATGTGAGAACAATGTTGACTATTTTGTACATTTAGAAGGTCATTTTTTAAGATCTTCTAATCGATGTTTATTAAATATTTCTACGTTGCGGCCATGTCAATGTGGATGATGAATGTACAATGCATGCTACATGTTTCCAAATGAATTTTATTGATAATTTTTAGTATAAGTGGATGTGTGGAATGAGAAATTTTTATACATTCCAACTTTTCATTCACCTCATAAAAGTTAAAGAGTATTTCATATCATTAAATGTTAAATAATTTTTTTTTTCAACCTGTACCTCTAAAGTTCCTTGACTATTTCTGACCTAGAAGTTAAAGCAAGAAGAGAAACGCCGCTCCGCAAAGGGGCTGGCGTGAATAAAGAATCTGTTCGTTCCATCACTAAGACCATGCCCACCAGACACCCTGTCAAGGAGGGCTTGGTTTCTTTTCCATTTTGCGTTGGTGTAGTAGAATGGACATGGCATGTTGAATGGCAACAGTGTTAATAATATTGAAAGTGTGTGAAATTGTTTCGATGGAGATTTTAAAGGTATCTCAAAAGGATATTTATAGATGGGATAAAGGTGGTGGCACGAGCATCGGCAGTGATTACAATAAGCGGGTCCATTTTCCATCCGACGACAATGATGTCATTAATAAGGGGTTGCTGGGTTGGTATTCATTTATTTTGTTTTCAATTGTTTCTGGGGAGAATCTATCATTACAATATGTGAATTCGATAAATTGAATGGTATACTCTTGGTTAATGTGGTCGATGGTGGGTCGTTGTATGGTAGGCCCCGAATGCAAAGTATGTCGGCTTTGAGTCTAGCGTTACAAAGACAGCGCTATGTTGCGCATGTACATGGGACTCGGGAGTAGCCAAGGGGGGACCGTATTTCCTTGTGGGTTGTAACTTGTTATTAAAGGTGCCGGCATTCATGAGGATAAATCATCGTGATTTGTTATGGGAGGTAAATAGTTTTCGAATTTCTTGTACTGCTTTGTTATGTCTTGTGACAATTAAGGAGTGTATGTGATGGTTTTGGCATTTTTGGTAGAACATGGAGTGATTTGTCGGCTTCTGAGAAAGTGCATATGGGGCATGTTACATATGGGAATTTTTCTATTCCAAATAAGAGTTGTTTTCGGGCGTTTCCCAAATATAGACTATTACGGAATTTGATGACGCATGTTATTTGTGAGTTTGGGATGATGGAATTTTTCGAAGAATTCGTAGAGAGTTCATAGTCTATTTTGTTGTTGCGAACCCATTATTATATATTAGGGAAGTTTTATTTGATTGTGTCAAGGTTGTTATAGAGGTCTTGTGTCTTGAGATATTTGTTCAAGAATAAAACCGGAACCTTAATGGGGGTATCCTCTTTAGGAGGCCAATATTCTTTTTGGAAGTGGTATGGGGTAGCATGTGGATGTTCGTACAAGTCTTTGGCATTTTCATGCGTTTTTTTCAGGACCTCTTTCCCAAGTTTATTTGCTTGTTCGTTTCCATCGATATTTGCTTGAGCAGAACTTTGTGAAGGATTGATATATGTGTTCAGTTTTGTAACATGTGGATCAACGACATTAAAATGGTTTGGTCGAGATGGCTATTGTACAGGATAGGGTTTGTTATTTGGATGTTTAGTAGATAAAGTGCATTGATACAGTCAGTGAATATGGGTGCGGGTTAGTTGTTGTACTCTGTTGTGATGATTTGTCATGTTTTGTGTATGGGCATAAGTTATGCTCTAAGGATATTTTAGTGTGTGGAAATTACTCTATAGAGTACACGAAATGGTATACCAAATACATTATACAATATCAATGAATACAACAAAATCTTCCTATAAGCATTTTTGCTATTCATATTTGAATGCCTCTACAATTTAATGTATGCATGTTTGTATTAATGATTGCATATACTTCATTGCTTTAAATTGTCATGATTCTAGATGTCCGAGTAAATATGTCGTAGCAATCTACCTACGGAGTTAGGCATTGAACTTCCTTAAAATGCTTTATAAACACACAGAAGAATGTGGTTTTTGGGAAACCTCCTACACAATTTATTTTTTCTACTAAATATAACCCTACTTAGAGAGCCGATATCCACTATTAATATAATGTGGCCAAATTACAATTTCCGCCACTGCGGATAAAAATAGTCAGAGGATGGAAAAACAGTCCTTGGTTGAGAAAACAATCTCTGGACGAAAAATAGTCTTCAGAAGCTACGTGGGCCAGGCGCACAGGTATGTGCGCACAGGCGCACTTTAATGAAAATCGTCCGCGAATGACTATGGCAAAGTGTTAAGAATCATCACGAACACTAGTAAGAAACACTTAACCCTTATACGTCAGAGCCAGCCCGAGGGGCTTGGTTTCTACAGAATCTTCTCTGTAGCTCTTCCTGTACTCAACTTTTCACATATTTTTTGATATCATTCTAATCACCTTCTTTTGATGCATTCACAAAGTGAAATTTTACAATTCAAATCACAATTTGTATGAGTGATTTGTGCTTTGAAAGGATTGTGGTAGGTAGGTTGATAACCTTTAGGAGGTTGCAAACTCATCATTGATTGGTTTATTCATGATGCCCAAGTTCAAAAAGTGCACTATTCATTGATGTCCAAGTACAGAAGATGCCGTGATCCAATTTCGGGCTGCCCGCCCAGGCCATGAAATGTCGTTTAAGGGTTAATGTTTGTAACCCGCTCCTTCTCTACTCTTCTTGTTTTTTTAAAAGTAATTTTGAAATGAATGTTTTTCTTAATACTAAATAATATAGAGAATTCATTAAAGTGGTTGTTATAATGCGTTGCAAAACAAGCACGAACCACTACCAAACTTCTATAGATGCAAATTAGCGGTTGGCGCTTGCTTCGAAACGCATTAGTCCAACCATTGTAATGTAGTTTAATATTATAATGAGGTTTTCAAAATTTCATCTGCAGTTTTCTTTTCATCCGCTGCGAATGTTTTCATCCGCTGCAAACATTTAAATCGGACTCTGATTTTCCTCCGCATGGTGATTTTTCATCCGCAATTTTTTTTCCATCCGCAGCTTGTTTTTAATTCGTTGCGCTGTTTTCATCCGCTGCGGGATTTTTCTTCCGCCGCATAGAATTTCATCCACAGTGGATGAAACTGTTTTTTTGGCAGAATTAACATAACAGCGACTTAATAACTTCCAATTTATTTTTTTTTTTCAATTCCGACTTCGGATTTGGGCTTTTTAGGTGCATTTTCATCTGGTATGTTAGCAAAAAAATTGTTACAAAAGTTTTGAAAATTTGACATTTTGGAGTGTACTTAAAAATAAAATTTTAGGGACTAAACTTTGGATGTAGATTATGGCTAGAGAATATGTTCATCACATTCGATCTCATGCATGTTTTTTGTGTGTTAGTGTTGGTTGTGTTTTCAAATTTGTTATATATGGCGGTATTCATATACAAGACATGCAAGGTGTCTCGTTTGAAATCTCATTTGAAACAATAATATGATGATGGACACGGAAAGAATACAATTGGATGGAAGGGGACGTCGTCAAACCGTGCATGAACCCTAAACATGCAAAGTTTGAATCAAACTTTTAACTTTTCTATGCATCTAATTCAGGTGTAAATATTTAGAAGAATGTACATGACAATGTCATGGAAAACCTTATGAGAAACGATGTATTTCACCGTTCCCTTGAAAAAACAAGTCTTCTCTTTATTGAAAATTTTAAAAATAGCATACCAACCCAAGTCAAACATTTTCACACATTGTCACTCATTGTCGGGCGAGGTACCAAAAGATCTTATGAATTTTCTCATAAAACCTATATATCTTTGTATTTCTTACATTTTATTTTCTCTACATTAATATGTGGTGTAAACCTTCTTATTGACCATTCGGATTAGTAATTCAAAACACATGAAGTTCACAAGAAAAAGAAGTTTGAATTGGCAAAGTTTGAACCTCCACTACTTCCATGGTTGTTTTGAATATGCTACACCTGTCCTCTACCTCAAGAAATTGTTGTCTAAGGAACTACCATCATGTTTCAGGTAGTGGATTTAGACCTTGCCTAGTTCAAAATTTTGACGCCAGGTAAAGTCAAAGTCTGCGGATCCGCTAAACGCAGTGAAGACCCTAAACCATTTGGTTCACTTCACACACTATAATCTTTCAATCTGTACGGTCAAAGTTTCTGAAATTTTGTAAACATATTTTTTAATAAGTCTTAATTGAGTTCCAACGGTCACAACTAGAAATCAAACTTTTGGTTTCCTTCTATGGTCATTGCACTAGAATCCAACAACTTTGAAGTGTTTCCGGATCAAAACTGCCACGATATTTTTGGGGATATAGGAGACATGTTGTATGAGTAGGGAGTCGGGCATGAGGAGGCGTTTCAAATGGGGGTAATTCCTATAAATGCTAAATTGTATTCAAGAAACATAAAATGGTTGAGGTTATGAATGATTTTGTGCCATGGGCACTATGATCTATCCGAAAAGTTCGAACCCAAACTCGTAAAATTTGATATACGTCTTCTCTGCATAAAACCTAGAGATCATCATATTTTACACATTTTTCTTTTTCAACAACATGTAGTGAACACATGAAAACCTTCCTAAACCTGGGTTTGGATTATCATTTGAAATCTTATTCAGTGTACTAAAAAATAAAACATGGAATGGCAATTTTTAAACTCCAGTATTTGCGCACTTGATTTGAATATGCTACAGTTCCTTTCTACCTCTAAAAATTGGTGTGTAGGGAAATCTCATCATAAGGTTGGATTAGGATATTTTGAGGTAATTTTAACAAAAATTCTGAAACACTAGAATTTTGAAATAGAACACATTGATAAGTTAAAAAATCGGAACTATGCCACAACCTAAACCATATAAAATTCAAAAAATGTCGCTCTTTGCACGCCTATATGAAATAAGGTTTTTTTACTTCTTGTGCCCAAATTATAAAGGCATGTAATACATATTAATCTAAGACTATTGCTATAGTCACTTCAAAATGTGCATGCTATCTAGTATAGTCTAATAATGCCGAAAGGAATAAAGTAAAACCTATGTATTACTAATACGTTGACCGATAATGCTCATGAGGCGTGGGCCAGTTGTATGTGTCGCTGAAGCGTGTAATGATATGAAACAATCCTGCAGCGCTTTCTCGGTTTTTGTTGTAGACTCTCTCCATGTACATATGAAATGTATCCGCAAATTCTTGATTTGAGAATACTACGGAACTCCGAGATTCCCGTTGCAGATTCTCGTAGTCTTTGGACATTGTCCGCCCGTTGATTCGTTGCGCTATTCGGGCCGTAGCGAACTCCTCCGAAGCCATTGATAACTTCGGAATCATTTGCACATCCGCATCTGGTTTGTGCAAGTACGCAACCCGCGGATCGACCCACCATCGCTTTCGCAGAGTCTCGGCCATGTCTTCACGCTCTGTGAACGTATAAAGAGACTGCATTGGTTCGTTAACCTTTGTGGTCATGCCCCAATCGCATACTCCAATATACACTCGCGATTCATCTGGAGGGAAGTGGAGGAGGATATTATCCGGAGACAAGTCATTGTGGAGATTGTTGCTCTTGTGGACCTCGTTCATGATACGCAACAACGCCCACGCAAGCTCGGTCCGTTTTTTGCGAAAACAAACCAACTGTTGAACTCGAATAATCTCATCATTGGGGAATCTCCCATAGTTCAAATGTGTGATGACATCGTCACCAAACTCGATAACCCGGTTCAACATCTCTCGAACTGTCCTGCCAATCCACCAATACGCATAGCCTTCGTACTTGTCCGGATGAATGGCCACGAAACGGATGACTCCCGGATGTGGAATCCTCACCGCCATCGACTCATTCTGATGCTCAACTTTTGTCAAATCCGGACGTGTCTCCGATTGGTTGGACAACTTGGCGGGAAAATTCCCAGAATGGTTCAATGCCCGGAGCACCCTCAATGCGGACTTTGCGAATGGTGGCGTATCCACCTCTCCTGTTCGGATTGTCCATTCGTATAACCGCGGCTGTTGGCGGAATGGCAATGAGATGGGCTTTACGCAGCAGGTCTTCTTGGTGCCCCTCTATCGAGTTCCACCATCCCACGGAGCCACGCCGGTTTCGATTCTTGGCGAATGGCTTCATCTGGGCCACGAACAAATCCGCCTTCAACAGCACGTCGTTGAAAACTTCATCCGCCGCGCGATTGAACCTCCCAAACTTGATCAACAAGTTCTTGGCATTCCAGAGTGAATCGTGCACTCTGGCATCCAAGAACTTCAAAAACCCACGCTTCTGGGTCTCCGTATTCCACATCGGGGCTTGAAGCGCGTCCATCATGTGCTGCCGCATGTCCGTCCGGAACTTCTCGGGGCCTTCATCTCTATATCTGACGTAGTTGCTCTCCAATGATCGAATAGAATTTTCCTCATAGAATCTGACGGTCAGTTCTATGAGGAAATTTTTGCAAGCCTCAGATGGAACGTCGTGGATTGGATGAAGCTTCACTCCGAAGTCCGCAACCTTCTGCTTCTTCTTGTCCTTTGGCATCTTCTTGACCCCGCCGCCGTTCGAAGTTTTAAAAAAAAACTTTTTAGAAGAAGTTTTTAAAAAAACATCAAGAAAAAAACTAGATGGGAACAAGTTCTAAAAAAACTAAGAGAAAAAACTTCTTACAACAAGTTTTAAAAAAAAGTTCAAGAAAAAAACTAGTTTGGAACAAATTAAAAAAAAAAAACTATGAGAAAAAACTTCTAAGAGCAAGTTTTAAAAAAAACTTGAAGAGAAAAACTAGTTTGGAACAAGTTCTATAAAAAAACTATGAAAAAAGCATTTTACGAACAAGTTTTTAAAAAAACTTAAAAAAAACCGCAAAAACTCCCCCCCAAATGTGAATCACTTTCTCCCTCCCAAAGATGAGGAGCCAATGGATGGAAAAATGCTAGCCAAAGCCACTCCGCATCCACTCAAAAATATATTTCAATTTTCGAGAGGGGAAGGAAAAAGTGAGAGAGAGAGGTTGGCGGACGGCCTTTTATAGGGTGGCAGACGGCCATGAGGCCGACCGCCACCGTGGCCGTCCGATCGGACGGCCGGCCGGCCGTCCTTCAATCGGCCGTCCGATCGGGCGGCCGTCCGTCCGATCGGTCGGCCCTAAAGCCATCGGCCTATTCGGACGGCCGTCGTGCTCCCCCGCGATCAAATCGGGGCCATACGATCTGTCCATCGGCCATCCGATCACGCGGACGGCCGAGGTGCCGTCCGATCTCTCCGACGGCGGGGTCCGGTCGGACGACTCAACGCATTTCGACGGCTGAGATCTCGCCGCGTCGCATTTCGTCGAATCTGACGGTCCAGGAAACTTACTACGGCCTTCGGTAAATGCATTTTACCCCCCCCGGACGCTGCATCTGACGTGACGTCAGGACGTCCTCGTCCTAGGACGCCCTAGGACGCTCTCAGACCCCCAAGGACGTCGGATTGGTAACCCTGGAGTGTATTAATTGTGTGTTAAATAGATACAATACATTTATATAGTCTGTAAAGATGTGTGCGGGTTCATTAGAGTATTGTGTAGTGATAATTTGGAGAGTTTTATGGAGGGCCATCATTTTATGCTTTGAGGATATTTTGAAGTCCATGTTGTCTTTTGGATATTTAAATTTCTTTGGTGAGGTTATATATGCCATATCATGCTTTTTCTCTATGCCACTGTCTTAGGTTGACTTCTATTGGTTCTTTCAAGGAGCCATATGTGTAGTAGCTATGTGTGGGATCAAAATTTGAAGGAATATAGTCACGGTATGCGGGAAGAGGGGGTGGTGTGGTGAGGTGGATTTGTGTCATATTTGCATATTTAAGTTTAGACCATTTTTAATTCTGATTCATTGGGGTTTGAGAAGGTGTAGGTGGAGCTATTTTTGTATATAATCGACGTATGTTAAGGTTATTTGTTATGGAGGTAAGTGTAGCAAGTTGTTTTGTGGTACCAATGTTATTATTTTGATGCTGCATGCATAATCTTTGTATGGTGGATGACTCAAGCCTGGGTTTGTTTTTTAGTTCGGGTAGAATTGTAGGTTCTTCTTATGGTATTGAGTCTCCCTTAAGTAATGCAATGATGTGAGAATCTCGGAATGGGATGAGCGTGGATCAAAGTTTTGGTACCAATCTTTATCTGGTGTGATAATAAGGGTGGAGGTATATTTTGTGCCAATTTTGGCCGCAAGTCTTGCCCAATGTATTGCTTGATACGTTTCTTCTGCGATATGGAGGTGTGCGATACCATTTCCAATCCATTTGTGGTCAAAGGCATCACCTAGTGAGCCAAAGATATTGTCTCTTTCGAAGGGTGAATAGAATTAATTGAGTTGGATGGGGCACGTCACAAGGAATGAGAAGTACAAATGTTGGATGTTGAAGGATGAGATTAGTGAATCTAGGATGGGCGTGGGTAATGTGTATTGTGCAAGTTTTAGGGGGTCATTCTTTGGGATGTGGTATTTATATCTTTGGTATAACCATGCTACTTCAATTTCAAATGGTTGGATTATTGGTTCTATAGCCATGCTACTTTGGTTTTGAATCGTTGGGTTGTTGGTTTTATATTTGTCGGAGTTTGTAATTTGTTATGGTATTGGTTCCAAAGCCATTGGAGTCTAGTGACGGGAATAGTGATTTGGTGCCTTCCGTTGTCTTCGTATATGTTTGCGAGGTCTTCAATAATTTTAATTGTATTTTTTGATATGAGAATGTCTTTTTTGATATGAGAATGTCTTTTTTGATATTGCATTTGATTGTATATATGTTGAGGAGGGGAATGATAATGGATGGAGTAACGAATTTTGAATCACGAGATTGCTCTTGAGGGTGGTGTGATTGGATGATTTCTAAGTAGGATTTGTTTTGAGTGTTTAGGTAGTATTGCTTTAATTTTGTGAAATTAAGAGTGGAAGTGTTTTGATTATGCCATGGAAAGAGATTTTGTTGAGGTAACCATTCTTTGTAGTTGTTGTTATGTGTTGCCATTGGCAAAGATATTTGGTATCATTTTTTATAACTTTATTTGAGTCAATATGTTTTTTGTATTTATGGTCAAGAATGATATTTGTAGGATATGTGGATGGATTTTTGAGGATGTGTATTGGGGGAAGAGAGAGGAATAGATGCAGTGGGGGGTGAATTGACGGTGGGTTGTTCCTGGTATGTATATTATTGTTGGTGGTGACATATGTGTCTCTAAGTGTAGGGGTTTGGGTGTGTAGTACATGGAGAGGCGCATGTATTAGTGCATGGGGGGTAACAAAATAGTTGTTGAGCAATATTAAGAGCGCTTTTTACTAATTTGGATGGTGTAGCATGGAATGTTTTGAAGTCATTGTGACTCATGATGTGTGATCCGTTTAGTAATGTGATTTGTTCTTAGTACCCAATTTTTCTTGCAGAGGTGAGGGTTCTAAGAGAAAGTCCGTGGGTGTGCTCTTAAGGCAGACTTTTGCTTTGTTTTTTTAGTAGAAAGAGTGTACGGGGAATGGGTGATCTAATGCAATTGGCTTTGTTTATTCAAGGGAAGTTTTTAGCACCACCAAATTTGGCAAGAATAGAATGGGTGAGCCCTTTATAAATCTTTCCTAGTTTAACCTTGTCACTGAGTGCATTTTGAAGTTTTCCCTTATAAATTTGAGGTAAGCATTTTTTAGGGAAAAAGCTTCCAATCCAAATAAATTTTGTGGAAGTTGGGTTATGGCATTTGACATACATTTGGAGAGGCCACAAATGGATTTTTTTATGGCTATGATTATTTTGTCTAGTTTTTTTATAGCAGGCATAGAGTATGGATTTGCGTAGAAACTGTATGCTACTCCATGTTTGAGTACTATGTCTACCATTTTTATTTTTTGTTTCATAATGGCCGGGCATGTTATTAGTTTTCTGTATTGTTTGGCAAGTTTTGTGGAAGTAGTGTGAATTTCTATCTTCCATTTTAGTGAGGGAACAAGATGTGTGCCTAGATACACGTATGGTTCGTTTTGATGTGGTATAGAGATGGATTGGTTACGGCATTTTATGTTGGTGGCTTGCATGAGCGCTTTAAATGCGGTGGGGTTCATTTTGGATTTGTTTGGGCATCCCGTGGCAGCACATTTTTGAGTGCCAACATCCATATTGAACCAATCACAGAATTTGTCAATTTTATTAAGTTGGATTTGTAGTGATTTAAGTTTACCGGCAATAGCAACAAGGTCGTCAGCATAGGCGGCCAAGTTTATGGTGACTTGTGATGTCCCAAAGGTGTATCCGTTATTTCCCCTTTGCATCCATCTTAGTAGTGGTTCTAAGAAGATAATGAATGAATATGGGCTTAAGATATCGCCTTGTATAGTCCCTCGTTGTATGGGGATGAGGCGGGTTGTTCCGAAATATTCTCCAATGTATGAGGTGGACGAGTGAGAGTAGATATTTGCAAGTAGATGTTTGTAGATTGTGTGTCCTTCTAGTGCGGCTATTATAGTTTGGAGTTGTCTAGCGGTACTTCTTTTTGCGAGGAAGCCTTCTTGGCTATCATGTAAGATTTGGTGTTTTTCTCCATATGAAGATAGTATGGATGTAAATGTGCTTGAAAAGAGTTTATAGATAGTGTTGGCTAAGGCAATTGGTCTGTGGTTAGGAAGCATTGAGGGATTGCCTTTTTTATATAGTAGTGTAGAATTGGTTTTCCATGAGGCGGGGATTTTTTTTCTGTTTGTAGCAGTGAGAGAAGGATAATGAGAGAAGGTCATGAAATCTTGGGGGCAGTGGGGCACTAGCTTTAATATCGAGTTTGAAATACGATCTGGCCCCGAGCTTTATTGTTTCCAAGAATTTTGAGGCATGTATTGTATGTGGCTTGGTTGAAATAAATGTGTAGCGGGATTTGTGGTTCACCTCATTTATCTTTAGTGAAGCCATCAAGGTCATGCCATGGATATTGTCTTACCGCACGTGTACATGTGGGTGAGTGGTCTGGTAAGTACTTGCATGTAGGTACGGTAGGTCTATTGTTCTTTGTTTGTTGGTTATAGATCTCATTTGCAATGTCTTTGGAGCTAGTAAAGATATTGTTATGTTGGTTGGTGATGCAATCTAGTGGTGGGGAATCATTATTTTTCAAGATTCTTCTACTAATTTTCTTTGGGCTTGTTTCATATTGTTGTCTCTGTTAAGAGATGGTTTTTTTTAATATTTTCTCTAGTATATTCCGTAGTTATTTTTCTGGCTTGTTTATTGGCTTCTTTTGCAATTAATGCAATATCATGAAGCCATTCCTCTGGTGGTGTATGGGAGTGGTGGGACGGGATTTGGGTATGTTGGAGGGTTTGTACTTCTTGACAAATGGAGTGGTTGAACCATAGTGGATTATTTTTAGCAATACAAATTGTTTTCCAATTAGTTTGGTAGGTGATTAAGTATTGTTTCTATTTTTTTGAGAGTTTTTGTGGTAAGCAGCCTTTTTGGGGTGGTAAGTAATGTTTTGTTTTGTCTGCCATTTAGTGCTACATCTCTATTAAAATTGCCACATAATAAGTATGTGTGGTTAGGATTGTTGTTAATTTGGGTAGAAATCATATTTTTGATGTTTGTGATGAGCCTAGTATCTTCTGGGTGTGATGGCATATAGATGTGAAGTGTTATCCATGGCTGAAGAGGTTGGTTGTAATTTTTTAGAATTTGTAGTGTTACGAGTAGACACTCATCTGGACTTACTAGTGCTTAGCAAAGAGGTAGTTAGAACGGTTGTGGTGTCTTCCTTATAGCAAGTGAGAGGAGGCCTTCCCTCTCACTTGTCATCTTGTTTACTTATGAATATTACTAAAGAATATCCTGTAAGAAACCTTGGTTCATGATGTAAGAGCGTCGACATGATTGGATCCCTAACATTATGATAAGTCACGAGTGTTCACGCTCTTAGGAATCATGCAAGACATGAAGGCAAGAGGATGAGGCGGCAGGAAAAGAAAATTAGGGTTCGAAATTCCATGAGTATCAATGTCGGGATTTAAACAGTGCTCGCAGGCTGCAAGCATTACAGAAGGAAATGTCAGATTCAAGCGCCATGCTGCAACGAGGTCTTCGATTGTCGTCACTGTCACAATGAAGCGAAGAACTCTGACGAGGTTGACGATTCAAAGCGCCACGAGATTCCGCGGCACCGTGTTGAGAAGGTTATTTGTTCGCTGTGTGATTATGAGCAAGATGTGAAGCAGAATTGGTGGCGGAGGCAACTATTTCCATTGTGATCGTTGTGGTTCATGTTACAACAACGCTCTCAAGAACAAACATCCTTGTGTTGAGAATTTTATGCACCAGAATTTTATATCGGAATTTTATATCGGAATTTTATATCGGAATTTTATATCGGAATTTTATATCGGAATTTTAGATCGGAATTTTATATCGGAATTTTATATCGGAATTTTATATCGGAATTTTATATCGGAATTTTATATCGGAATTTTATATCGGAATTTTATATCGGAATTTTATATCGGAATTTTATATTGGAATTTTATATCGTAATTTTATTTTGGAATTTTATATCGGAATTTTATATCGGAATTTTATAGCGGAATTTTATATTGGAATTTTATATCAGAATTTTATCAAAATCTTATGTAGAGTTTTATGCAGGATTATATCAGAATTTTATGTGAAGGTTATCGGGATTGCTATGAGCCAGAAACACAGTAATTCGACTGTGAAGTATCACCGAATTTTAGGTATGCACGATTTGTTTATGTAATTCACGCCGAATTTTATGTATCGTGATGGTACATTTTAGGTATCGCCGAATTTATGGATCAGCACACCGAATTTTTGCTCTCTTTGTTTAAAAATTATTCAGGTGCAATATTGACGCAACCTATTACAGAAAATAAGGACCAGTAACCATGGATCAAGAAAGACTTAACACGGAAGGTGCCCCGCCTGTGCCGGATGGAGTAGGGCCCGACTGGGCTATGTTTATACAACAATAGATTCAGAACGTCTTCCAAGCGGCGATTCCTCATATGGTGCAACAAATTTTTGAGCGAGCAACTCCTCCTCTTTCTACACGGCTGCATGGTGGAGAAACCGCGGTATCAACTCCCAACATGTATCGAGGGGAATACCACCGCGGCAAGGAACTCAAGGTGGCGAAACCGGATAAGTTCACCGGTAAAAAGGGAGGAGAGGTGTATAAGTGGTTTGTCCAACTTTGTCTGGTTTTTCGAGGCAACCCTGGCACTTATAATTCTGACGGAGACAAAGTAGCGTATGCTCGCTCCTACTTAACAGGGGCGGCCCAGAACTGGGCTATGCCCATCCTTCAAGCCTTGGATGAAGGAAGACCTCATGATTTATTGTACAATTACGAGGCCTTCCGGGGAGCTATTGTGGCTGTTTACGGCGAGATAGACCGACAAGGCAATGCTCAGGACCGCCTTGCAAACATTCGACATATTGGCGCCGTGGCTACTTATATCTCAACATTCAACGAACATGCGGCCCAAGTGGAGTGGAATGAGCCAAGTCTCGTGGCTCGGTTTCGCGCTGGTTTAAAGGACGACCTTCTCGACTCCATAGCAACCGCCGAGACTCAGCCTCACACTCTCCAGGAATGGATGTCTATGGCTTCAAGAATTGACGATCGACTATGGACGCGGCAACAACACCGGCGACCTATGGGGTCTACTTCGGCACCACGAGGATATGCTGCACGATCCCGGCCACCTTCGACGTCAACCGGTCCCACTCCCATGGAATTAGATGCCACGTACACCGCATCCACAGCTCTTGCTAAAACAACGGCCGACAAATTGGAGTATCAACGTCAAGGAAGGTGCTGGGGGTGCGGGAAGATGGGCCACATACGTTCACGGTGTCCTACTAATCCTTCCAAGCCCCTTACATTGGCTGCTACTAGCGATGAAGGCTCGGGAAAAGGAGCAGCCCGGGACTAAACACTTGGAAGCAGTACCCGGGCACTAATAAGGAGGCACATAATACACCTCTATGCCCAAACTCAAATGACTCTACTACATGTAACTACTCTTATATAAATAAATAAAATTATATTTTGGCTTTATGTGTCCATGCTACCATAGATATGGAGAAACATCTGACAATGAATGTGCATATGAACAATGTGTCGGCCGTGGCGCTTGTGGACTCCGGTGCAACGGGAGTGTTCATGTACCCCGACTTTGCCAAGCGATGTAATGCTACCATCAGCTTGAAAGCTACCCCGCGAGAGGTCCACGTCATTGACGGCCGAATTATCAGTTCTGGACTCATCACTCACAAAACAACCGTGGACTTGACCATAGGAGGTCATCAAGAGAAGCTACTTGCGGACATTACCAATACGGGGCGCTACGACCAAGTCCTCCGTTTCAGCCCCTATTGTTTTCGCCAGGAAGAAGGACGACTCTATTCGATTTTGCGTAGATTATCGCAACCTCAACAATGTCACGGTGCGAAACCGTTACCCATTGCCCTTGATTCCCGAGCTCACAGACCGCCTAACTGGTGCAAAAATATTTTCAAAGCTGGATGTTCGCCAAGCTTATCATAGAATCCGCATGGCTCCTGGGCATGAATTCAAGACGGCTTTTAAAACTCGTTATGGGCTATATGAGTATTTGGTCATGCCATTTGGGTTAACCAATGCCCCGGCACAATTCCAAGCTCACATGCAAAATATTTTCAGCGACCTATTAGACATCTCAGTGGTGGTTTACTTGGATGATATACTTATTTTTTCTACCAATTTAGAGGCTCACCAAGCCGTGGTTCGCGAGGTCTTGAAGGGATTACACAAGCATGGCCTTTATGCAAAGGCCGCCAAGTGTGAATTTCATAAAGACTCAGTCGAATGTCTGGGCATGACAGTATCTGCTAGCCGCCTTCAGATGTGTCAAGACAAAGTTCAAGTTATTAAGGATTGGCCGACTCCAACAACGGTGAAAGAACTCCAAGCGTTTCTTGGTTTTACAAATTTTTACAGACGCTTTATAATGGACTATTCACACATTGCAGTTCCTCTGACAAACTTAACACAAAAAGGCCAGCGTTTTCAGTGGACCCCTACGGCCGATGCTGCTTTCACAGATCTTCGGTCCCGGTTCCTCAAGGCCCCGGTATTAATCCACCCCAACTTGGAGCAACCATTTGTGGCAGAGACAGACGCTTCCGACACAGCCACCGGGGGCATCCTGTCGCAAAGGAGTGATGATGGACATCTTCATCCATGTGCATATTGGAGCTCTAAGATGAACCCAGCTGAAAAAAACTATGACATTTACGACAAAGAACTTTTGAGCATTGTGCTAGCATTCCAGGATTGGCGCGTTTACCTAGAGGGCTCCCCCCACCAGGTTCGTGTCATTTCCGATCATAAGAACTTAGAAAAATTTCTATTTACAAAACATCTCAACAGGCGTCAAGCTCGTTGGTCTGAGATGCTTTCGGCCTTTGATTTGGCCATCCACCACCGGCCAGTCTCTTTGAATGGAAGGGCAGATGTATTATCTCGACGCGTAGATGTCATGGATGGGACAGATGAGGAGCCTCGGCCTTTCTTGCGCCTAGCTTACTTGGAAAGACTTGAGCCGGTGTGGACTGACGCGCGCATCTTTACTTAGATAAAGGCAAGCCTGAGAGATGACTCCAAGCTTAGGCCAATATTGGCATTCTTTGAAAGCAACCCGGAGGTAACACCTGCAGGCATTCGTCGTCGGTTCCAGGCTTACACATGGGAGGACGACCTTCTCTGTTTCAAAGGGGCGGTTTTTGTTCCCGACCACGAGGAACTCCGCCATCAGATTTTGCGCTCGCGCCACGACGCCCCTGCTGCAGGCCACCAAGGACGTGCCAAGACCCTCGAGCTGGTGTCTCAGGATTTTTATTGGCCAACACTGTGCCGTTATGTTCACCGCTACGCCGATGGCTGTGACACCTGCCAACGTTCCAAGCCCACCCACCATGCTCGCTACGGGCTTTTGCAACCTATTCACGCCGTCGACGCTCCTTGGAAAAAAATAACAGTGGATTTTATTGTTAAACTTCCTATGAGTAGTGATTATGATTCTATATTAGTGGTGGTGGACAAAAATACCAAGCTGGCTCACTTTATTCCTACGACATAAACCATTGGTGCTAATGGCACGGCGTCACTATATCTACAACACATATGAAAACTTCACGGTACTCCCCAAGACATTATTTCTGACCGGGGGACTATTTTAATCTCAAAGTTCATGCGCCGCTTATGTCAACTCCTATGTATTAATCCTTCTACAACTACGGCGTTCCATCCTCAATCCAACGGGCAAACAGAAAGAATAAACCAGATCTTGGAACAATATTTGCATATGTTCACTACTCCACGTCAGGATGACTGGGCCGACTTGCTTCCGTTAGCAGAATTTGCATATAATAACTCCACTCATTCATTGACCGGCTTCTCCCCGTTTTATGCAACATACGGGTATCATCCTGTATTATCTTTCACTACTCCGACCACGACCACCGTTCCGGCAGCAGAGGACTGCATAAGGCACCTTCAAGAAGTACACAACGAGGTGAAGACTATGATTGACCTTGCAGGTGTGCGAGCCCGACACTATTACAACCAAGGAGTGCAGGTTCAACCCACATTCCAAGTTGGTGAGAAGGTATTCCTACGACATGAGAATATTTCAAGGACAGCTCCTTCCAAGAAATTGGCATCACGATTTCTCGGCCCATTTCCAATTATTGCCAGGCTTACTGACTTGGTTTACAAGCTCAAGCTCCCCAAGACCCTCCGAATTCATGATGTGTTTCACGTCAATCTTCTACAGCGGCACCACGAGGACACCATCGAGGGGCGGCGTCGACAACCTCCTCCGCCGATTATTACGCCCGACGGGGATGTTCAGTGGGAGGTTCATGCTGTCTTGGACTCTCGGCTGCACGGCCGGTGGCGGAAGCTACAGTATTTAATCAGTTGGGAAGGATATGGGCCCAAGGAAAACTCTTGAAAACCAGTGGAGAATCTGCAGAATGCGGCTGACGCGGTTCGGGATTTCCACCGCTGGCACCCGGATGCGGTAGGATCAACCCCGCTTAGGAGGAGGGCCCGCAACCTTCGACCTTATAGGGGGGGTAATGTTATGAGTAGACACTCGTCTCGACTTACTAGTGCTTAGCAAAGAGGTAGTTAGAACGGTTGTGGTGTCTTCCTTATAGCAAGTGAGAGGAGGCCTTCCCTCTCACTTGTCATCTTGTTTACTTATGAATATTACTAAAGAATATCCTATAAGAAACCTTGGTTCATGATGTAAGAGCGTCGACATGAATGGATCCCTAACATGTAGGTATGGAGATATGTCCATAGGTGTGGGGATTTTGACGATGTTGCCTAGAAATGCGTAGGATTTGTGTATTTGTGTGAGGAGGCCACCACGGCCCGGTGTGTATGGATGGCGTTGTTGGATACAACGTGTGAATGCATGTGTATTGTTAAAGATAAGTTTATAGTTAGGAAAAATTTGAGATATGTCTATAGGTGTGGTAATTATGGGAGGTGGAGTGTCTTTGTATGTAACTAGGTTCTCAATGCATGGGAGGGCAATGTTGAAGGATAGAGCATTCCATGTTAAGATACACTTGATGTTGTTTAATGTGTTTGCGTTGTGATTTAGAGGAAGGATGTATGGAGATGATAAGGGTGGGTGTGTGTATTTTGGAATAGGTTCGAAGCATCTTAATGTTTCTTTGATTAGTTTGTCAGGAAGAATTGGAAAGTGTTGATGTATTACATTATGTGTTGGAGGTGGGTTTTGACTATGGATGAAGTTGTATAGTTTTTTATGTATCGAATTTTTATGTTGAATAATATCTTGATTTTCTTCAATGAATTTTGTATATGGGTGTTTTGTGTTAATGTGCCGTTCGGGTGGGTTACAATCATTAGATAGGGCGGCTAATTTATTTAGAAGAGTGTTGGTCCATTGTGTTATACTGGGGTATTGTAGTAACAGAAGACGGTTGTATATTTCTAAAGAGGGATGTGTAGTGACTATTACGGTATATATTATGTGTGACGGGAATCTTTTGTTGTTTTGTTGGATGAAGTGGGCAATGTGTGGGAATGTAGTGTTATGTGTTGTGTAATGTGTGTATATTATTTAGGAGAGGTGCAAATGTGTTAGAGATATGTTGATATTCACGGTAGGATTTTATCGTACTTGGAATTAAGTACATTTTTGCCCTTTTTTTATGTGTTGTTGGATGTGTTTTTATTAGATTTGGCATGGGGCCATGGTTTGTTTTGATGTCTTCACTGTGTAAGAGTAGGAGCTAGTAGTGGATGTTATTATTATTGTTGTTGTTGTTGTTGTTGTTTTTTTTTTGTTTTTTTGTTTTTGTTGTATAATATGTAGGTATACTTTATTATTTTTTCTTTTTTTCTTTACAGTAAAAAAAGTATACTTTATTGTTTATTGTTTTTTGTTTCATAGAATATAAGTATACTATACATATCAATCTAATTGCCGCAGTGGTGATCCAAACTAGTTTGACAAGTCCATGACATTGCCACCTTTTTGTTCCAACTCTTCCAACTCCACCGTTTGAATTGTTGCTACAATAGACGCCCTAAGTTTGTGCATCTTCTCCGTGAAGCTTTTCTCCATTTGTGCTTGTATCAAGTCGGCATAATTCTTGGGCTCCTCTACAATCTTAGTTTTTATAGCCTATCTCTTGTCTAAGTTGTTGCAAGGTAACTCCATTACCTTTGCTTGTTCTATTCTCCATTGCTATTATCGCACTGGCTACTGCGGCGTTGATGTCGGTGAAGCCAAGTCTAGCAAGTTCATACATGCTAGGTTTGGCACTACCATCTAGACTATTAAGGTGAGGGTGAAACGTAACATACTTTCCATGAAGAAGCTTGCTTTCTTTGACAAACTTCTTATACACCGCCGCGTTCAAACATTCAATGTTGCATGTGCCCACATGTTGTCCATGTTTGAGTTTGAAGAATGTATCAACCACATTCTCCACCCCCATTATGGACTTGATACCATCAACAAGTTCGTTTTAACTTTTAATCTTGTTGAGGTTTTTGGCAATAAGAACTAAGCAATTTTTTTTAGCAATCTCATCCTCATCCATCTTGCAAGTTGAAAGAGTTGATACAACAATCCCACTGTGAAATGAGATTTTGAAGTCTTTCACTTTAGCCGCAAGTTTGGATATGGTGGTTTTAACAAAGGCAAAATTGATAAGACCTTTCTTTTCAACACCGATGATTTCAAACTCAAACCCTCTTAAGAAGCTATCTTTCATAATTTCTTGATGTAAGTCATAAGCCTCCCTATTTGTCAAATTAGGACCCGGGATCTTTACAGACAACATGTGTGAGTATGCAATAACATCATAAGTTTTGCACACTTTACCTTTGTGGGAAATGTCTGTGTTCATGATAAAGATGAAACTTGAAAGGCCTCAATCCTTGCAAAATGCCCTTTCCATCCACTTCCGGGTTCTTTAGGTGTAATTTGATGACTCCACTCCAATTGTTGATCTTGTGTTGGCAAAAGATTGTAATTGCCTCTCCCATACGTGTCCCAGTTGATATTTGCATTTCTTTAAGTCTATCTCTTACCATTACAAGCACAACATCTCTTGACCACACTTGCTTACCAATATCAAAGAAGATTGCTACTTGATGATTCAAGGAAAAACCATCTGTATCCACCTCAATTTCACTAGGAAGTTGAGTAAGGTTAAAGTGGTTGCCCACTTTACCATTTAGCCCTTCCGAGGGCCATTCCTCCTGGAGCACAAATGGAAATGAGGGTAATGCCTCAAAGCTTTCAGCAGCCTCTTTAGGATTTAGTCCACACTTTACTAATTCTTCTATTGCAAGAAGTGGGACTTTAGGACTACCTTTCTTTTTAGCAAGAATATTCATTGTATTAAACCCTAACCAATACTCGGTGCAAGGCAAACTAGTTGCCTTCACCTTTTTGTGGAGGTTGTTTGCAACAACCAAAGCATTTGTCTTAATTAAAGCAACTTTGCATTCACGATCATTTACTACCTTGTTGAACATATGCTTGGACGATGGGCTAGCTTGAGTTAGAGACATGCTGAAAATAAGACAAACAAGGGTGTTATTGCATTTTGAGGTGTTTTTCTTTTTACCTCTTAACACCTTGGGTTTACTCTCTCCCACCAACACAAGGTGGAGGCTTGTTGAGAGCAAAATTGCCAAGAAGAGCTTCCTGATTCCAACATAAACTTGCATATAGTCACAACTCCAAGACTCTAAAGCACTTATTACAATGACACCAATGCGAGTTGTATCCAGAAATGAGGGAGCACAACTCAAGAGAGAATAATTTGATTTATTAAAGCAAAGATTTTGTACATGGGGGCCAGAGTTGTCTCGATAACATACAACTAGAACAACATGCAATAGAGTGTAATGATAGATGAGGGGGCTAAGAGAGTTTTATGCTAGAACTTGAAATATAGAGACGTTGGGTTTGTAACCTAGAAGAGTTTTGCGTGGACGGGTTAGGAGCAGGTTTGCTTCAACCTCCACTAGACTCTCTTAGTTGGAGGCTCGGGGTCTTATGAGGCAGAGGATGCACGGCGGCACTCTGGTGACATTAAGTGCTTCCTTCTCGTAGACGTTGTTGTCTACGGACGAGTTCTTTTTGCTGCCGATGCCAACGTTCCCCTCCGGCGTTGCTTGCCAACCTTGCCAAATTTTGTCTGTGTTGCTTGTTGCTTCACCCTTGGTATTTGTTCTACAACTATAGCTTCTATTTGTTGTTGCTTTCCCGCTATAGCTCCTGCTTTTGCTGATAGTTTCTCTATTGCTGACTGCCTCACTAAGAGATGGGGCGCTAGATACCTTCGGTTCTGATTGTTATCTTGAGCTCGAGTGAACCTGTACAAGAAACAAAGTTATCAAGTTAGTTTGAGAGTGGAGGAAATCGGTCTAAGAGAAGAGCATGGTGTGAGAAACAAAAAATAAAGGTTTGGTGATCTCCCCTACTGGAAAGCAATCAGAGTGGGGTGGAAAGTGTACGTTGGTGCTTGTTCTGGGGCTCAGCTACACAAGCTTCATGGGTAGCATCAGACCGCCTTGGATTGTTCGTGTGTGTGAAAAGTAGAGTATGTGTAGGGCAGAACAAGGTGAGAAGGTTTCTCAAAGAGGTGGTTTGGTCCTTTATACCTGATTGTCGTGAGTTGCATTGTGATGACGTACACTATAGATGATGGAGGCGTTCATTGCTTCAGGTGGTGGCGGTTAGGATTTTCAGCTTCGGAGTGGTGCAGGAGCCATCGGATGTTGTTTTGGCTCGGATGGTTGCAGTTTGGATGTAGATTCTTCCTTGTGTCTTTTTTTTCTCTTTTCTTCCTGCTAGGATTTTGGTTTGGAGCTTGCGGCCTCGCCTCCTTTCCGTTATTGTTCCGTTGGGAGCTGTTGTAGCTGTTCTGAAGTCTAATAAGGTTCCTATTGTTAGAGAGGAGCGTGACACGCAAAGAAGGAGAATGAGGTGAGATAAGGGTGAGGGTACATACCTGAGTTATGATGTACCTGAGTGCTCGTTTTGGTCTTGAGTCGTAATCCTCATGGTGCTGATTTTGATGATTGTGGATTTGCAGGAGTTAAGCTCGTGATGTATTAGCTATTGTTGTTGTGTTTTGCCACTTACTCTCTAATTTCACAGAGGTTGCATCATGTGATGAGTGTAGTTTGTTCCTCTTGTTGTTTCAGCTGCTAGAGTCTTGATTTTCTTGGTGTTGATGATGGTGTCTTGTACTTGGTTCTTGGGTTTGATGTTGAGGTCGTTGTTATTGAGTCTCTTGCCCATGTTGTTGTCGTTGTTGGGCTGTCTTTGTTGACTCCAAGGATTGTCTTGGTTGTGTCCATTCTTGCGGCGATCTTGTGTTGGCGTGTACTGTGTGTTTGTCTTCATATTCATCTTTGTGTGTGCTGGCGTGCTTGTCTTTGTTGTTGTGTGTGCTGGCATACTCGGCTTTGTTGTTGTGTGTGCTCGTCATTGTCATGGTGGTTCTTTGTTGGAGCGCTCTGCCTGGACTCTGTGTTTGGACTGCGTAATTTCCTGCTTGGACTCTGTGTATTGCATGTGTTGCCTGCCATAATTTTGATCTCATTAAGAATGTATTGTGCTCACTGAGCTTGGGGATTGGAGTTGCTATTGTCTTCTTCCATATCTTGATGCTTTCTTGTTGTTGTTTTTTTACTGCAACACTTCTCTGTAGTTGCTCTCTCCTGATGTTGAGATGTCTCGCCCCGTGTGTAGTTCCTCTTAAGTTGAATTTCTTCTCTCTTGGCCTTATTGGGTTGGAATCTGCTATCTTTTTGGCTTCCCACAAGCGTTTCTTGACTATTCCATGTAGATGTGCTTGCGCATGCCTAGTGTGTTTGTGCGTTCTAGTTTGTTAAGTACAATTGTACTTGTGTGTGCATTAGTGTAACTAGACGTCTCAGTGATACCTTGGTTACTGTAAATCAAATGATGCATTTGCGTACTTCATGTAATGCCGAAATCTTTATTAAGACAGCAAATGTCAAGAGATATAAAACATATGAGAGAGGTGAAGATGATATCTGTGTGTGTTGAGGTTGTGTCAATGTATTGCTTGCTTTGCTTCCTTCAATGTTTGTCTTTTACGCCATTCCTTCTGCGAGTGCATCCTAGATCGGAGGACTTGGATGGCGTATGTGTGTGTGCATCCAACCTAAAAAGATCTAGATCTAGATTTGGCAAGGGTCCTAGATTATGATTCTAAACCAACACAAGGCCGCTTTATAGATATGCCTTTTAGTTCAAAATCTCAGCCCCTTACTCTTTTGCAAGATCTAATCTACATTTGTCTTAAACTTTCCATTTTCCAACACATTCTAGCACACACACTACTATCAACAAAAGAGAGCACAATTGGAAAGTGCAAATAAGGCCCAACATCACTTACTGCTTTGTGCTCTCACATTTTGCCTACCACCTTCACCCTCCTCACCACAAATTTTGGAGCTACTCTCTTCTCATGCCCGTCCGTAACACAATTCTAACTAGACCATCACATATATCAAATAGCAAATATGGTTGATTGCTATGAAACTATCACATTTTCTAATAGTTTTCTTGAAAGTGAAAGGGGTCACCCTGCTTACCGCCTCCTACTTTGCGATATTATGTTGATAATAAGGACCACATGGATATAGTGACTTGGCTTGGTAAAGGTGTTGGACAACGCCGAGGGCATATTGACCCCCTCATTTGGAGTTACCTCAACGAAGGGAGGCCAACCGGTCCATCTACGGACGGGGCTTCCCTAGGCGGTGCCTGCCCGTGGCGCCCCTGCTAGGCTTGTGGCCTGGGCTCTGCCCCCCCCCCCTCGGCTGAGCGGCACTTGTGCATGGGCCCTCCGCCTTGGCAACTCTGACGCACCCCTTCGCCATGAGCTCCTCCCCGCAGCCTCCTATTGTGCCCCAATCCACAAAATTGTTGTTGTTGCTCTAGATCTTGTCTACTACGAGGGACATCGTGTTGTAAGTGATTTTTAATCCAATAATATCTAAAAATCCAATTTTTTCCTCTCATTGCACCTACAACATGCTAGAGAAGTTGCAAAATGGTCATGTATTTTACATGTAAGGTGTTGTATTTGAGCTGGTTAAAGTTGAGATATTGGAATGACCTTCAAATGAAAGATGTTAGTTGAAGACAATTCAATTTGAAGGTGTATGTCTTGCAAAACTGTAGTACATTTTTTGTAGATTTAGACAAACATACGCCATCGTATACATGCTCCCCTTTGACCTTTATAGGTTTAGGATTTAGGGTTTAACTTATTAATATCTACTGTATGTGACATACTTCCATCATATCATGTAATTTGATGTATTACAAAAATTAGGTGAAAGGAATCAAACAACATTTTTTGCAACTTTGTCACCTCGTGACGGGTATTCAAAATTTGTGAATGGGTGGCAGGGACATTTTTTGCAACTATTTCTCCCTTGATGGGTATTGATAATTTGTGGGTTTGGTGGTAGTAACATTTTTTGTCACAACTTTCCCCCGTTATGGCTATTGAGAATTAATGTCAAGGTTCAGGGACATTTTTTGACATTATTCTTTTTTGTGACGGGTATTTCTCTTCACATTCTTCAAACTTATATATGTGATTATTCAATTTCAGGATTTGTACTATTTTTTATTTTTTCTTACTACAACAGCATTCTTATATTTTCTTCGTTTGTAGATAAGACGTGATGCCACTATAAGAAACCCGTGTTTTTTGTGACAGGGCAACTAACGTGCAATTATGTTTTGTGCAGCATCCGGCACGTCAACGTTGACGTCCCAAAAAATCCGTTATAATTGACATGCGAAAAACATGCCAAAATCTCAAAAAACAGGCCCACGTTTTTTAAAACGTCACAAAAACTTGGGGGTTGAAGGTGTTAAAAATGTGCCATGTGGCTGCCACGTCGCGTCCACGTCATTGCCACATGGACGGGCAGTGCCACATCCCCAAATTTTTCATCCGGGCCCTTGGTAATGTGGCCTATGATGTGGCGCATGACGTGGCATACGATTGTGACTAGGCTTGCATACGTGGACCCGCCATTTTATGACGTGGCACCTTTAAAATATGACGTGTCACTTTTTAAAATATGACGTGGCATGTCCAATCAGCATAGTTTAATCCATAATTAATTGTGGACAGTGTAAATTGGGACGTCATTTCTAACACGGTATGTTTTCTGTGACGTTCGTTATGACGTTTTCTGTGACGTTCGTTATGACGTTTTCTGTGGCGTTCGTTGAGATGGAGGTCACCAAAAGCAAGCACGAGGTCAGCAAAAGCAAGTGCCATGTCACCAAAAAGAAGCGCCATGTCATCAAAAAGAAGCGCCATGTCATCAAAAAGTACCGTATCACTTTAAGTTTCAAGGGTAATTCAAATTCATCCAAATAGATGGATGAAAGTGAATCACTCTTGATTCAAGTGTGATGAGATAGGAGAGAAGGCCTTGCATATATATACAATGGGATGCACAAGTGGTGACAATCCATATGGGATTATTGGATTTGTCATGGTGTTAGCCTCGTGTTAGCATAAACATTAAAATGTCACAGTAGACGTCCATCCAGACGTCTGTTCCAACATCTTCTTTGCCTACGTGGCAGTTGATTTCAACCTTGCCTACGTGGCACAAACATTTTTAAAAGAATCCAATTTCTACCTTGCCTACGTGGCTCAAACATGTTTTTTGTGATGTCAGTAAGGACATCCACGTTTTTTGTGACGTCAGTAACGACATCCACGTTTTTATTTTTGTAGGGGTCAGCCCATCTCCATTGTGTTTTAACCGTTGGGCAGTGTTTCACGGGAGGTTGCAGTAACAATCTCGAAGTTACTCATAGTAAAGTTCAAACCCCCCTGCCGATGTGGCATTGTCACCTTTCTGAGGACGTTGTCTAAAATATGACTATGTTCACTAGGACGTCCCGCAAAACAAATACGTTTATGCTAACATCTCTGCGTTTTTCCGCCAATTTTTCCATGTTTGGTGCAACATCCACCAGAATCCGAGAGCCCAAGGCTCGGCCCGTTTGCAAAAACATGTTTTGAAAAACACACTCGATCACAGCTAACGTCACAAAAATCACGGGTTTCTTATAGTGTGCCAAAGCCACGAGATACTCCCAACATTCAAAATCCATCTCCAAAGCCTTTTTTGTTCCACGACATCACATGGAATGAAACAAGTAGGAAAGGATGGGGCAATGCTACTGCGATTATGCATGCCTATATTCTTATGATAGAGTCTAAGAATTCATAACTAGCCAGACTTGTGAAGATGGCTCTTTAGTTTGTTGGAATGTAAAAGACCAAAAAAAAGGAATGTGAAGAAGAGACCATACATTTCATCATTCATTGAGCATGTGTGGTATGAATGTGCATATAGGCCAAAGAATCATAGGATTGATCCACAATTTCCTAGCTTTGTTAAATGTGGATACATGGCAGAGTTTCAGTGAAGCAATTGCAAATTCATCCGGATGTTGCTGAAGTCGCGTACTATCATATGGATCACACACAAGAAGATAAAATGCCGGCTCATGGTCCTAGTGATCCAGAGTCACTTGGGAGGAAAACTTCATATCAACTACAAATGAGCGTTGAAATGAAGGCATGGATTCAAAGGAAACTAGGATCGGGATTTACATCTCTTCAAATCTTTGAAGAACATCGCCGGAATTGGAATGATCGAAGATAATTGAATGCACCGTGTACTCGAGATGACTTCATCAAACACAAAGACATTGCAAATATAGAGGAACGTTAGAAGATGGGGATTTTGCGTAGATCTCCGTCGGACTTCACTTGCATGAAAATGTCGACTAGAGCGTGTCTTGAGAACGTGTTCATG
The DNA here is from genome assembly GCA_963971425.1 of Bryoerythrophyllum caledonicum. Lineage (NCBI taxonomy): Eukaryota > Viridiplantae > Streptophyta > Bryopsida > Pottiales > Pottiaceae > Bryoerythrophyllum > Bryoerythrophyllum caledonicum. The sequence continues at coordinate 17,934,523 of OZ020521.1, read as the reverse complement.
TGGCATTGTGGTAGTCTAGTGGTTCGTAATTCTCAAAGTTAACCAAAATTAACCTTAAGTAAGCCCACCTAACTAGATCGTTTCCAGGGATTTTTATTGTGCATCAAATATTTTAAATCTTAACAACAATTCACACTTAATACCTTAGCACATCCCAGAGGATGGCTTCCCCGGTACCTTAGTAACCAGTAACAAGTAACCACAAGTGTTTCAATTAAACTCTGTTGAGCGTCAGAGTAGTTTTCCGGTAAGTTTTTACAGTGCCCGGAAAGTCACTGCCCTCCGTTCTCACAGTCCAGAGGCCACAATATCCACAATCTAACCCTACACTTTAAAAGAGTTAAAAGGGTTGGAGCCAGTTTACCGGTCTTCACAATTTACTGGAAACTTATTCCAGTAAATCGGTCACGCAAGTCCGCGTTCCAACTACAACCACACCCAATGAATCAACAAACAAGATACAAGAATCACAACAATCAAATGCTAAGCAAATCATATAAGCAAGACAACCATCCACGGGGATCGTCGGAACTCATCCTCTATAAGGGTAGAAATCCCGAAATTCTCCGCACTCAGGCTTAGCCGGGATCTCTCACGATGTACCAAGAGGGGGGATATCACCCCTCTTTCCCACCAATCCAAACACTTCCCACTAAACACAATAGCCCAAGGCTCCAAAAGTACACAAAGACTACTACCTACCCTTCAAAACTAGATCTCCAAGAGGTGGAAATGGCATCTAGAAAGTACACAAAAGTCAATAGCTACCCTCCAAAACTAGACCAACAAGAGGACTAAATGGCATCTAGATCCTAAAATCAAGGGTAGCCTAGTCACCGGTGGATTACCGGTTAGACCGGTAAACCGGAAGACTTCTGGTCTCGGATCGGTGAACCATTCCCTAACAAAAGTAAATAGCTGGAGAAACCATTGAAGCAGCAGCGGCTGGGTGCGCAATGGGGCCCCATCGACATTGCTACTCTCACCCTAGTGTTTAAATCTAGCAACTTTAACAACATCCCATCAACTGGTGGGATAAATCAACAATAATACATAACATATTAGAAAATCAACCGGAAGACCCATCCAGAAGAGTGGAGTTATCACCCGGTAGATCCATGAAAGGATTGGCCGGAAGATTGAGTTTAAAAACTCAACCACATTCCTCAAACTATCATCCTTTCGCAATCCCTTCCCACTTGTTTGGGTCAATCTTGGAAAGCATCCGTGTTACCGGTGGAGTAGTATTGTCCAGGATGGACTTACTTCGGGATGTGCCTTGTATTTACAACAATCATTTATCACATATTCTGGTCCGGCCGAGAAAACATAAGTATGTCGGACAACTTCTCCGGAAAACTTTACTAGACTTACGTGGATGTAGATATCGCACGTATCTAGTAACACGACAAATAAAACAACATCACAATTGAACATTTTGAAGAGGTGACTTGCAAAACAAGAAGTTGGAAGAGGGTTTTCCAATTGACCGGGAAGACTGGGAAATATATAGGAAAATTATACAAGACCTACAGATGAGGGGAAATGTTAAAGGGAGATTGACCTACAAACTCCCTTTCACATAAACCCTAGATACCCTTAGAAACCCTAAGAAACCCTGATTTGCTTAAAACACCTTGAAAAACCTCAAATCACGTCGGATTTTATTGGCTAGGTCATGGTTTGTACATGGCAAAGTCTTTCTAACCCAATGTGACCTCAAAACCTCTAAAACTCCTCAAACCCTAATTCTTCTAAGCTCTAGCTCCAAGTTGCAAGTGCGAGAGAGAGAGAGAGAGAGAGAGAGAGAGAGAGAGAGAGAGAGAGAGAGAGAGAGAGAGAGAGAGAGAGAGAGAGAGAGAGAGAGAGAGAGAGAGAGAGAGAGAGAGAGAGAGAGAGAGAGAGAGAGAGAGAGAGAGAGAGAGAGAGAGAGAGAGAGAGAGAGAGAGAGAGCTCCCAAGCTCCCCCTCCATGTGCACCAAACCCTAATTGAAATCATCTGGCGGATGAACACTGGGCTGGATGGAAGTCATCCAGCTGCCCAGGTTCATCCGATTGGCGGATGAAACTGGTCAAGACGGAAATCATCCACCTGGCCAGGTTTCATCCGGCTAGTCCAGTGGATGAAATACTATCCAGGACGGAAATCATCCGTCTGGCCAGGTTCATCCACTGGAGACTTAAAAAACTCATCTGGAGTCCAAAAATGAAAACTACTACCGTGGTCATCTAATCATAGTTCTCCGCTTAACATTATCCCCCTTCTAAACTACATCGGTCCTTCGATGTTTTTTTTTTTTTCAGTTGAAGGGCATCTATGACTCCTTCTGATGTTGCCTCTGAGTATGCCCCCAACGTGTTTTCTCACCAGCTGCTCCAGTTATCAAGCCATCTCAGTGGCCGGGTAAAGATCGTGGATCTCCTCGTCCTCCGTCTCTCCTCAATCCGTCCGGGTGCGGATACCCTGTCCAAGTCCCAAAATCTCCGCCTTGACACCAATTTCCAAGCTTCACCTCGGAGCTAATATGTGGTCAGCCCATGACCGTGTGAACCTCCAATTTATCCGGCCGCAGTACTAGCCGGGTTGTACGCGGTTGCTGGAATTGACTCCCTACATCTTCTAGACCTCCTCCTCCCTGGTCACCATCCATGCTGAGTGAATTGTCTTTTGCTTCCGGTGACTGACATTTGGTGTTGGCCTAGTCAAGTTGTCTTGCCAGCACTTCAGTATCCAGTCTTCTTTAGGTGCCCGGGTAGTGATCGGGGATCTCCTTTGTCCTCCGTCCCTCCTGTGGTCCTCCCTTTCCGGGTGCCGATATACTGCCCTGGTCATGCAATCCCGCCAACTATCCATTGTCTTTCCTCTTTTCCGGTTAGCATGCATTCCTCTAGTCTAGGCGTTGCCTACTGAGTAGTGTCCGCATACTTTAGCTGGAATTTTCCTTTGCAATTTTTACCTACTAACATAACATCTTTTTTATTTTTTTTTCTTTCCCTTTGCATTTTTTTATTTTTTTTAACTAACTTGAAAGAAGTGTCTCCGGAAACTTAATCCGGTCCGGGAGCACCATCCCCCTTCTGTAGTGGAACAATTCCCTCGTCCGGGTCGTACGCCGGTTTTTACTGCAGCTGGAAGACTGCCGGGTCTCCAGTGTTCATCGAACATGTTCGGGTATCCAGTCTGGAACCTCTGGGTTGAGTTGAAGCTTGAAGGCCTCCGACCTTCGAGTGTCGCCGGGTCTCTGGGTGTTAGCGGAAGTGATCGGATGCCCAGGTTGGGACTCCGGGTGGACTGGAGCTGAAAGGCCTTCGGGTCTCCGGGTATCATTGGAAATGATCGGATGTTCGGGTAAGGACTCCGGGTTGGCGGCAGTTGGAAGTCCTCCGGGTGTCACCGGAAGTGCTTGGATGTCCGGGTTGGGACTCCGGGTTGACGTCAGCTAGAAGGTCTCCGGGTCTCCGGGTATCACCGAAAGTGTTTGGATGTCCGGGTTGGGACTCCGGGTTGATTTCAGCTGGGAGGTCTCTTGGTCTCCGCGTGTCACTGGAAATAATTGGATGGCCGGGAGGGGACTCCGGACAGGTTGTAGCTAGAAGGCTACGGGTCGCCGGGTCTCACTGGAAGTGATCAGTTGGCCGGGTTAGAACTCCGGGCTCGCGGCAGCTGGAAGCCCTCCGGGTGTCACCGGAAGTGCTTGGATGTCCGGGTTGGGACTCCGGATTGACGTCAGTTGGAAGCCTCCGGGTCGCCGGGTGTCACTAGAAGTGATTAGATGGCCGAGTTGGAACTCCGGGCTGGCTGCAACTGGAAGCCTCCGGGTCGCCGGGTGTCACTTGAAATAATCGGATGGCCGAGTTGGGACTCTGGGCTGGCTGCAACTAGAAGCCTCCGGGTCGTCGGGTCTCACTGGAAGTGATCGGTTGGCCGGGTTAGAACTCCGGGCTCGCGGCAGCTGGAAGCCCTCCGGGTGTCACCGGAAGTGCTTGGATGTCCGGGTTGGGACTCCGGGTTGACGTTAGCTGGAAGGTCTCCGGGTCTCCGGGTGTCACCGGAAGTGTTCGGATGTCCGGATTGGGACTCCGGGTTGATTTCAGCTGGGAGGTCTCCTGGTCTCCGGGTGTCACTGGAAATAATCGGATGGCCGGGTTGGGACTCCGAGCTGGTCGCAGCTGGAAGCCTCCGGGTTGCCGGGTGTCACTGGAAGTGATCAGTTGGCCGGATTAGAACTCCAGGCTGGCGGCAGCTGGAAGCCTCCAGGTCGCAGAGTGTCACTTGAAATAATCAGATGGCCGGGTTGGGACACCGGGCTGGCTGCAGCTAGAAGCCTCTGGGTCGCCAAGTGTCACTAGAAGTGATTAGATGGCCGGGTTGGAATTCCGGACTGGTTGCAGCTAGAAGCCTCCGAGTCGTCGGGTGTCACTAGAAGTGATCAGATGGCCGGGTTAGAACTCCGGGCTGGCTACAGCTGAAGGCCCCTGGGTCGCCGGGTGTCACTTGAAATAATCGGATGGCCGGGTTGGGACTCCGGGCTGGCTGCAGCTAGAAGCCTCCGGGTCGCCGAGTGTCACTAGAAGTGATCGGATGGCCGGGTTAGAACTCCGGGGTGGCTGCAGCTAGAAGCCTCCGGGTTGCCAAGTGTCACTAGAAGTGATCAGATGGCCGGGTTGGAATTCCGGACTGGTTGCAGCTAGAAGCCTCCGGGTCGCCGGGTGTCACTAGAAGTGATCAGATGGCCGGGTTAGAACTCCGGGCTGGCTGCAACTGAAAGCCCCTGGGTCGCCGGGTGTCACTTGAAATAATCAGATGGCCGGGTTGGGACTCCGGGCTGGCTGCAGCTAGAAGCCTCCGGGTCGCCGAGTGTCACTAGAAGTGATCGGATGGCCGGGTTAGAACTCCGGGCTGGCTGCAGCTGGAAGCCCCTCGGTCGCCGGGTGTCAATTGAAATAATCGGATGGCCGGGTTGGGACTCCGGGCTGGCTGCAGCTAGAAGCCTCCGGGTTGCCAAGTGTTACTAGAAGTGATCAGATGGCCGGGTTGGAATTCCGGGCTGGCTGCACTTGGAAGCCTCCGGGTCTCGACTCTCTAGGTGTCGCTGGAAGTGCTCGGATGGCTGGGTTGGGACTCCGGGCTGGCTGCAGCTGGAAGCTTCCTGGTCTCGACTCTCCGGGTTGACTTCAGCCAAAACTACCTCAAAAATAACCTCTAAAAATGTCTCTAAATGTGCCTCTAAAACGGCTTCTAAAACATCCTCCAAAACTACCTCGAAAATTGCCTTAAAACGGCCTCTAAAACTGCCTCTAAATGTCTAGAAAAGTTTGCTAAACGTCTAGAAAGTTCCGCTAAACGTCTAGAAAGTTCCGCTAAATGTCTTGAAAAGTTTGCTAAACGTCAAGAAAGTTCCACTAAACGTCTACACCAATTACGAAGGTGTGACCGGGAGCAAAAAAAATTTAAAAATCAATAATTTGAAATGGGAAGGGGGAAAACTTTCGTGGGGATTTGTTGTTGGCTGCCGGCTATTGTTGGCTCCCAAGGAACTGCTGCCCGGCCTGCTCCAGCTCCTGGTTACCTTTGCCTCATGCTGTTGGGCACCGGGGCAGGCTGGACTGCTGCCTGGACCTGGCCTGGACTACGGTTGGGACTAGTCCTGGACTGCTGCCTGGACCTGGGCTGGACTGCCGCTGGGACTGGTCCTGGGCTGCTGCCTAGACCTGGCCTGGACTGCGGTTGGGACTGGTCCTGGACTGCTGGCTGCCAGCTCCCAGACCTCCAGAAACCCTAATTTCGCATTTTCTCAAAAAATACAAATGTTGGGGTTTTTGCAAAAACCCACAAAACCCTAGTAGTGCAATGAGTAGATAAACACTCTATACCTAGGATGCAACTCCAAAACCTTCAAAAATTTCAAAAACAAGCCTCAAACCCTAGATCTAGATCTCAAAGCCTCAAACCCTAGTTGCCTCCTTGTAGCAAGAGCTACATGATTCGAACTTGTTAAAGGGAGATTGACCTACAAACTCACTTTCACATAAATCCTAGAAACCCTAAGAAACCCTATTTTGCTCAAAACACCTTGTAAAACCTCAAATCACGTCGGATTTTATTGGCTAGGTCATGGTTTGTACATGGCAAAGTCTTTCTAACTCAATGTGACCTCAAAACCTCTAAAACTCCTCAAACCCTAATTCTTCTAAGCTATAGCTCCAAGTTGCAAGTGCGAGAGTGCGAGAGAGAGAGAGAGAGAGAGAGAGAGAGAGAGAGAGAGAGAGAGAGAGAGAGAGAGAGAGAGAGAGAGAGAGAGAGAGAGAGAGAGAGAGAGAGAGAGAGAGAGAGAGAGAGAGAGAGAGAGAGAGAGAGAGAGAGAGAGAGAGCTCCCAAGCTCCCCCTCCATGTGCACCAAACCCTAACTGAAATCATCCGGCGGATGAACACTAGGCTGGATGGAAGTCATCCAGCTGCCTAGGTTCATCCGATTGGCGGATGAAACTGGTCAAGACGGAAATCATCCACCTGGCCAGGTTTCATCCGGCCAGTCCAATAGATGAAACACTGTCTAGGATGGAAATCATCCGTCTGGCCAGGTTCATCCACTGGGAAGTTAAAAAACTCATCCGGAGTCCAAAAATGAAAATTACTACCTTGGTCATCTAATCCTAGTTCTCCGCTTAATAGGAAAGTGGAGAAAACATAAGAGAATATTTTTGCCACAAGGCCTGGACAATAGAAAACAAAAGGTGGGACTGTAAGGTAGACTCGCAAGTGCAAAAAACCAAGACCTAAGATATACAAGGTCTAGATAGACTCTACCGGTAGACTTTTCTTTAGACCGGAGAGGGAGTAACCGGAGGTCACCCCAGTAGAAAAAGAAAGAAGAGACTCAACAAACAAGAAAGTTTGCACAAACAAGAAAAACCCAATATTTGGCAAGAATCACATTTTCCACAATTTCTTGCCACCTCCTTGTTGCACCCGCAACTTCCTTTAAATTGTGGTCTTATTTCTTGAATCTTCTCGCCGAGGCCGTGAACCTCCTTGCAACATGTCCACGCCTAGGAATCTCCACCACCGTTGTCAAAAAGCCTCCTCCACCACCAAACCCTAAGTTTGACGCTTCAAACCCTAGGAGCCACCAACTCCTCCAAAACCCTAGCTTTTGCGCACCTCCTTTACCACCTTCAATACCTCCTTGAAAAGCCTCCTCCAATGTCTTAAAATCTCTTTCAAAAGCCTCCTTCTTCAACTTCTTCTTCCACTATATCTTCTTCAAAACTCCAATTCCCAAGAAGAACCAAATAGAGACAGAGGAAGAAACTATGAGAGAGAGAAAACTACAGAGGGAGATAGTGGGAAAAATTTGAGAGGGGGAAAGAATCTAAAGAGGGAGGGAGACAGGAGAGTTGCTGGAGGAGAAGGAAGAAGTTCTGGAGGGGGGGTCATATTCAGGGAGACTGGGAGATTCTAGCCAACTGTTGGGAGGGGGGTTGGTTGCTGCTACTTGGGTGATATCCGGGTGCCCGAGTATTAGCCCATACCCGGGTTGATACCCGGACATGGGATTTTATTTTTTAATTTATTATTTAAAAATAATAAAAATTGTCTTTTTCTTTCTCATATAAAATTAAGTACCCATAAATGGGAACTTAAACTTCTACAACAACAATCCTGAAAACCTAAACAACTACTACTAACACTACTAAGTATACTATATAGTTGATGAAGACTTTGACTAGTTAGTTTAGTCTTTAAGTGGTGACTTGGACTTTTGTTATGGAGATCCTTCCCGGGCATTCTTTCTAGGTCTTTCCGGGCACAACTTTGGTAGTTTAAAGGCCCGGTTTTATCACCACTTTAACACTAATCAATTTGTTAAGCATTCACCGACTTTTATTAATTATTATACAACCTACTTCTACGTAATACTAACTACTTTTCCAATTATCTAAGAGTAAAAATCACAATTTAACTAATTGTTTTGGTAGGGACAACCAAGTGGGAGTTTCAGACTCCCACATGCATGAACAATATGATAACACCAATTTGCCTTTTATTTTGGATATCCAAGAAGAAGAACGCCGGTTCCCGAAGGGAACCGGCGCGAATAAAGTGTCTGTTCGTTCCATTGCTAAGACCATGCCCACCGGACAAGGAATTAGCGAGCTGGAACTACTTCCCCCTTTCGAGGGTAGACACTATGTAACGAGTAGCCAGAAACCAACCAACAACGACCAACCACGACCAAACTAAACAACAAAAAGCAAAACCAAACAGGCAGCCAATCAGGGAGAGACAGAGTGGCGAAGTTCCTAAGGGGGGTCTTGTCTATCAGGGAGGACTTGGTTGTTTTCGATTTTGCGTTTATGCAGTAAAATAGACATGGCATGTTGAATAGCGATGGTGTTGATATTTTTAAAGGTAGTTTTAATTGTATCAATGGGTATCTTGAAGGTATCTTCGAGAGTTTTCATAGATGGGATAAAGGTGGTGGCACAAGCGTCGGATGTGATAACAATAAGGGGGTCCACATTCCAGCCGAGGGCAATGATGTCGTCTATGAGGGGTTGGTATTTATCTATTTTGTTTTGTATTGTTTCACGGGAGAATCTATCGTTGCAATATGTAAATTCGATGAATTGAATGGTGTAGTCTTGGTTGATGTTCTCGGGTGGTGGGTCGTTGTATGGTAAACCTTTGACACAAAGAATGTCCGGTTTGAGCCTAGCGTTGCAATGACATCTTTGGGTCATACATGAGCATGGAAGTAGCCATGGGGGGACCGTGTTTTCTTGTGGATTGCTATTAAAAGTGCCGGCGTTCATAAGTATGAAACATCTCGATTTATTGTAGGAGGTGATTAGTTTTCGGACTTCCCATATCGCTTTGTTATGTCTTTTAACAATTAGAGAGTGTATGTGGTGGTTTTGGCATTTGAGTAGCACATGAAGCCATGTGTCGGGGTCCGTTGAGGGGCATATGGGGCATGTTATGGATGGAAATCTTTCTATTCCAAAGAAGAGTTGTTTGCGAGCGTTTCCCATGTACTGACCCGTACGGAATTTGATGAGGCACGTTATTTGTGAGTCTGAGATGATGGGGTTTTTCCAAAAGCTTGTAGAGAGTTCATTGTCTATGTCGTTATTGTTAGTCCATTTTTCTATGTTAGGAATATTTTCTGAGATTGTGTCCAGGTTGTTGTAGAGGTCTTGTTTTTTGAGATTTTTGGATATCCAAACCAATTGGCAAAAGAAGATGATGATGAAGTTTGGACATAGAAGAACAATATCTATAGATGCTACGCATGGTTCAAACATTCCTAATTATCTTCTATGGTCTCTACTTGTGTTTGATGATTAAAACAATAGAATTCCCGTTGTTTGGACCGATCCATGGAAGAGGATTTGGCCATGTGGTTAGAACCTTTACAAAGGCATATTGAGAAAGATATGCCTAATTTCTTACCTTCATACTTCATGACTGACAATGTTGTGGAGATACGGAGTGTTATTCAGCGTGCCTAGCCGGAAACCAATGTCTCTATGTACATGTGAGTTTATCACATCATAAAAAATTGGATGAATCGTATTTTTTATAAGGTTCCGAACATTGGAAATTTAAGAGATCTCGTATACATAGCCCTTCACAATTTTTTGTACCTACATATTGTTTCCAAAGCAGAAGAATTGGATTTCTTGGAACATGCAAAGAAGATTGGAGAAATACTTTTCCAATATTACTATGTGGATGCATTCCAAAAGTACTTTGACACACATTACAAGCATCAAGGTATATGATTCCTCCTTCTTCTTTCATGATTCCTTATTTAACTATACTTTCTTTCAATCTAATACTAGAGTTATATATTATTGGCCACCGTCAGCATCATCATGCAAGTCAAGACACTCAATTAAGCATTGAAGGTTACCATGGAGCTCTGAAATGGTGGATGTTGGAGGATAATCAAGATAGACGTGGGAGAAGAATTGATTTTCTAGTCTAGCGTTTGACAACTCTCGTTGTCAACCTTTACATGTATATGCAAGGAAAAAAGGTGAACGGATACATTCAGAACAAATCCGTTGAAGGAATTCTTGAGAGGGAAATCGCACGTGCAAAACCAATTTTTCTTCAAGATATTCTAAGGCCAAAAGAGGGTGATTTACTTTGGAAAATAGAATTGTAATCCATTAAAGATCGTTGGTATGACATCCGTGAACCATTCACTTTGTATGCGTGTTGTTCATGTGAATGGAGCGTACGGGGCAATTTTTTTAAGCATCAACTAGTTGTTCTAAAAGTTTCTACTAATCATTCTTGGCAAATCATGTTAGAATATTTAGGATCCTTTTATGGTTTCATACGGGGGTGTTTGAAGCAATGTTCACTCACAATGTTCCAAGTGACCGATTTCAAGATGTCCATAGTGAAAATGATGATGACAAAGATGTTCTGAAATATAATGAGGGACGCAACAATGGCCTAAGAGGAGATGATGTGGAAAAAGATGGCAATGTTGACGACGTTGGTATTCATCACGTATTCGAGTCAAGTGAACACCAATTAATCGGCGATACAGAAGCAAAAAAGGGGCAACCATCCACCAAAGGTAATGCGCGTATAATTAGAGATTTGGTAGACGATGCAATATCTGAAGCCACAGCCGGTGGTGATGCTCTACTTCAGCATTTGCAATCCATAATGAGTACCGGGGTAGGTCACATCCGAAGAATCCAAACACTGAAAGAAAATTACATTTCTCATCTTCAATCAACTTTTGAGATTGTTTACACTCAAGATGGAAATTTGGTTGCCATGAAATTTAGAGAAAGGTTAGTAGGCTCATGGATGAGGAGAAGGAACAATAATCAATAGTTTAGATACTCTCTAGCTGATAGATTATGTTACTTTTAAATATTTGCAGTCATATTACTATTATCAATGTTTATTTTTCTATAGAAGTGTCTGATGATTGTCGACCATGATTTGATTCAATATTTGGATTGTAAATCAAGGAGGGTAAGAATGTGAAATGAACTTAAAAAATAATCATTATTATAAAGAGAGTTCAAAATCTTAGAGAATACTCTTATGCTATCGTTTGCATGAATTGTAAAATACTTCTCACAACAAGGAAATAGTGAATAAAACGTCACTGGAAGACTACGTATGTTATGCTCAATATCTCTCATGGATGGAAGGAAAGCCACAATTTGTCACTGTAGTTCCTACTAATGTGATGTCAATAAACTTTATAAAGTGATGATTTATATATCTGGAAGTGTTATAGAAAACAAGGATTAGAAATTGTGACATTTTCATTATAATAAGTAAAATATAGTTTACAGATTGAAATACATGTTTTTGTTATTGAGAACAAAAATTCAAAGAGTCTTTTAAACTTTATTAACCCCTAAAGGCCCAAATGTCCCTTGGGAGGACAATTTTGATTTCGGGCAAGTTCTTAAAATCCTATTTATTTTCTTCTTAAAAATCTTATACTAGATTGTCCCTGATAAGAGCTCCATGGAGATATTTTTATTATTTTTTTGGGATTCATGGTTTGAAAGTTAGTACCACTCAAAGTTCAAATAGGAACTCCAGGCAGCTCCAAAGTTTTGCTAGAAGTCTCTATTGACATTGATATTTTCCATACATGTAGGGAATATTACCTTCTTTGAAAATGTAAAAAAAATCTTGTCTTTAGTGTCAAAAAACATTTTAACTCAAGTCAAACATTTTTAAACACTTCGGGCAAGCGGGGAAAAAACTTTATCTTTTCTACATAAAACCTAGAGATCTTCATATTTTTCACTTTTTATTTTTTCTACAACAATATGTGGTGTAAGCCTTCTTATTAATTGTTTAGATTATCATTCTAATACATGTTAAATTCTCAAAAAAATAAATCTTGAATTGACAATTTTTGAACCTCCACTCTTTGCACACTTGTTTTGAATATACTACACACCTTCTCTACCTCTAAGATTTGGTGAATATAGAACCAACATCATGCTTAACACAATGGTAAATGGTTTAGACCTTGTCTAGTGCAAAACTTTGATACCAAGTAAAGCCAAAGTATATTGATCCAATCATCACAGGGAAGAAAATGAACCATTTTCTTTACTTCAAACATTGTAATCTTTCAATCCGTGCGATCAAAGTGTATGAAATTTTGTGAGTATGTTACTTAGTAAGTCTTAATGGAGATCCTACGGTTATAAAGATAACTATAAAGTTATATTTCCTTCCTTACTCATTGCACTAGACTCAATATTTTTAAAGTGTTTTTGGTGTGAAATTGTCACGAGCCTTTAGGGGTTAAAAGAGTAATGAACCAAAATAGATTATAAATTTAACTAGTGGGATATCTAAAAAACAAACCAAAAATTGTGACAAAAAAATACACGCGAATACACATAATGGTGCACAAAAAACACACAAAAACCAAATAAACACACAAAAAGTATACAATAATGAAATGGGTAATGAGACACAACACAAGAAGTATATAACATAGTCAATTTGAAAGACACCACACCAATTTGAACTAGAGACTTAGAATGTGGGACAACACAAACGTCCATTGCTGTGATTGTGATTTAAATCAAATGTTTATCAAATATAAGAGAGGACACATAAAACCCAAAACACATTGCAAAGACGTAAAAAAGACTATGTTGTCTCCCGCCTCTTCAAGGAAACTTCACATGTTGTCTTTGATGTCTCCATCTTCTTCTTCTTGAACTTCTTCCTCAGTGCCATCAAAGTCGTCTTTTGGAAAATCTTCATAAACGCTACATGCCGTCTCGATTGGCTTTTGATTAAGAATGTTCTTCACATAGGAGACATTCTTTTCCCCTTCTAGAAAGCGATCAATGAATTGGTTCTTACCTTCTTTGTATCTTTAAACCAACAACAATTATGTAAACAAATCATATTAACCAATCACAAATTTAAAGAAAGTTGTTTAATCAAAATTAGAAATTCACAAAGTACACAATAGAAATTAATTGTTTTACCATACATTAATTGAATGGTACGTTGTCGATGCTATCTCACTAAGTTTTCCACTTCTCTTTTCTCTACTTCAAATTCTTCTTCCAATCCTTGCACTCATTGAAATATGATTTCAACCCGTCCAATTTGGCACACTCTAGCTCGTTTGTGTCACGTCCAGCTGGCAACTTCATGATGGCATCAACAAAATCAAGGTCAAGCAGAAGCGTGTCAACCCTAAACGCATCCACCTCCCCAAACCCGTCCTTCTTTGCACCAAGGTAGGAAGAGTACTTCTTCCCAAGGAATTTAGCAAGGGAAGGTTTTCCGGTGCCACAATGTTTGGCAACCTCCGTCTCCAACTCCGCCCACAGTGCCTTTGCCACCGTCTTCCACCTTTGCAGTCTATAATGGAACTCCTTGTTTTTCCTTTTAAAAGGATGTGTCAACACCTTGGCATTCATGTGGTGGCTATTGATGGAGCAAAGCCTTGATTCCGCCTTTTTTGAATGATCTAGGGGTAAAGCAGGTAGCGCCTTGCCGTGGCAATTACGTAGGTGGGCATTTAGATGTCGGCAATTTAAAAAGGGCCATCCTTACACCCCGCAACCGGATAGTGCCACCGCTTTGTAGCCTTCTTTATGTCCTTGAAATCTTGTCTTAGAACGACCTCTAGTAAACCTATAATCACCATCATGTATGTTGAAATAGAAAGAGGAACTCCCATCAATAATTGGATACAAGTTGTAGTAAATATCTTACGTTGACATCAAAGTATATTACATTGGAAGTACATCCCTATCAGAGTCTATTACATTGGAAGTACATATCATTTCTTTGGAATTAAATAAAATCAGTGACACCCAAACTCTCTAAACAATAGGAAGAGTAAGCAAACCACTAAAAAAACTAAAATAAGTGTCTGAAATTGACGATACCCGTCACAGACACTACGAACATATATAAACATCACTGGAATGCTTTGTACAAGTATTGATAAATAGCAATACCCGTCAGAGACACCCAAAATCATGAAAAACGTCATTTTCAACCTTAGTACACTTATGAATCAATAGCAATACCTGCCAATACTCCCTCAAAATGCAAAAATATGTCACTCTCCTTCACTGTGAAAAAACATAACACCTCAAAAGTACAAAAGTTTGCCCACATCGTAACAAAATTTCAAATTCTCACTAAATACTCACTACCTTGGATCAAAAATCACTTACAACACGATGTCCCTTTCTACCGGTATCTCACAATCTCATGTGCTTACTTTGAATCCTCACAATAAAATGTCTCTCACCTCCTAAGCCTCCTTACTACATACTCCTAAGCCTTCCTCTCTCACATTGCAAAATCCTCACTAAAACTTAATAAAAAACCTATTTACATTACAAAACTGAATGGACTACAATTTTAATCACAAACTTTGAATTTAGCTTAGTAATCAAGCATGTAAACCTAGGTTTTTGGATTTACATGTGTTATGATGATTGTAGCAACAGAGTAGTTGAGAGCAACAATGGTAATTTTATGGGTCATGGCGGAATGGGAGGCTGCAGAGAGGAGCTTACAACAAAGGGGGGTGGCAGAATAGCTCGCAATGAACATGGCAGTAGAGCCGCCCATGACAAAGGGCCTATGCGAAGTTGCTGCACGGCAAAGTACCCAGGCACACGCTCAGTAGGAGAGACCACGGGTAGGTGTTGCCCGAGGAACTTTGTTTGTGGATGGACAGGTTGGCCTCCCTTCGTTGGTGTTACTCTCAACGAAGGGGTCAATTCGCCCTGGGTTGGGGCAACTACACTAAAGATGACATCTAGTGTAGTGGTATGAATAGTGTACTTATCCTAGTATATTATTTGTTAACAAGTTGGCAATTAGTGTTAGCTGCCCTTGCCATTTATGATAACCCCCAATCATCCACCTACCTTAGTACACTATTTGTAAAAAGGTTGACAATTAGTATTAACCTCCAATCAACTTCCTACCCGAGTACAAAAATTTAATGTATATTTATTGTATATTTAGAGAATATTTAATGAATATTCAATGTACATTTCATGTATACCTAATGTAAATTTGATGTAAATTTAACAAAAATTTAATGAAAATTTAATATAATTTAAAATATTTAATAAAATTTTAATGTATATTTTAATATTTTATGACTATTTAATTTATACTTGTATACTTAATGATTATTTAATGTATATTTCATGTATACCTAATGTAAATTTAATGTAAATTTAATGAATATTTAACATAATTTTATATGTTTAATGACTTTTTGATGTATATTTTAATATTTTATGACTATTTAATTTATATTTGTATATTTAATGAATATTTAATGATATTTTAATGTATATTTTTAGTGTATATTTGTATATTTGATATATATTTGATATATATTTTGTGAATATTTAATGAATATATAATGAAATTTTAATATTTATTTAATGTATATTTTATTATTTAATGAATGTTTAATGCATATTATATAAAGTTGTTTAATGAATATTTAATTCATATTTAATGCATATCTCATGAATATTCAATGTATATTTCTATATTTATTGTATATTTATTGTGTATTTATTGTATAATTATGTTTTTTTCTTTTTCCAATAATCATTTCTTTTCTCACTGTCCTTTCAAATCCAAGTTTTTATTTTTTCCAATCGTGTACTTCCACTTTCATTTTCCTTCCACATGTACATTCTAGTTTGTCCAATTTTTGGGATTTCCTTTTGTTCCATATCTACATTCTATTTTTTCCAATCTTTCTCTTGCAAATTGTTGTTTTTCTAAATGCACTCAAAATCTTCTTTACTTTGATGCTGGAAATGTACACATAATCATTTTCTAGGTTTGATACACTCAATGTCCGCAAGTTAAAAACTTATGTTCCACTATTTACTGGAATTGACATTTAGTGTAGTAGTTGACATTCAGCGTATAGTTTTGTCACTACACAAATTGCAAGCTTCACAAGTAGTGTATGGATTCTCCTTTAATGTCCACTACACTAAATGTTATCTTTATAGTGTTGGTCAACCCTTTGAGAACTCAGAGCATTCCCACTCGTCCACAAACTTATGCACTGCGTGGGCATACAACTGGCAAAACGCCCCACTGCTTAATCTCTATAGGACAATTTGTCCTTACAGAGGACAAATTGATTATGGGTAGGATCCAAAAAATCCATTTTTGAAAATAATTTTTTGAAATTTTTACTGCAAATTGGAATGCGTGAAGTCTTTGCGGGGATTTTTTTGGGGACTGATAAGAAACATGTAATACGGGGAGGTACCGCACAAGAATCCGGAAATCAAAATCGGATCGTCTCTTCTAACAATATAAAGCAAAAAATACAAGGGGTCAGAGCCACTGGCACACGCCTGCACTAGATGGCCCAATTCGCAAACCTGCAATACGAAGAGAAACACTCGAAAGTGTTTCCCCAAGTCTCAAAACTTGAAGTTTTATGGAGATTTTTGGAAGTTGGTGTTTAAAAACACAATGCAGCCCTTAAAAATCATCATTTAAGGCTGAAGATCAACTCCAAATGCCAATCCAATAATTTTAATGGATTCCTTCGCAAATTTCATGCGAAGTGAGCACAAATTTTGCTCAAATCTGTGCTCAATTGCCTCCATAAATGAACTTCAAAGATTAGGCTAAATTTTTTTTAAAATTTTTAACACCCACAAAAATGTCGTTTTTGAAAAACTTTTTAATCAAAAGTTTCTCATTCACTCTTTGTAGAAACCCCCATAGAAAACTCAAATCCAAAGTTAAAACCAAAAAATAATAATTATTTTGGAAGATATTAACTCATAGTTAAATGAATAAAATTATAGTTTCATCCATAGTGGATGAAAACTACGACGTGGATGAAAAATTGACCGAAGGATGAAAATTGTCAAATAGATGAAAAATTGCCAGATGGATGAAATATAGAACAACGGATGAACATTTGTAAAATGGATGAAACTATTGGTAGCATGTCCACGAGCTGTCCTTCATCACTCCAAACTTTCACCGTCCACAATTTCTTCAAAAATTGTCCAAATCACGTGGTGTTTGTTGCATTGGAATTCTTTAAATACAGACTACAACATCAATCTAAGTATCCACAAAAAATTCCATCTTTTTAAGCTCTAATTTCATAGCTAAAGAGGGATACTTGGGGATGTCTTTGTCAAGTGAATATCTAGTAAATCACTAGTTATAGTTAAGCGCCGCGCACTTCACAAAGGGAGAATCAACGAGTGCAAGTAGTGTAAGAGAATGCGGAGCCTTTACTAATGATAAACAATCACTTACAAGCAAAGGTAAGCACCAAACACTCTCTAACTCACTGACAAAGCTAGACTTGACAACGACGTGTACGACACTATATACACACATTAGGTGGATGAAAAGCATCCATGGATGAATGCAATGCGCCGTCGTATGTCCCAAACTCCGTAGATTTGTAACAATCTAATCTACCCTAACACAATACGCTGCGGAAAGGCCCTCAATGCCACGTCTCGTGACAACAACGTGAAGATTGACCAAGGGATTGACAACAAATTTGTCTAAGGTGGTTAAAGATGGGGCTCACATTGCACCCGGCCTATCCTCTCTTTGTCACTTTTTCATATGTTTATTGATTCGACGGGGGGCGGCATCTTCAACTGCATGCGTATAGTTGTTGCAGCAACATTACCGTGGAATTTTGTCTTGTTAGTGCTGTTCTATCCTAGTTGGATAGAGGGTCTCTTTATCCGCTGGGGGGGCACTTGAGGGTATACTACCTATACTTGTTTTAATGTATGTTTTTTGTTCATTTGATATTGGTAAGTGTGGGAGTCTAAAACTCCCACTTGGTCGACCCTACCAAAAAAATTAGTTAAAATAGTGTTTTTAATATTAGTTAACTAGAAAAGTAGTTAGTATTGTGTGAAATTAGATTAGATAGCGGATAGAGAAAATAGGAAAATACTTAAGTAGTTAATTAGGTTTATAGTGGTGATAAAACCTGGTCTTAAAATCACTATTTAGGTCCCGGAAAACAATTTCAAAAGACTCCCGGGACGGACCCCGGGACATAAGTCTAAAATCACCACTTAAATCTAAATTAACTAGTTAAGAGGTAGTTAGAAGTAGTGAGATGCTAGTAGTAGTGGTAGAAAGAAAAGAAAAGAAAAATAGAAAGAAAAATAAAATAAAATAAAATAAAATAATAAAAAATAAAATAAAAATATAGGTCTGATACCCGGGTAGGACCGGGTATCACCCCAGGTGCTCATCGGGTACCAAACGGGCCGGGCCTTGGGCCGGTCCTTGG
>OZ020521.1:17803817-17915982 GCA_963971425.1 Bryoerythrophyllum caledonicum | reverse complement strand
ATGCTTCAATAGAATTATTTTTAAAATTATTTTAAAAACTTCATTAATGATTTTATTATTTGAGAAAAGAACTTTGCAGAGCTTTACAATTCAAATCTACAAAATAAATTATCCCTTTGAGGATGAGGACGGAAGCAACCATGGGCCGAATGTACATATTGCCTTGATGACGGATAGCACAATCTACAACACTCGTAGATGTCTGCCCATGGTTGTTGTGGGCATTGTCCTGAAAGGGTTAATATTCTTATTTTTGGTTGTCATGGTTTAAAGACATTCAACACATTGAATTGGAGTTACTTTATTTTTAAAATACATTAGTACTTTGTATGAAGTTCAGCACAAAATAAAATTAAATAATTAGACTTTTACTTTCAACCACTTAATATCATATTGTCATGGTAGCTATTTCTCCCTAATTTTCCAAAGAAGTCTAGATTCTGCAATTATTAACCTCTAAATTTCTATGACAATTACCCACCTTCAAAATTGTTGATTCTAGTGCAATGAGTTAGGGAAGAAACAAAAACTTTAATTTTTAGTTTTAATCAAAGGATCCCAATTAGAACTTATTAAGTAAGATACTCACAAAGTTTCATACACTTTGACCAGATGGATCGAAAGATTATAGTGTTTGAAAATGAGAAAGCGATTTGTTTTCTTCCCTATGTTGAGTGGATTAGCAGACTTTGACTTCACTTGGTGTCAAATTTTTGCACTGCACTAGGTCTAAATTTTATATCATCATGTTGAGCATGGTATTAGTTCCTTGTACACTTTTTAGAAGTAGAGAAGGGGTGTAGCATATTCAAAAAAATTGTGCAAGGAATGGAGGTTCAAAAATTGCCAATCCATGTTATATTTTGTGAGAACTCAATATGTTTTAGAATGATAGTTCAAACGGTCAAGATGAAGGTTAAAATCACATCTTACAATAGAAAAATAAAAAAGTAAAAAGCATTAAGTTCTCTAGTTCTTATGTAGAAAAGAAGAAGTTTTTTAGTACCTTTCTTATCAATGTGAGACAATGTTTGAATTTTTTGACTTGGATTAGCATGCTATTTTCCACTAAAAACAAACAAATTGACCATATGGAAGGAAATAATATGATTTGTTCTTATTGAAAATCTCACATTCAATAGGATGTCCTAGCAAAAGTTTTTGGAGTTGGCCAAAGTGCTTGCTCTCGCGACGTTTTGCTTTAAGATGGCATAACTTTTGCATTGAGGGGCGCTTTACACTTTGGACCATGAAGATTGACCAAGAGAAATCATTTATTTTCATGGTCACGGCTCTTGGTCTAGAGTCATGACCATGGAAAATCAAAAATCCTTTTTCGAGTGTCTTGGTCACTTCTCATAGTGTAAAGTGGATTTGGACCGGGACAAGTATGGGCTGATTTTTTTAATGTATATATATAAATCCGGGAAAAAATAATTAAAAAATAATAAATAAAACAAATTTCAGCCAATCATTGATTTTTAGCCTAACGGTCCCATAGATTTCTGTCAAGTTGACCTATTTGCCTCAACCCAACAGAAAACACGTTGGACCAAGACACATATCCACTCGGCAAAAAATAGCATACTCAGGTAACCTCGAACTCCATGGTCAATCTCCTTTTTTCAAGGTAGTGTAAAGCGAACTCGGACCGGGACAACTTCCTTGGCCAATCATAGATTTTAGAGGGTCGTGGTTAATCTCCATGGTCCGTAGTGTAAAGCGCCCCTGAATGTCCGATTTAGGAAAAATTTGTATTGACAGAAATCTTTTGATAATGTCCATCTACATTTAAAAATTCAAGTAATAATGATTTAGATTGACATCGTAGAAACCTGCCCAAATCTTCAAGAGTCCCTTCAAGGGATTCTTAGAAATTTAGGCCTCTCAAGTGCAAACTTTTATTGAGAGGCCGTCAACTTCCTCTAGTTTGTATTATTTAATGTTTTTTAGCACAAGAGTATGGCCTTTTGCCATTTTTTGGGCTGAAATTTTGACGGCCAACCTCTTGACTTAACCCGGTATGAAGTGGCCCTAAAGATTGCAATGGCAAAGCTTTGATCTACTACTATCCATGCACTTCTTTTTAATCATTGGTTGTATTTAATTTCAATGTGCAAGAAGTTCATGAGGAAGTAAATTGTGAATGTCTAAAGTTTAGATTTGTATAAACATTACACGGACACTTTGCAAGAATCGGAATATGATATGGACTCATAGATGATAGAAATAAACTTGGAAACTTGGGAATACATTGCCAAATACATCAAATATACTCTAATATAGTGAATATCTACATGATACCACATACTATGTAGTATTTTGCACACATCAAAAATCATTTTGACCTTAAACTTTGATTGAAATTTGTTTGTAAGAAACTCTTTGTTGTTTTATGATTGTAAAAATCTCTCATCACATACAAAAAATTCCATCTTGATTAGAATAAGTTTTGGAACATCAATCAAGTAGATAAAAGATGAAAATTCACAAAAACAAAGGCATAAATTTCTAAATTATTTTTTACACTCCTTGCCAAATTATTTATTTTTCCAAATCATATTGGTTTAGACTCAAAGGATATCACTTTGGTATCACATAGATATCACCTAGACAAATCTCATGAATTCTCCAAATTTTTTGGACATTCTCTATTGTGAAATAATCATGTACGAAATTTACCAACGAGTAGGGTGGTACACTTTCCAAAAATTTACAATTTTTACTAGTAGTATATGTTGACTTCAACCACTATTATAGTTATCTATTCCAATCAATGGTTGGATTTAGTGCAAAAATCTCCAACTTTTAGAGTATGAGATAATCCAACATGTATTGTAAAGTTAAATACTAAAAAAAAAACATTTTATTTCCTTCAATAACATCTGAAAGAAAAGAAATCACCACTAATCGTGATATGGTGCTCGGAAACTTTGACTTGGGTTAATATGCTACTTTTTAATAAAGACAAGAACTTGTTTTTGACAGCATGAAAGGAATTTTTTTATTCAATGCCAGTATTGAAAATGCTCACATTCAATAGTGTCTTCACAAAAGTTTTTGGACGTGCCCGATGTGCCAGCTTTCAAAGACAAATGTTACAGATTGACACCATACAAACCTGACCAAACTTTCATCTAAACTTTTATGAAGAGCATGTTTAGGCCAAAATTTTAAGTATCTCCCTATCAACCCTGGTCGAACGTGGGTTGGGCGTGAGGTGCGGTGGAGTGGCTGCCTCGGCCCCTAAGCCTCGCGCTATAGCCCGCTAATCCGTGCCCATCGTGCCACGGTGGCGCCTTGCCACGCTGTTGCGCTCCACGTCCTTGCCCCACGGTGACGGATCCTGCCACGTCGTCTCCCCGCCAGGCTAGCGCCCGCCCGCCATGCTCCCCCACCCGTTTGCCCGCCCTCATCTAGCCCCTATTTACATCCACCAGACTAACCGTCTCTCTCATCAACCCCACTTCAATCTTCTTGGACATCACTGCCGTCTACTTTCTTACATGTCCGGGTCACTTGAATGCGCCCCTCACAACGCATCAAGTGCGCTGTCAATGCAGCCATTGATGATGGAAAATCCTCCTGCCTAGAGAGTTTGCTCTCATCGACGGCTCTAGGCAAGGTATTTCAATTTGTTTTTGTAAGCAATCCTATTGTGAGCTTTAAAGATTTGGAGGGCAATTCATTGGTGTTTGAATGTAGAGAAAGGGAGCGGTTGTTTTGTAGCGGATTTAATGAAGCATCTTTGAAAAATGGATGAATGGATAGAGAATAGGGTTGCGGACAGGAAGATTGCCTAACTGCTTGAATGGGCGCTGATTTTTATAGTTGGGCAGTGCTATGGGATCCTACCTGGATGTTACAACACATTTGTAAAGGGTGCATCCCCTTGAGTGTTTTTACATCTAAAAACACCGAAGAAGTGACTTGTGTGTCATTCCAAGGATTCAGATGAAGTTAGCTGGTTTTTAGGATAATCTGGCCATTCTCTCCTATCTTTTCTTCCTCATATTTTTCTTTGAATCAACCACAATCCTGTCACCTCTCTCTTTTCGAGTTAACCGAATTGTATGTTCTCCTTTCTTGGATCTATAATCCCCTTTCTGGATCCGGATCCGGAAAATGATTTATCTCTAGCTGTTTCCAGTATTTTCATTTTCCGGATTCCGGATCCGGAAGGATCAAACAAAAATGATTTATCTCTAGTTTTCCCTCATGATATTAGCTATCGGTGGACACGTCCTATTAGGAGAGGACGGTGTTCAAAACTCTCTTTTTGTAGATTAGAGTGACGAAAGACTCTACTATCAATCCTAATCACTCTTAAACACAACACACACATGCACCAGGGTGGTGTCTACTTCCTTACAATAGTAGGGGTGCCGCCGGACAGCTGGTCACGTAGAAAGTATTCCAACCCTTCGCTTACTACAACAACATTTTTCTTTGAGAATCCGGGTTTGGTTACGACCAGTCAAGGCTTTCACCCTCTTTTTGGAATCCTAAAGAAACCCAGATCTGTAACCTCTCCTTTCCACAACTATTTGGACATCCAAAGGCGACTCATCCATTAGCTAATGGAGTGCTACCGTGTTAGGGTTACATTGGTGCACGTACAAACAGGAGTTGGAAGATATCAAGATTAAAGACACAAACTTAAAATAAAACAAGGTAGTGCATCTTTTCAGTTGTAAGAAATTCCGCCTGGCAGCTGGTGCTTGCAAAATCCTTTCTAACACTGGGACAACGGAATTTGGATTCTGGATATGGTTGTGTCCACTTGAGGCTTTCAATCCATTCGCAAAAATCCAAGTGGAAATTGGATCTATAATCCCCTTCCAATACTCTCAGGACTAAATAAACTCACGAGACCCTAACAAACTTGCAACTAACAGCTAAGTACCTTGCCTTAGGGAGCAAAAACAGGGAATTTCAGGACTTGCATTGTGGGTCTTCCTTCCCACGATGCCACCTAACGGCCGAAAACAACCTTTTTCCAGTCGTAAACAACTGCCACTATTGGTATGATCCAAAAATCATGGATCAAATCCACAAATCACGGAGTCGTTCCTGGCATCCAACCTATTCTATCGATTCACCGTAACGACTTAATCCTACCTTAAATCCTAACCTCTACAGTTAGTTTCCAAGGACGCCTAAATCAACACATCTTTCGGAATCCTTGTCCTCATGCCTCTGGTCTTCTTCCTCCTCCGACGAATCTGGTTCTCCGCCCATCAAAGTCCCCACATGTAGTGGTCTCGTCCCACCGTCATCTTCCTTGCCCTCCACTTGCTGCACCTCAACTCTCTTGCTTGCGGGTGTCTTTTCAGCAGAATCCCGAGTCACTGTGCGTGATATTGATCAGGTTCGATGCATCGAAGGCGTCGTCTTCTTCTGCCCAATCGAGGTTTGCCTCCTGGAAACCCTGGAATTCGGGGTGACATCTTCATCTCTACTCACCTTGCCCTTCTTACCTTCGTTCCTCAGTTTAGCACTCAGGAGCCACTCATCCTTTCGCTTCTTTGGTACCAGTCCTAGGGTTTGGAATCCGGTTTCTGGTTCCTGTTCCTTTGCTGACTTCAAAAGGACGTCAGCCTCCTTCCTTTCTGGAGAGACCTTCCTCTTACCTTTTCCAATCTCCCGAAACATCCTTGCGTTGATCTTCCGACACTCCTCCAACACCTTCCTATCTTCGAGTGGTATTCCACGAATATCCCAACAAATTTCTTGGCCATCGGCCTCGATAGCTTTTGAACTTCGTCAAATCCCTCGTCAAAGAGTCTAGCCACATTGTCTGGGTGCTGTACAAATTTGGTGACGCGAGGCCGGGCTACTGTGGATTTGTTCGCTTCTATGGCCAATACGGCGGCCTCTTCTGAGTTCTATTCCGTAGCTGCGTGAAGTTTCCTGTTCCTGTTCTCGAGTGAGGTAAGTTGGACTTCTAACTTCCGTACATTCCGCGGTTGAAGCTTTCTCTCTAGCTGGTAGCAAAGCTTCTCGGGACTCACCTCTCCAGCAATCCGGTAGGCCTGAGCAAGAATGGCCTACATGTGCTCATAGTTCTCCTTCGCCTTCTCGTATTTCACGGCGATGGCATCAAACGGGTCTTCTTTGCCTGCCTCCTTGTTGGTCTTCTTCCTTCGAGTGGAGGTGTAGTGTTGGAACGCTCAATCCGCTTCTTCCTCTTCCTTGCGCTGGCCAACGCAGGTCTCACATCTTCCTCGGAAGAATCTGGTTCCTGATCCTTGTCTAGTTCCTCATCTTCCAGCTAGTAATGGCTTGGCAACACCTTGGCGGTCCCGTAGGTGGTTTCTTTGTTGTCCCACAACACGTTGTAATGGTGGTAGAGGTGGTATAGAAAAGAGGAGATCGGGGTAGGTCAGGCTTTTCCTAACCCGGTCGTGAGCTTCCCCACTAACTCCCCTATGATCTCTCCCCACGCTACCGGCCGCTTACCAGTGTAAGATTCATAAATGGTGTTCGCTAAGGTAGTGGTGGTCTTAGAAGGACAATCTGGATACAAAATTGGGAGCAAGAACTCCATCACTCTCCTTACCGCCGGATCCTTACAATCCGCCACGGTCAGCCCGTCCTTAGGATTGGCTTTCCGCGTGAACTTCCTTTCTATAAACTACTCTCAACGTGAACACATACCTTCCCCTTTTGTTGAGAATCCATAGACGGCGCACAAGACTTCCGTCGTCCACTACTTTGGATCTGCTTGCACAATGTGATCCCATTCGTTTGACCGCCCAACCATCAGCTCCTATACCATGACGTCGTCGCGAAAGCTCCACGGCTGCTCCCTTAGTCCCATGCAGCCCATCCGCTTCATGTCTGCCTCCAACATCTTCCGGTCCTTCTCGGATTCCGGCACCACGGGAATCACTGTCTTGAGTTTGACGACAACCTCTACAATTGCCTAACCGCTCGACGCCTTCCCCATGGCTGCACCTGCGAATGGAAACACTCACCCGGATCCCACACTAGATTCCTCACTCACTCCCAAAATCCTAAGACGAAACCCTAATCCCAATCCAAACCCGGTTGAAACCCTATCCGCGGATTTTCCACGCTCAGTCCCGGATCTCTACTCGTTGCTCTCTCTCTCTCTCTCTCCCTTTGCCACTAACCCTCAAAAATTGTGCTAGAGGAAAGACGAGGTAAGACTCCCCGGGCTAACTATTTATTAGTCCTCCGATAATCATTACTCCATTCCGGTTACGGTTATGACCGTTGTATCCAATTCCGGTTCCAATTCCAACCATTGATACCTGATTCCAGTTCCGGTTCTGATTTCGACTGTTGGAACTTGATTCCAGTTCCCGATACACAAATCATTTCTTAACAATTTTATAGTTTAAGGCTTTGGTTAACAAGGAGTTTAGGTAGTTTTAATAAAACTACCTACATAAGAAGGGTGTATCCTCATTTTTTGAAAAAGAGCATCCTTTTAAGCATGAAACCTATACTAGATTAACAATTATTGCAAAATCAGGTTCCGACAAGCACCCTAAACCTCCTCGAGCGCATGGACTTAAAGCTGTAGGAGTCAAAAGAAGGCTCCTTTGTCTACAAGAGGACGGAACTCAAACCCTCGCTCTCTACCCATCTAGTTCTTGGACAACTGAAAACCAAGCGTCCAATTCTGACCTCAAACAAAGAATCATAGCTTCAAGACTGTGAGAATAAGCTCCCTCTCCTTTCAAAATAGAGGGAATTTTGTTGAAGATTTAATCAAGAACTCCATTTTTGCGAGATGGGATGTACAATCATTTTCTAGGTAGTAGATACTTCATTCGTGCCTCATACTAACTAATGATTCTAACAGAGTATGTTGGAGTGAAAATGCCAGCAATGGAGGTAAATATAACAAATTAGAATGTATAGCACTAGGAAAATCAGATCGTCAAATGATCATGAGCATTGTGCGATTCAAGAATTCACATGAACATCCCACGGTTCAGAATTGATACGACTCATGAACACCTAATATCCATAAGGGCAGGATTCCAAGGTCTAATAGTTACCATGTTAAGGGTACATCAGGTTCATGGTACACCTGGTTCAGGGTACACCTCGGATAATAGGGTACATCATGTATAGGGTTCAGAATTCAAAGCTTAGGGTTTATAATTAAGGGCTAAGGATTCAGGGTTCAGAGTTCAGAGTTCAAGATTTAGGATTTTTTGCTCAGGATTTCTTGCTCAGAATTCGAGGTGTAGGATTTCCGGTGCATAGTCAATATAAATTTTAGTTTAATAAATTAATTACATGTGCATTGAGATTTGAAGCTACCAGAACATTGTGCATGTAATTTGGTTAAGGTGATGTGCGTGGTAATAACTTTGCTCAATGAGACAAATAATAACTTGGACAATTAAAGAGTTTGCTGTTATCGTTCAATAAGTGATAGTTATTTGAATACTATTCTTACACACAATGAGGACATTGTAGCATTTTCAAATAATTTATACAAGGAATACAAATGATAATATTTTCAATGCACAATATCAATCAAATTTTATTTCTTACACAATGTCCTAAATTCTTATTGTCCTAAACATTGATAAGAAATTTGTGCCTTTCATTTCTAATAGCTTCCATTGTTTCATCATAAATCTAAAAGTTGCTAATATATGGTTTGTTGATAGCAAATACATGGGTTATTGAGGTACTAATTTGTGAAATCAAAATGTCTTTGAATGAGAATGTTACACACAACAATGGAGTCAAATAATAATTTAAGGATATTAGAATTACAAATTTACATTTGAATGAGTACAAGGTATTTTGAAAAGTTCAAAAAATTTGGTTTCCTGAAATAATTCTTTCAAGTTTTTAATAGTCTCATTCAATTTATATGAACCATAATGGTAGATGTTTGCGTTGTCCCAAGTTAATTAATACAACTACACAATGTCGAGAAGTAGAAAATTTAGAGGATGAAGCCACCATAGATATATGTTTTTTTAGAGGTATGGGCATACCATGTGCATATGGGAATGTCATATGCACATGGTAAAAAATATATGCCCATATGCCTATGGTAAAAAAACACATGTCCATCGTAAAAATATGGGCATTATTTTACTTATGCCCATATTTCTACTTATGCCCATGTTTTACTAATGCCCATATGGTAAAAATAACATATGCCCATGATAAAAATATGGGCATATATTTTTTACCATGTGCATATTGGCATATAATTTTTACCATGGGCATATGGGCATATAATTTTTACCATGGACATATGGGCATATAGTTTTTACCATGGGCATATGGGCATACCATGGGCATATTTTTTCCAAGGTATGCCCATGGTGGCTTTGTCCTCTAGATTAGCCACCATGAAGGCAATAAGTTTTATTTGGCATTACATGTTTAATATTCAAATAGTAGCACGTATTTTTAAAAGCCATTATCAAAGCATTAGATTGAGTGTTAAGTGATTAATGAATGAAAATATGACCTTGAAGGAAACTACATAAATGTGATGCGTGAATGATAAAAATGAATTAAGCATTGGAATTAACTTCAAACTATGAGAAGAAGTTAAGACTAAATAGAAATTTAGTCATTGGAACAAAAAATCGGAGTCACGATTTAGCTAAATGATGACGAAGGCATTATGAGTAGAGCAAAATGTCTACTCAGCGGTCGCGGCGACGGCTAATGACGAGTAATTAGCAAGAAACGACGTCCTTCCCTCAGGCCTCTTCCTCTCTTCCACATCTTGCACTTTTGTCTTGCTCTTGTCTCTCTCACTTCCTCACTCTTGCAACTACCAATCGCTCTTTTGTTTCAACTTTTTTGCTATAGCTCTACAACTTCGTCTGCAGCCTTACAGTTAAGGGTGTATTAGGAGCGGGGCGGATGTGACGTTGTGGCAAGGGAGGGTGAGATTAGGTGGGTGTGATTGTGTGGGCGTGAAGGCACGCTTAGTGTGAGTTTGTTGGGAGGGAGGGTGTGATTTTGTGTGTGTGACTTTGTGGGTGTGAGGGCACGTTCGGAACAGTTTGTGGCAAGAAAATTGTGACTTTGTGAGGGCAGGCGATGTGTGAAATCTTATGAGCGGAAGGGTGTTTTGAGTTTAGCCGACAGGGTGGGAATTGAGAAGGTACAACTTCACCACACCTGTCGTTCCAAAAGGGCGCGGCGGCCGCTTGCGATTGAAAGGTAAGATTGTTACCTTCAAAGCTCATTTTCACATTGAAGCACTCTTGTTTTGTTTCGACAGCTCAAAAGCTTAAGTCTTCCATAACTATTTCTTCAAATATCTTGTTAAACTATGTAATCATGTGCAATGACTGTTTATTGTTTCTTGTTCAAATCAACTCAAATTAGTTGTTGATAATATCAAAAAAACAATCTTCAAACTTCGAGAATTGTCACTTCTCTGGCGCGTAATGCTTCACATTTAGAAGAATGGTGCACGACATGCAAGCCATTGTTGAGCGGCCGGCATGGCTGAATCCGTAAGTTTCCATTACATGTCCATCCTGATCGGATTGAATTAGCAAATTCATATTCATTCAGTTCATTGACAGAAATTCAGTATGGTTCGCAATGTTGCAAATTTATTTCTCTCAATTGCTTTTCGATCTGCAAGTTTGTATGTGTTAAAGCACGTTAGTGTAGAAGTAGATATACCATATAAGTGTACGGACGGCCCTAAAGCTTAGAGATTGGAGGATCCTTCAATCCTTCACCTTGAACGGCCATTGGATTTGAATAGATTGAAGGATCTCTCAATCCACTCATCAAATTGTCATAGTCGACCTCACGCTCGGGAAGAGTGGATCCCAAGAAATTGAATGATCCGTCGACCTACATAGGTCGATGTATCCTTCAATTTTTTACTTGGAGGTTCATTGTATTTGGAGTGATCGACGGATTTTTTGATCCACGCTTCAAAGCTTATATCCATATCTCAAGCTCGGGAATTGAGGATCCCTTGGGATCAAGGGATCCTTTAATCTAGAAGGATCGATGGATCCTTTGATCCATCACATGATGAATCAAATGATATGGTGGAACCAGAGGATCTCTCGATCCACGTTGATTGACGGATCATTCGAGCAGATATGACAAATGTTAAGAGTTCAAGGGATTGATAGATCCTACAATCTACTAGTCATTTGTTGTCCCTTTCTACTCTTCGGACTATGGATATTTTAAGATCGGAGGATCCCTTGAACATTGAAAGACAACGGGTCTTTTGATCATTTCTATCTTCATCGGCCGATGGAAAGTGATTGATTGGGTTTTATAAAAATGATTGAAAGATCCCTCGATTGCGTGAATGAGTCATGTTGAATGAAGACGGATTGTTATATAAATCTTAGGTTTGAGTTTTTGGATCTCAAATTTAACAACACGGTTCTCCGATTGAACAGGAACAACTTGATCTCCAAAGATTTTGTGAACCCGGACTGGTGCCCAGTGAAGCTTGATATGGCGGTCACTTGTGGGTTCCAGATGATAAGTTATAATGGTCTTGAAGATACATCTGCACTTTTCTTGGCGGAGAACGTCTACAAATGGGGACTGACATGGGAGCGAGATATTGCAAAGGAGAGAGTCCGTATTGCCCTAGTTCTCCTGATAACCAACCAGGAAGTGCCAACTAGAGATCCAATAACGCTAAAAACAATAACGCTAACAATAACGCTAACAAATCACCTTAAGGTGCTAAACCTGGTCAAACTCAACCACATCAACTTATTCCTCTTGGTCATTAGCGAGTCCGTGACGAGTGTTGGATGTTCAAGGGTGTATGGCCTTATCCTGAATTCCGTTGGTTTGAACCCCAGGCATTGCACAATGGTTATGGATTATGGATTCTTAATTAGGTGTAGAAGACCCGACAATTGCTCCGTTCAAAGTGGATGGGCTAAGCTTCGGGCCAAGTGTAGTGCGGCCAACCAGAGCGGAAGGAAGAGTATTCCTCCAACGCCCCCGAAGAACCGGAAGTGGGCATCAATGACAAGTACCGCAGAGGAGGGCAAACCCTCAAAGAAGTAAGCGCAACGGAAGAAATCGGATTCTAAAGAGGAGGGTATCACATTAGCCAAGGCCGTGCAGTTGTCACACGCAACGATAGCGAAGGATTCGCTGAAGGACCTTCAATAAGTGAAGGCGCTGTACGAGAAGGAATTTGGGGGCCTCCATATAGTTGGCCGGCGTCCATTCAAGGTTGACAAGGCCGGTCCCGACATGATGGTGGACATATCCCACCTGCATAGAGCACCATACGGTGTGGTCCACGTGTATTGTCTACTTGATTAGTATCGAGTCACCAAACATGTTGACCAGAAGAGGACAATACCTTCCTTCTAGGCATTGATGCTGTCGTACCATGAATTTTAAATTTTTTTAGTTAGGTAGTGGAGAATGATAAAAGGAGATAAAATAGTTAAGTTTAAGAGTGACCTAAACAAAAATTAGCATATAGGTAGAATCAATGTAAATAAAATAAAGGAATTAAGTGCCCCCTTAAACGGGATAAAGAGGGACCTTAAACCCGAGCCTTAGACCCAAGTCCAAGGCCAAGCAAAAGGCTTGACCCGAGACGAGCAAATCCAATCCCGGAAGGACAACTCTAAAAGGAGGAAGGGCAGCTCGGATGGAGGAAGGGCAGCTCGGAAGGAAGAAGGGCAGCTCAGAAGGAAGAAGGGCATCTCGGAAGGAGGAAGGGCAGCTCGGAAAGGAAGATAAGACAACTCGGAAAGGAGGATAAGGCAGCTCAGATAGAGAGCTCGGCGGAGAAAGAAAGCTCAAAGGAAGACATCCCGGAAAGGGCACCGAAGCCACCGACTAGTCCCACAAGCCGGCTACAAAAGTTGGAGCAAGGTGCGAACTGGAGCATGGTGCGAGTTAGAGCAGGGTGTGATCTAGAGCAGGGAGCAAGACTGATCTGAGCAAGACGAGCAAGACTGATCCGAGCAGGGAGCAAGACTAATCCGAGCAGGGAGCAAGACTAATCCGAGCAAGACGAACAAGACTGAATTGAGCAAGGAGCAAGACTGATCCGAGCAAGACAAGCAAGACTGATCCGAGCAAGATGAGTAAGACTGATCCGAGTAGGGAGCAAGACTGATCCGAGCAAGACGAGCAAGACTGATCCGAGTAGGGAGCAAGACTGATCTGAGCAAGACGAGCAAGACTGATCCGAGCAGGGAGCAAGATTGATCTAAGCAAGACGAGCAAGAGTGATCTGAGCAAGACGAGCAAGACGAGCAAGACTGATCTGAGCAAGACAACCAGGTTGAGCTGATCGAGTGAGTTTGTGAGGAACTGAGGGAATCTGAGGGAACCAAGCCCGAGCTGATTGAGTGAGTTCGTGAGGAACTGAGGGAATTTGAGGGAACCACGCTGAGCTGATCGAGTGAGTTCGTGAGAGCCCGAGGGGATCTTGAGAGAATCCGAGATAATCTGAGGGAGGCCTGTGCTGGTTGAGGTAACCTTGTGTAAACCGTGGGTAAAGAAGAATCTCCCGACCAAGAGGAATGGCGGCTTCCCACCCAACAAGCTCCATGGCCAAGGACATCTCCCCGGCCATCCTCAAGGACCCTCAAGAGTTAACCGAACTCCAAGAAGACCTCCTTCGTATGGGTTGTCTATCCCTTCTAGATTTCTGTTGGAGTTTTCGTATAGAGTCCACTGTACAAGAGCTACGGCAAAACCCTTTGCCGATACCGGAAGGTGATAGCATCCGCACTTGCCCGGACCAATGGACAATGAGAAGGTGGCAGGAAGTGTATGGATTCCCACAACAGGGAGCAGGTTGGACAAGTTTGAAGAAGGAAGAATATGCAAAGGGACGTTTCGGCACAAAGGACGCCAATAATGGGTATGCGGTAAGTGATTGCCTAGACTTACGGGCCAGAAGGGTCTTCTCCTTCCTCGTACCAATCCTGCATCCGGAGAAACCTACCCGAGTCACAATCACCCTCGCCAATACGGTGAATGGCTCTTATCTTGGAGAGCGAGTAGTAAATTGGGCGATCATTGTGAAGGATGTAGTTCTCCGTTTGATCAAGGGTGTCAACAACACTAAACATTCCCCTCTTGCTCCGTTTCTGGTCCACCTCTATCATCATTTCAAGGAGACTACCGCAGAGAAAGCCATGGCCTTTGGGACTCACTTCATGATGAAGAAGTTTGATAAGACGGAGTCAAAATCCGAGACGGGGTCGGAAGAAGAGAGCAGCTCCTCATAGTCCGAGGAGGATGTTTTACCACTCCCCAAGCGCCAGAGACAGAAACAGGGAGGAGCCTCCTCCACCCGCACCCGCGCTGCCATCCGCGCCGTAGCCACCAGACCGGTACAACTCGGAGGGAAGTCTTATCCAGCCTCGAAGCTAATAGAAGCCCTTCGTGTATATGTGGAAGACGTAGATCGGACTTTGCGACAAGTGAGCGGCTTGGTGGGCAACCCTTTGCGTGAAGGGTTGATCGCGGCGATCAATGAGAAGGTCGGAAGAGCTGGGGATCTCCGCACCATGGAGCAGAAGCTCAACCGACTCACACTCGACATGGCAAAGGTAAAGAGCCGGGTGTCGGAGGCGGAGAGAAGTTGCAAGGTAGCTCTTCTTCAAGCCAATACCTCGGCGGCAGCGTTACAGCAGGTCGACGAGGCCTTACGTTTTCCTGCAAATGTAGTATTGAAGGCTAAGATGTTTGATGCGCGCTTGGAGAGGGATGACCACATTTCCAGCAAGAGAGTGATTGCCTTTATGATGGAGCAAACCGTGAAGGTTGAGACGGCTTATGCTAACATGAGATTATTGGTGAGCAATCTCACTCACATCCTACCCAAGTTTGTGGAAGACTCTGATAGCTCAGATAAGGACGGAGACTCGGGTTCGAAGATCAATCCGGAGGAGCGAGGCTTAGGGGAGCACGGTCCTCGGAAGGGGAAGGAAGTGGTGGACCTTGATAGCCCGGATTTGCCGCCTCAGCTCCCGAGTTCGAGGGTCCTGACAGGACCATCTCCTTCGGAGGTCACTACACAGATGCAGAGCGGTGGGAAGGAACTCCCGGGGGTTGCGATGGAGCCGCCACTTCCCGTGCCTTCTCGCCAACTGCCACTCAGTGACCTTTCTCGCGCCACACAAATTGTGGCTCCTTTGCAAAGAGGACCTCACCGTGGAAAGACCGCAAGTGAGAGTTCCTCTTACTTGTACACCCTAGGGCCGATATCTGGCTAAGATGGCATCATGGGGACTTCGAGTCAGGTATCGGTCCCCCAAACACAATCCGGGATTCATCCGGGCATGACTACCGTGCCACCCACCCCGGATGACCCGGATACCTCCTTGCCTTCAAGGGAAACCTTGCTGAGGGCACCGACTGTCCAATCTACGCCTTCCACGGATGTGTTTGCACCATTGATGACGCTTGCGGCGGCCGCAACCACCCTGACCTCAAGCCGGAGTTCCCGGAAGCGCAAGAGGAGAGAGGAGCGGAAGAGACTCGAGAAGTTGGCCCGGACGTAGGCCAGGATCTTGGTTAGTAGGTCACTGTTCAATCCGGGATTTGGCCCCCGGTTGACTTTGGTTTTGACTTGGTTTTGCCTTGGATTTTGTGTAACAAGTGACCTTTGAAGGTGCACGTCGTGGGGAGTAGCAACACCGCCGCCAAGAGTAGTTAATGTCACCGTTTTTAGTTAGATGGTATCGTTTGAGTTTGGACTCTTGTGTGAGTCCTTGGCAGTATAAGAGAGGAGTCTCGTAGCCTCTCTCTTCAGTGTTTGATGTGTGTATTTGCTTTCAGTTTAATTCTAAACCTACGCTCTCAGAAAACCTTTGATGGTTGGAGAGCTCGGATTCCATACATGACTGTGAGTGCCATTTCAAGTAGTCCACTCCTCGAGTCTATACTAATTGTCTAATCACTGTTCCCTTGTTCCATCAAGTAGATTAGTCCGGGTGGATGGGAATAACAAGTGAGGTTAGAGGATAGTTAGTAGGAGTGTGAATCCAACTCTAAACCGTTACAGTTGTTTCCTTGATCCATCAAGTAGATTAATTAGGGTGGATGGGAATAACAGGTGAGATTGTACGTGTCTAGGGAAGGACGAGGGGGGAGTGACGGATGTGTAAGGGTACTAGCGAGTCTTGAGTGACCTTCCGGCGTCAGATTGGTGTCGGTTGTGAGGGCTCGGGTCGATCCCTAAAACATCCTACCTCCAGTCGTATGGGATGTGGAGGGAGACTGGGAGAAGGACGGATAGGAGGCGGTGTCGTGACGTAAATTAGTACATTGTGTGAAAATATTAAGAGTGTTGCCTTTGACATCAGACTGACAATGAGGATAAAGAGACAAAATATTGAAGTCGTGGAGAAATCCACGGTTTGGTTGAATATAGAAAAGCCGGAGCTCAATAGCGTATCTTGGAAGCCGGCATCTTGTCACTTTAGATCAGGGCGCGTAGGTGGTTGGTTGGCTGCATATTTCCTGCTTCATTAGCAAGTGCCAAATTAGGGTTGTCATACTAGACGGACGTCCAGATCGTCCGTCCGTCCAATTCGCCCGTCCGATAGAGCTCTCGCCCGTCCGATACAGTCAACATAGGGTTGACTTACCTGCAAGGTAAAAAACATGCGACGTGGTAGCCACTTGTGAACTAAAGTGATGCCACGTAGGATTTAAACCAAAAAAATGAATAGATGACTACATAAAATAATATATTGGCCGCAAGGACATGTCCGCCCCTAAATAGTACAGGCGGGGACGTCACCGCCCCTAAATTGTAGGGGCGGAGACCTCCCCGCCCCCAAATGGCAGGGGCGGAGACGTCACCGCCCCTCCCCGCCCTATTTAGGAATCAGGATCTTTGAACGGCCATATCTCACTCAAAAATAGTCCAAATCAAGCGTGTGATATGTTTTTTGGCATCTACGGTAAATTTAGATGTCAAATCGCACCTCAAACGCTTGATTTGGACTATTTTGGAGTGAGTAATTCCCATTCAAACATTCTGACTCCAAATTTAGGCGGGGAAGGGGCGGGGACGTTAGGGGCGGGGACGTGAGGGCGAGGACTCAACCCTTTGAAGGTTGTAGAGGAACAAAGTTGGGCAAACTCCATTCTCGCCTTGGCAAAGGCCTTCTTCCTTCCCATGCGGTAGAGAAACGATATTTTTAATGTAAATTTAGTTTTCGTTCCAACTTCTAGGGAATGACATGATTGCCGTGATGATTGAGGAATGCAAAGATCTTGTCTGAACCAAATATAGCGACTTTTTGTTCTAAATGATTCTATTGGACTTGAATTAGGAGAAGAAGAAGAACTACGGTCTTCCAATGGGACCGGCATGAATGTAGTGTTCGTTCGTTCTCTTCACTAAGCATATGGCCATGGGATATAGGCTAGTGTATAAAGAACTACTTTCCCCTCTCGAGGGTAAACACTTTTCCACACTAAGTGCTTCCCTACACTAATTGCATTATAGATAACCATTCAAATTTTGTACCCATTTTTTCCATGATATTTTGTATGTATCAATTACATAGTTCTTTGACATTATATCTATTTATAAATTACTTATAACCATATTTCACACTTTTAAAGCAATGTATGTTTCATGTACTTTCTTTATAAAATTTATCCTAAGTGAATATATTTGCCCCTATTTCTTTATCGTACGTCATTTCTACAATTTATGCGAGTGGCCCCTTCGGGTTTACCTTTTTTCCCAACTTCTCCAAAAAGTGTAAACGTGCTCTACTTGGGTTAAAATGTATTTTAACAACAAAGAAAATACTATGTTTTTGGAATCTTAGAAGAAGGTCATACGCTTTATATATAAATATTCTACAATTGATCCAATGTTAAGAAGGGGCATGGAAAGATAAACAAAAAACTTAAGGAACATATAAATAGTTTGCACATGTTAGAAGAAATGTAATAGTTTCCATTTGAACATAAAGAAATTGACATTCCCAATTTATAAATACGGCATATGTATAGTACATCACAACGTCAAAATCATATTTATTTAGGAAAAGAATTTCATACAAACCATTCAAAGTTCTATCATTATTGTATATAGACATGAGTTCAAGAAATAAGTTAATAGTTATGTCCTATATTGCTAGAAATTTTACTAGAGCTTCTATTGACATTTATATAATTTGTACATCTATATGGATACTAAAAAACATTTGGTCGTGTATCTCTCCCCTACATCCATAGCTTTTACAATAGACATGTTTAATGTGACCTTTTGAAGGTGTCACCCTTAGTTGCAAAGCCTTTTGGAGTTTCATCTAACCTTTGCAAGGTTTAATCAATTTAAAGTTAAATTGACACCATTGAGTAAGAAGTGTTGTGAGAGAACCACTTCGACTTTGGAACATTGTGGCCTTTCGAGAATGCTTTTATTTGCATCATGTTTCTTTATGATTGAATAAAGCGATAAATAATCATAACCTCAACATTTTATAGATAGATATTTCATTGACCCTACGGTTATGAAGAGTAATTTGTGGATTGTTCAAAAAGGGTTGTTACACATTGGATGATTCGACATTATGCTTCATAAATTTGAATATGGCCTCAAGATGAGTCATTTAAGAACACATCTTTACATTTAAACCACATTGCTCAATGGTATTTGTCCGTCAATAATAAAGGAGGTTTCACTTGTGCAAAGAATATTACCTTCTTTGAAAATGTCAAAAAGAATTTGTTGTTTATAGTGTAATACAACATTCTAATTCAAGTACCACCATAGTCCACCCAATTATAGTGGGAGATCCCACGGCCTCGTTGTATGGGAACCCACAAAGCCCTTGGGGGAGATGACATGTTGGTTATCTTTAATGCAATTAGTGTAGGGAAGCACTTAGTGTGGAAAAGTGTTTACCCTCGAGAGGGGAAAGTAGTTCTTTATACACTAGCCTATATCCCGTGGCCATATGCCTAGTGAAGAGAATGAACGAACACTACATTCACGCCGGTCCCATTGGAAGACCGTAGTTCTTCTTCTTCTCCTAATTCAAGTCCAATAGAATCATTTAGAACAAAAAGTCGCTACATTTCCTTTCGACAAGATCTTTGCATTCCCTAATCATCACGACAATCATGTCATTCCCTAGAAGTTGGAACGAAAACTAAATTTACATTAAAAATATCGTTTCTCTACCGCATGGGAAGGAGGAAGGCCTTTGCCGAGGCAAGAATGGAGTTTGCCCAACTTTGTTCCTCTACAACCTTCAAAGGGTTGAGTCCTCGCCCTCACGTCCCCGCCTCTAACGTCCCCGCCCCTTCCCCGCCTAAATTTGGAGTTTGAATGTTTGAATGGGCATAACTCACTCAAAAACAGCCAAAATTAAGCGTTTGAGGTGTGATTTGACATCTAAATTTACCGTAGATGCCAAAAACATATCACACGCTTGATTTGGACTATTTTTGAGTGAGATATGGCCTCTCAAAGATCCTGATTCCAAAATTGGGCGGGGAGGGGCGGTGACATCTCCGCCCCTACCATTTAGGGGCGGGGACGTCTCGGCCGCTACCATTTTGGGGCGGAGACGTCTCCGCCCCTAACGTCCCCGCCCCTTTCCCGCCTAAATTTGGAGTTTGAATGTTTGAATGGGCATAACTCACTCAAAAACAGCCAAAATTAAGCGTTTGAGGTGTGATTTGACATCAAAATTTACTGTAGATGCCAAAAACATATCACACGCTTGATTTGGACTATTTTTGAGTGAGATATGGCCTCTCAGAGATCCTGATTCCAAAATTGGGCGGGGAGGGGCGGTGACGTCTCCGCCCCTACCATTTAGGGGCGGGGACGTCTCGGCCGCTACCATTTTGGGGCGGAGACGTCTCCGCCCCTAACGTCCCCGCCCCTTTCCCGCCTAAATTTGGAGTTAGAATGTTTGAATGGGCATAACTCACTAAAAAATAGCCCAAATGTAGCGTTTGCGGTGTGATGTGACATCTAAGTTTTTCGTAGATGCCAAGAAACATATCACACGCTTGATTTTGGACTATTTTTGAGTGAGATATGGCCGTTCAAAGATCCTGATTCCCAAATTGGGCGGGGAGGGGCGGTGACGTCTCCGCCCCTACTATTTAG
The DNA here is from genome assembly GCA_963971425.1 of Bryoerythrophyllum caledonicum. Taxonomy (NCBI): domain Eukaryota; kingdom Viridiplantae; phylum Streptophyta; class Bryopsida; order Pottiales; family Pottiaceae; genus Bryoerythrophyllum; species Bryoerythrophyllum caledonicum. The sequence continues at coordinate 17,895,878 of OZ020521.1, read as the reverse complement.
AAGCGGATACGTCCCTGCCTTAGTGCCACGGTGGCGTGACACATCCATATGTGACGTGGCGATCGCAGTAAATATTTCTTACTTGCAAAAAATTACTGGGTGCACTTCTGGCAATCCGTCCTAACCGTCTGTTTGTGCTATCCGGACCGCCCGTTCGGTTGTCTCGTCCGTTCAGCTCAACATGTCTGTTATGACAACCCTGTGCCAAGTTGCAACTATTCAGGCCGTTCAACGACTTGATAAGAATCGAACTCGGAACTGGCAAGCAACATATAATGGACCATGACAGCCAACCAAGTCCGCAACTTGGGGACTATAAGTAGGCTGGAGGCGGTTTTATACCATTGCAGAGGAACTATGTCCAGTTGCAACTTTGTCCTTTAGTCAGATCTTTCTGCTGTAGACTATTTTTAGTTGAAATGGTGTTTTTATGGCTATTAGAGTAATTTTAGTGAAGGCAAGCTTCTTAAAGAAGTTACTGTAAGATATAAAGGGAAGGTAATTTCCTTGCCTCACATAGTTTACTCCAAGATAAAATCTTAGATACCTTAAAGTTGGCAATATGGATTCTCAAGACCCAGATGAGTGGAAGTTGTTGTTATCGCAATTAACGGAGGATCCGTTTCAATCTTCTCAGCCATCAACTTCGAGACGGCGAGTGCGAGATGAAGCGGGGCCTTCCGAGCGTCGTGTTCAACCACGTCCAAATCCAAGTCTGCGGCAACTTGTATTTGTGAATCTACAACCGGACGCGAGAGCTCTAGTGATTGTATTGGAGGTTGAAGCTTCATTGACGGGTGGCCGTCAGATGGTGTTTAAAGGGTGTTTTGAAAATATCAATGAAGGCCAAATAGTGAGTCGTTTTTCTAATGAGATGGGCCACCGTCTTTGGCTTCGAGGGCCGCTAACCTATTTAAGCGATGAACGGAGAGCAAATTATGTTTCTACGGTGCTCTGTCAAATTCTAGAGTTTTTATACGGTTAGATGAAGGTAGAATCCATTTAGTTGTTAATATAGGAGTTTGTTATGTGTTTATGTTTATATAAGATCAAGATCCAAGAAAGAAAAAGAAAAGAAACCAAGAAAAAGTTTGACCGTCTTAGAATTATTTTGAAACCACATCTTTTGAAGCCCAATGGTTAGGGTTTCTTTCCTATCTTATCTTGGTAGACTTTAGAGTGCTTTAGGAGGTTAACTAATAGGCTTGAGATGCCCATGTGGCTTAGGCATGGGCTGATGTGGAAGGATAAGGGGGGCCGACTCTTCTTTGTTCTCGGGGTGTGTGTGTGTGTTTTGGTGTGTCGAAGTTCTGTGAGTAAAAATTCCCGAGAGGGAGATCGGGCGGTGTGTACTCGTTTTTCCTGAGAATATTATGAAAGTTTGTAGAGGTGTTCCTTGTAAAGTTGTGCTTCTTTGAGCGGTGTTTTTGTTCAATTTGAAACTTTTATGCAAAAGTTACGAGCGTTTGAGTGAAAAATAGTTAGTTGCCATCCGAATAGAGGAGCAGTCACTTCGGGCTTCACCACGGCTTCGATATTTTGTATTTGGAATTGAAATTTGAGAGAAGCATACCTCATTGTACTAACTTTCTAAAAACTATCGCTCGACTCATTTAGATGCGCTATGAAAAAGTTGTAGCCATCTAAGTAGAGGAGAGTTTTGCCGTCTTGGAAGTGGGGAGGCGTGAGTTTTGAGCTTATTCAACTTTTTGTGAGTAGATTAGTTTATAGTAAAATTTAGAGGAGTTGTAGCTTATTAATTCAGTTTTCTATAAAGCTATTATACAACTCTTTTAGAATCGTAGTATAGAAGTTATAGCCGCCGAAGTTGGAGAGGGTTTGCTGCCATCGACATAAGAAGGCACAAATTTTGAACCTCCATAACTTTTAGAAGGTAGTTTAAAATAACTTGAGATTTTGCAGGGTGTTAGCTTATTGCACCAGCTTTCCAAAAAGTTATAGCATTTGGAATTTTTTGCTTGAACGATCTGTGGCATCAATCTGAAGCTCGCAACTAGTGTGGTAAAGAACTTTGGGAGGTCTTTTGTATTTTTGAATACTTTAAGACTTGAAGATAAGAAGATTTGAAGACTTGAAGATAAGAAGACAAGAAGATTCGCGTGTTGTGGCTTGTGGCTTTGTTATTCCTAGCCGACTTTGGAGGCTCGTTGTCTTTATTTGTTATTCCCAACCGGTTTTGGAGGCTAGTTGTTTTTCAATTCTGCTTTGTAAACTTTGTTGTGGCGAAGTGGGGTTAATGGCCCACACTGTCATGTTTATGTTGTTCCCAGTGGTGAGGCACGATTGCTGGTCATCGCGGGTTTGAAATTTAGGAGCCATCTTTCGGACGGTTTCAGCTCGTGGCCTGACCGTCCCGTTTTACCTGTTCGAAGCCCGTGGTTTCTTATCACCTCACCCTCACCCTTACACCCGTTTAGAGCCAATACATGATAGGCCAATGGGGACCAGTTTGAAGAAGGTTGAAGAAGATTCGACGTTCAAGAATCGACGTTTTACTGAACGACAACCTTTGTTTTCAAATTATACTAGCAGCAGCCAGAATCCTTGTGATTTCCCAAAGCAAAACTCTCTTTACACGACAGCGGGTAGGCCCCTTGCTTACTTACATTACGCCACTCGTAGTTTCGGAAACACGGGCCTAACACCTCTTTAGGAGGGATCTCAGTGACACCATAACCATCCAAGTGAGTGAGTAGAGTTAGAAAGAGAATGAGAGGAAGAGTAGTTGTTACTTGTGTCAAATACGAAAATCTTTGTGAGTCCACGGACTACCATCCGTGGTGATATAATCCTTAGCCGGGTACTCGTATACTCCGGATGTCTATAGTGTGGATAGTTGTAAAGATAATACCTCTCTTCTATTAACCGAGACTAAGTCAAAGTAGGCTCCTACCCGAAGGTCTTTACCTTCCGAGCAAAGTAGGCTCAAACCCGAAGGTTCCTACCTTCCGAGCGAAGTAGGCTCCTACCCGAAGGTTCCTACCCTCCGAGCGAAGTAGACTCCTACCCGAACGTCCCTACCTTCCGAGCGAAGTAGGCTCCTACTCTCAAGGGAAAGCACTCGTATGGAGAGTGGGGTGGTGGATGTAGATAACGCTCAGGCGTTGTAATCTAACCCTTTTTCTTTCTTTCCTTTGATGTATTTATTGTGATATAGGTAACATTGTGTACAGATGGACTGGTTGTTAGTCGTTGTAGTTCTCGGTGATTCTCTATAGAAACGATTACCTTAAGGGTATCTTTGTGTTAGGATGTAAATACTTGCCAACACGTACTACAACAGTTGCAGCATCTTTATGTGATGCTGCTAAGGGGACGGCCGCGACGGACCAACGACACTGATTTGCGACACGCGAATTACTTCATGGAAGAATCCAAGAAGACATACATCACCGCCGAGACGCACTTCTGTACAATTAGTGGCCAACATTGTGTTGCGGCACACAAGTTCTTGATTGAAGAGGGAACTCTCAGTCAAGATGACGTCCATGACACTCAGAGGTTTTGCGTCACGATTGTGTGGACAAAACCCGAGAAATTCTCAATCCTCATATATTACTCGAGAGTTTTGAACCAAGACCCCGCTGGGAATTGTATCGAGGATAATTACCTCAGACAGCTGGAAATTGCGCGGAAGAATTGGGTTGATGCAAGGAGGCCTAAGCCGTCTATTTGCGGCACGTTAAATACCGCTGAGTTTAGAGTAAGTCATAGAATAGTTTGTCTTCTATGGCTGTTTTGCAACTCACTTTTGGTCAAAGGATCTCTTGATTCCAATTTCCATCAGGAATTCAGAGGCTTCAATTCAATGTAGACGTAGGTGGAGAAACTTGGGGCGTTATTTGTCGGAGCAGATAAGAAGCTAGACGTGGAACGCAAGGGTTGTGAGCCAAAACTTCTGCTTCTGTATATGTCCAACGCCTTTTTTGGTATATGGAAGACTATCCAGGATAGCTTGATTGAAGGACTACTTCTCAACTCCTTTGGAAAGTATTCAAGTTTTTTCAGCGTTGACGACGACAACGACGAGGAAGACGGTGGCAGAAGTGCGACAAAAAAGAAGAGGTTGCCTGCAAAGTGATTTGCCTCTAGAGCTTTGAAACAAAATGATTTGCAACCATTGTACGCGATGTGGGATAGCAAGATGGATAAAATGGCTAAGATGATGATTGCAAACACAATTTCAAACAAATCAACAAATTTGCTGAAGAAGCCAACTATTCTTCTCGGACTTTGCCACCAGTGTCTCTTTGAGAAGAAGTTCCAACTGCTAAAATATGAGATGATGCACTATTTCAAGCAGAAGCCGCTGCCGGCCAAGACAATCAAGCAGTTATATTTGGAGAATGAGTATATTGAACTTGCCACATAGCTAGAGATATCCAACAAGGTACCTCAAATCTGACATGACAAATTCCTAAAGGACAATGACGGAAAGCAGTTCTTCAAGAAACGGGGGGCTAACTTGAACCCCTCTAGCAAGTTGGCGGACATTGCCCCGTTGCTAGAGGCCATATTTGAGCAGCAGTAGACACTCAGCTCCGCTCAGTCAGTGGACAAGGTCATTGACTCATCATCTAGGTCCTCGTTCACCGACCACTATAGAGTACATCAATTGAACAAGAAATGAAGGGACGACGAGGAGACCCTTAGGATGGATTCTCTCCTTAGTTGGATGAAAGCGGATGCGAAGGTTTTATTTGTCTACTGCTTTGTCAATTGCAAGACTTGTAGAGTTGGATGGAATATCACGAATTAGGTGGGCCAAGCTTTGGGAGCTATGGAGTGGAAAGATAAAAAGAGGTTCATGAGGGCACAAAATCGTGGGGTGTTTATCACTGACCGCGATAGAATGGTGGAGTTGGCAAATGTGGTGTCGGAGAGGGGCAAGCCGATTGTATAAACGAAAATCTGGGATTGCACCTCCACATTGTGTATCACGTCAGGACCAGAGGGATTTATATTGCCTCCAATTCCTGAGCCCACCTTAGGCTTGTTCTTAAACTTTCTCTAGGGTGACACTCTTGTTATCAATGCAGAAATCAGCTTCCAGTCCTTCTTCAGAAACGACATGCCATTCCAGCATGTCATATTGGTGTTGGATTTCAAGGATGCTTCTACGCAATGGGCATTAAGCGGGAGGGCCAATTTTAATATCATGCGGTTAACCAATTCATTGGCCCACTTGGGCGGGCCGACATTGTCATTGTCAACGTTGGTGGCGGGTCTTTTGTTATCTGGGTTGGCCTGGTAATATCATAAGAGGATCCTTTGATCTCCTCACCACCTCCCTCTGTTGCTATGTAGTTTGCTCAAAAAAGGGAGGCAAGGACTAAGAAGAATCTCGACTTTGATGCCGCCAATGCCCAAACAGCCAGTGATGTGGAAGTCGACGAGGATGAAAGCAGCGAGGGTAGCGATGACTTAGACGAAGACAATACGAATGTGCCGTCCGCGTCCAAGGAGGAGGATGAGGCGCAGGAGCTCACAAGAGAGAACATCGAAGAGCATGACTCGGAGATGGACAATGACAAGGAGCAAGATGATCATGGGGGGCAAGAGGACGTGCCCGTTACTCAAAATTTTCCTGAAGAAGCGGAGGAGGATGTTTCCGAAGATGCTGAACAACCGCAACTTGTGCGCCAAACAACGACTCGCGTTGACATCCAAAGGAACAATGAAGCTATCCGCACCATGAGAACCACTAACAATGTATGATGCAGTGACTAACTATCTCTGTCACCGGACATAAAACATTTATTTAGATGCCGTACATAATTCCATTATGTGGACGGTATTCTCCTCAATGTGTTTATTTCTTGGTTTATATGTTTTAGTTTTCAAAATCTCTCCTTCGGCATGCATCTGAAGGTGACAATCATTGCCGCATGAGTGCATCCTATTCGAAACCTCCGGTAATGATTTTCATTATAACCTTTGCTTCTTAAATAGCTGAAATTGATTGGAGGATCCCTTGATCTTGTTCTTTGGGATCATTTGGTTTGATTTATTAAGTCGGCCATAGAGTCATTACTTTATCCTCGGTGAGTTCTGTGTCATCGGAGGATCCTTTGATCCACATGTGTCTCACGTACAATACATGTTTTAACTAGGTTGTCATCGTGGTAAATAGACCATATGTTCTATTCAATCCACAATTGTTCGGTCTAGATCCCTTCTTCCGCCCAACTTCAATGTTTAACCCCTAAAGGACTAAGAGCTATTTCGCTCTAAAACCACTCCAAAACTGCCACTGTCAAAAAGAGACATGAAAATCACATTTTAAAGTGAAGTTTGGATTTTCAACCGTAAGATCTTAAAACATACTTCCATATAAACATGCCATCAAATTTTGGTTGCAATCCACCGCACGGATTGATAGCTTTAAGTGTTTAAAGTCAAAACAATGGTTCATTTTCATCCCTGCGTTGAGTAGATTAGCTGACTTTGACTTCATTTTGTATCAAATTTTTGCATTGTACAAGGTCTAAATCTTTTACCATTGTCTTAAGCATGATGTTATTTCCCAACACACCAATTTTTAGAGGTAAAAAAGAGGTGTAGCATATTCAAAACAAGTGTGCAAGGAGTGGAGGTTCAAAAATTGCCATTTCACGTTTTATTTTTTTGTGAACTACGTATGTATTTAAATGATAATCCAAACGGTCAATAAAAAGGTTTTCACCACATATTGTTGTTGAAAAAATAAAAAGTGAAAAATATGAAGATCTCTAGGTTTTATGTAGAAAAGATGAAAAACATTTCCCGGTTGCCCGACAATGTGTGAAAATGTTTGACTTGGAATAAAATGCCTTTTTACACTAAAGAAAAGATTTTTTTTGGAAAATTTCTAAAGAAGGAAATATTCTTTATATGTATGAAAAATCTCAATGTCAATAGAAACTTTTGTCAAAATTTTTGGAGGTGCCCGGAGTCCCTACTTTTGGCTTAAGTGGTACTAACTTTCAAACCACAAATCCAAAAATAAATAAATAAATATCTCTACGAAGCTCTTATCAGATACTATCTTGAAAATAAATTCCAATTAAAAAGGATTTTTTTTCGAATCATAGGTACATGCCCAAATTCACCAGAGGACCATTTTGGTCCTCTTAGTCCTTTAGGGGTTAACAACGGATTGGTGTTTGTAAATTCCAACTTGGTCGACGAACTTATTGATTGTAATTCATAGGCGTAGCTTCCTGGAAGTCCGCGTCTTGCCAAGGCGAGATGTCCCGCAGGTCTCTCATGAAGACAAAGCGGTTGAGGAGGTTGAAGCGAGAAACCGATCCGTCATATCACCAGTCCACGGAGGGGGATGAATAGCATTGAACTTGCCATTGAGGAGGTTCTTCTTTGGACTGTTGTTAATAAGCAACGTGAGATGAAGGTCCACGTGATCATGCTATGTTGGGAGTTTAGAGAGGTCCTTGAGCATGTATCACTTCAATAGGTTCTCTACTCGAAGAAAGGTTGACTTTGTAGTATCAGCTTGGGACAAAACTACAAAGTCATTTGGCTTCAGGGAAGAGTTTTTTAGGGCATCAACTAACATGCTATCGACATTTGCCTTCATGGCACATCTCCTAACCACAATATTAGTACGTTTGTGCAACCACTCCAGAAACTGACAAGAGTCAGTTTTAGGAGTAATTTTGCGTGGCGGATAAGTCCTACGAATCATAAATCCATTCAAGTGGAGGACAACAGTGTACCTCAAATGCCTTACCTTTGAAACATGGGGGCTTGTAGGCAGAGTGGTTTCTTGTATCAGTCCTGTAGTTATGCAAACTTGGAAGCATGAGTAAGATGCATGGCCATTAAAGGATCCGTCGATCAAGCCATAGATATTCCAGAAACTGAAGTCAATGAAGTAGAAGAATTGATGTGAAACTAACCTTCACTAGAGGATCCCTGACGAGAATGTGAAGCGGATGATTCATCCATTTCACCGACATGAGCTGCAGAAGACCTCGGCACAAATCTAGGAGGACTCAAGGCAAGAAGATCTTGGCTCGCATTCTCAAAAACGCCCTGAAGAACCGTCTCCTCGTTCGCATCGACAAGCGTAGAAGCTATTTCAGCTTGGTGAAGTCCTTGTGAAACTGGAAGTGGTAACAGGACCAGATTTGCCAAAGTGGTTGTTGCCAGTGTCTTTGTTATTGCTGAGTAGTGCGAAGGGTTCAAAACAATCTCCATTGCATGGCTGCAGGAAGGCTGAAAAGATTGATCTAACTCCATTGTCGTAGGGTCGGATGTTGACGGCTAAATAAAGGCAGGTGGAACTGGATTACATATGATCCTGCAAGTAACTCTAATTCTAAAATTCCTCTTCTCGCCAAAATTAGTCTCTTTTGGCTTCGGCAACACCAAGGCTTTTGAGCCCACTCCTCTTCCTCCTCAAGGAACTTCTCCTCTTCTATTTTCTTCCTCTCATGAGCCTCATCTCTTTGCCTAACATCTTCCTTGGATAGAATATCCACCTCCGGCTTGTTCTCTAGGACATTGAGGTCAGCCACTTCCTCCTCCACTTCTTCCTCTTCAGCCTCCTTCCAATCCACGTTGTCCTCGTACTTGAGCCCTTGCTAACGGATATGTTTTTGCCATGCGTGCATGTAGCAAAGCTTGTTCAAAATAATCCCCTCCCTGGATGTCAGGAAGGTATTAGGACAACTGAGCTTTCCAAGAATATTGAAAGAGGGTGTTCTCGGTCGTGGGATCCGTCAATCAGAGGATTTGAATGATACTTTCCTCTCATAAATGTTGTAATTATTTTGTATGTTTTCTTCAGATATTTTTGTAACCTTAAAGGATATTCCATTCCTTTTCAAGATGACCATCATGTATATCTCCGTATTTTTATTTCTTAACTACCCTCCTTTAATTATCGCATTCACATGTCTATAATCGTCGCTCTTTGTTTTTCTGGATGATCAAAAGATCCATTGATGTTATTTAAAACGTCCGATTGTTTGTCATGTTCAGAGCAACTAGACATCCAGAAGAAAGGTATCATATTGTACCTCAACGGAGTCCTTTGTTTGGAGAAATACAATTACTATACCCCACGTCCCTTCAGTCGGGATAATATTGTAGTTTGTCCTGGTCTTTTAGAGTTCTTCAAAATCCTTTTGAGGTCCTTTCATGTCGGTATTTGGTCTTTGATGATTCCGTTGCGCCTAAAGAAGGTTCTTGATGTTATCCTCCCCAAAGATATAAGGTGGCGACTTCTTTTTGTCTATGGCCGGAATAAGTGCTCAAGCCCACGACATTACTCTTTCTGCAACAAGGTCCTCGGGAGACTATCAACTGATCGGATACTAAGAGGTTTTGCCTCCCTGACAGAGTACTAATGGTTCATGACTATCCAATGCGGCATGTCTTCAACGGAGACTTTGCTTACTACTTTTCGGAGCCTTGGTGTGGTGAAATGGCCTTGCCCAATGCCCGCAACGTTATTCCTAACATTGGAATAACATTTCTTCTGTTCATTTTTCCCCTACGAGCTTCTGGCTTGGTGAAGGCGTATTCTCATGCATATGAGATGGATGGAAAGTTTAGACAAAGACTACTTAAATCATGGCACATTGAGCGAGTATTGCGGACTTTATAGATGGTTCCTGGATACTATAGGCACTCCCTCCATTTTCCTTATCCAATACTTGTCATTGACTTATTTATATGAATATAGTATCAAACAATTCTCATTCCACTCTTCCTATCTACTTGAGTGTATAACAGTCGGGAGATTCCCCGATGTGACTTGTATTTCTCCAAACAATTCTTTGAAGACATGGCTTGTCATTGACCTTCAATTACAATTAATTCTCAAATGATTCTTATTGCCTACCTCACTGTCGCACTTCGTGCTTACATGAATGTCGCATTTTGTGCTTATCTATAGCTTTGACCCTACATTACTTGATCTCTTTGATACAACTCCATGCAAATATTATGTCACAGTGGTAACATCGGAGGAATTTTTGGTCCAACCACTTCTTCATATAAATGTGCTAGAGTCCAAAATTCATCCTAATATTCGAATTTACTTAAATATGGTATGGAACTAGAAGCTAATTCTAAACATGGATTTACATACAATTAGCTTCCTTTACAAGAGCATTTGTTATAACAACCATTTCACTTATAACAATCCGTTTGGATTGTTATTGAAGAAGTTGAGTATTGTAATGTAAACAAACAAGGTTGTACTGTCAGGATCACATACAGACCAGCTTCTTCAGAAATGTTGACGATAAGTTAGATCTGGGTCCAGTCTCATATCCAAAGATTTGTGAAGGCTCACTAATGGAATGCAGTTGAAAAAAAAGAAAACCATAAAATACAGTTGGATAAAAACTGCACGAAGAACTCATATACAATGATCGCTCAAGCTAAGACTCATTTTTGAAGTCAATGTGGTCGACAATTGATTCATCGCTAAAGAGCAAGAACATGGATAAAAGAATGGCAAGATGAGAAGTGGACTCTAATAATCGATGCTTACTCAAAGAATGTCAGAATACCTGCATGAAGAGCACTCTTAGGATTCAGTGGTCAAAATTGATGCGCCTCATTAAGGACGACGAGACAGTTCACTAGAAGAGTGGTGTGCGACGAAGCGCCTCCGTGACGATCAGCAACAGAAACCCGACCATAGCCAGTCCGCCGTTCCATCTCTCCGCCGTCGGTGTAAACGGCCCCAGGCTCCGCAAAACCACGGACTCTCCTTTCACGATCGGCTTCACTGACGCGTACGTCAGGAGCTGCACCACGCCTGCGAAGAACACCAGCCCCGTGAAGCCGCGCGTGAATACCTGCTCGAACACCATCAAGCCCGTGGCCTTCTCGGCCCAGAACGCGAATGCCATCCCAAACATCGCCTACAAACACAGCCAAAGTTCAGCCTAAACCCAAAGTTCCAAGGACTTTCAGGATGAGGTTCTACAAGTACATCTTCCTGGTCCATCAACAAAATAAATCTTGTCAAATCTTGCTAGAGTCCATGACTCTTTCGTAAATGTTAGTTCTTCAAGGTTTCAAGTTGTGAATCCCTAGTTACCCTAAATCAAAATCCCCACAAATGTGAACCCTTTCTTACCAGGCGGCCACTGAGAATCTCTGGCACAAGTCCATCGAGCGCGAGCAACGCACCGAAATCCAGATCATCATCCTCGATCGGGGGCGCGCTGCTCTCCGGGGTTGCGTCCATGCCCACTGGCTTCGGCGTCCCGAACCCCCGATTCTTGTGAGAATCGTTGCTCAGGAGGTTGTCCAGCTTGCTGATGGTCTTCTTCACACCTTCCTCTTTAACTTCCTTCGCTTCCCCGTCCCCCTGCTTCCAGGAAGCAAATGAGAGTCTAGATTTCGGACTGTAAGCGGCACCGAATCTAGAAACTCGCTGCCCGGATTTGGCTCCGGCACCAACATAGGTCGACGTTGCCGACACCCCAAGTGCAGCTGCCATAACGAGGAATGACGGACAACTACATTTCTAGCAAAACTTGCAGACCTCGTCGGTGGAACCTATGGAATGCCGACTTCAAATTGTTGTGCACATGAAGTGGATGAGGGTGTCGGTCATGGGTTTTGGTTGGTTATCAAGCCTGAGTTGCCTTAATTTCATGCTTCGGGACACATATACAAGATGCTTTGGCTTGAAGGTTAATGTTAATTTTTTTGTAAAGTCACGTAAATATACCAAGAGTTTTGGCTTCTTTTTCACTTTAAAACATCTACATATTAAATGCTTGGTACACTCTTGAAACATATAGTTACATTTTTGACCCATTCCCTTATTCCATCCATAATATTTCATCCACACTCACAAAAACTAGTGACATGTTTCACGTATTCACCAATGAAGGTGAGGGTTGCAATAGGGATGCCATTACAACAAAAAAAATCTAATTAAAATTAATCTTGAAGTAGCTTGAAATTTCTACTATCCCGATTCCCACTCACTGTAGAAAAAAACAACTTGGGTTATTAGCATACAATATAACCTTTTTATTTGATGAGGTAGCAACAACTATATCTAACTTAAACAAAGATTTCTAATTTTCTCATATCTAGTAGCTGTAGAGATAACAAATTATAGTATTTTAAAGCAATTTAAGATCTAAAATATCTTATTGATCTTGCTGACGTTGATATCAACCAATAAAAGACTTCTTCCTATCAACATTAAATTTATTGATTTTTTAATATCATTAATATTATAAGAAGTGATACAATGTTTTTGATTGACGGTTGGAACTTTCAATCTACATGAATTCACAAACAATGAAAGTATGTATTGACAATATTTTAACCTTCTCTCTATGCACAACGTTTTTGAATATGCTACACCCTTCATATATAGAAGGGTGTAGCATACTCAAAATTGGTGTACTAGGAACTAACATCTAAAAATTGGTGTACAAGGAACTAACATCATATACAACATGATGATAATTATATAAATCTTGTATTATGCAAGAATTTGATACCAAGTGAAGTGAAAGTTTGCCAGTTCTCTAAACGCAAAGAAATAAAAATAACCTTTTTCTCCACTTCAAACACATAATAAATCTTCCAACCTATGCAGTCAAATTTATAAAATTATGTGAGTACGCTAATATATCATTATGAATAAAGGTTCTATGACTAAAGATTGAAATCAAACATTTTCCTTTTCCACTCTTTACACAAGAATTGGCACTATTCGAGAATTTTAATGAAAACGTTGTTACCCTCTCGACCAAAAATTGGACTTCTATCTTTGGCTAGCCAATTTTCATACTAAAGGGACTATACCTTGGCGCCAAAACCACCACAAAGTGTTGCCATGTCACCAATACAGACGAAATAGTTGTACTTAAATGTGCTTTTTCAATAATGATATTTATTTTTATATAGGCTTTTATAGGAAAATAGACTTGCAAAGCATATTGAAGTTCAAGAAGTCACTCTGACTTGCTTCCGTGCGTCCCACTTAACACACCTACAGAGAGCATGTGCGATCTCAAGGACCAAAAGCCATCTATGTATGACCACATGGCTCTGGCAATACTTCTAATATGTTATGATATGGATATGCAAAAGGAAGTCATGAGCTAATCTGGCGGCGGCAAATGAGGCCGCCTAGCATGCCCTCGGATAGGGATCCAACTTTGCCGCCACACACGACGTCAAAGCTTGGCATAGCCAACCCCACGAAAATGACACTGCCGGAGTACTGGCTCACCTTGTAGTCCGTCGCCAATAGCAGTGAGCTCGAGAAGCGGTCGGTGCCGCCCGCGATGGGCAAGGCCACCCTAGGCTTGGTGGGGTTCTAAGGACCCAATCAAGATTGCTACAACTATTGGTAAGCTCTTAGGTGCGGAGAACTTCACCACCAGAGTTCCCCACTTGGAAGGCGAGGAGGTTTTTGGCTCAAGCAAATTGAAGCTTGATCTTCCACTTGATTCTGAAGGGGATTCTTTGTGGAGAAAAATATGTGTATATTTATCATGAGATAAGAGACAACTTACAGCCTTAAGGCTTGTCCAAAAGGTGTTCGCAATAGTCACAACTGTGTGTAAAGTCATGCCTATTGAAATAGTATTTGTATTAACGATTGTACTACATACGTACTAAACTATGTATCCAATACTCCCACTAGTACACCAGTTTACTTTTCATCCAAATTGATGAAATTTATATCCCATTCATCCCAAACATTTTCTTTCTATTTGTGTAGGGTTTTCTCTATGACTAGGGTTTAGAATCGCAGCAGCTCCTTTGTGGCTGTGCCGTATTGCCACTCCATTCTTTCGTTTTCCGCTTCTAGTCTCGAGCTTGATAGAGTCTTTTTGAAGTTCTTCTTGAAGTTGTAGCGTGCATCTCTGCTTATGTCTCCAACCATGTTTGCGTCTTCAATAGCTACGACTCCTTTGTGTTTGTGCATCACCAGCGTGGAGTTGTTCTTCAATGTGGTGGTGAAGCACCTGCGTGAAGATGAGAAGTACCTTGGTGTGGTGGAGAAGCACTTGAGTATGGTGGAGAAGTTCCTGTCTTCCAATGAACAGCTGATCCGTGGTTGACGCAGCCTTCTGCGTGATGGTGTCGACGCTGCTTAACGCTCCGTGTACTGTTGCGGCAGAGTGTGCTTTGTTGGAAGCGAGCTGTTGTATTAAGTTTGGACTTTGCCTAGGTAACAGGCCTTTGCATGTCTGCTTTTGTGTGCACTGTTTTGATAAGTTAAAGTGATTGCAATAATTGCACTTGATCTTCATGTGGGCCAACTTTTCTCTCGTCAGTTTATTAGGAGCATAATCAAAATTTTGACGAGATGGGCCCAGGTACTTTTGAAATGGTACCTACAACTCATGCTTGATTTGGTGGGCTTGTAGTTGGCTATGTTGGCTTTGTGGAGACATGTGTTGCATGGCCTTCAATCGGGCCTTTGATATGTTGATTTGACTTTGATGTGTGGTATGCTAAACAAGGCTTTCTGTGACTTGAAAATATCGGTCAAGGTTCAAACTATTAGGGTATTTATATTTGAAATTTTCTTCACTCTGGAAAGCCTTGGATAATTTACAATCTGAGGGTGGATAATGTCTCCCACTCCAAGACTTAGCAGAGTTTGTTGCAGGTTGTGGTGTTCGTAAAAACAAGTCATAAAGTAAAGATTTTGTTGCTTGAATATATTTATCAGCAGTAATGATCCCACATGAGGGACATGGTGGATGTGACTTTGTATAAGTCACTAAAGCTTTTATTGTTGGATCTTGTGCACGACATGAAATTGGAGAGATCAATTCCATGCCACAATGGGACATACAAATAAAATGTTTATCCTGTGGTAATGATTTGGTAAAAATATCAGCTGCCATGTTTGCTGTTGGAACATGTTTGAGCTGAATTTCTTTTGAAAGTACCTTTTCTCTTGTTAAATGGTATTGTGTATCGACATGTTTACTTCTTGAATGGTATTTAGTGTTTTCACTTTAAGCAATGGCACTTTGGTTGTCAGAATAAATTGTGGTTGAATTGTGTTGAATAAAACCAAGTTCATGCAATAATTTTCTTAGCCAAATTGCTTCAGCTGTGGCTTTTGCCAATGCCATGTACTCTGACTCTGTTGATGAAAGTGCCACTGACTGTTGCTTCTTGCTGCCCCGGGAAATGACACCACGTGCAAGGATGAAGCAGTAACCTGAGGTAGAACGGCGAGTCTCTTTATCGCCTGCCCAAATCTGCATCGGAGAAGCCATAAAGTATGTCTCCTTGTATTGATTTCAACATATACAGTAAGAATTGTGAAACCATTATTCACTTCTCTTTTAAGGTAGATATTAGCATATGATTCTAACCGTTGGTATTGGTGAAGAAGCAAATATTTATCTAATCTTTGATACCATGGCCTTGATGACTGCATAAGACCATAGAGGGATTTATTTAATTTGCACACCAAATTAATGTCTTCAGAAGAGGATAAACCTTCAGGTATAGTCATGTATATATCTTCTTTAATGAATCCATGTAAAAATGTTGTTTTGACATCTAGTTGGTGAATCTCTAAGTTGTATTGGGCTGCTAAAGCAAGAAGTACTTTGATAGAATTGAGTTTGACTACGGGAGAAAATGTCTCAGTATAGCCAATACCTTGAATTTGAGTGAATCCTCTTGCTACTAGCCTTGCCTTATATTTATCAATAGAGCCATCAGCTTTAGTTTTAATTTAAAAAATCCACTTTGAGGTGATCGGTTTTCTAGTTGGAGGAAGGGGAACTAAATTCCAAGTCTTATTATTTTCTAATGAAGTGAGTTCAGCAGTGACTGCAGCTTGCCATTCTTTGGCATCAACTCTTTCTAAAGCTTCTTGAAGAGATTGAGGAGCTTCTAGAGAAGTGAGAACAATATGGGCTTGATGATCTCTAAAACATTGTCTTTTATATTCTTTTCTTCCTTGTAATATGGATTCAAGTAACCTTTTCATTGGTTTAATATTCCTTTTAGGTCTGCAAGAACTAGGTGGAGGACTTGGCTCTCTTAAGACGGAAGTCACTTCAACTTCCTCAAGAGGTAAATTATTGCTTTGATCATTATTACTATGTAAAGACAACTGAGAAAATGCCTCAACTACATCATTATGAGAAGGGGATTGGTTCTCCAAGTTTGGAAAACTATTTGAAATTGGTTGTAAATCAAATGTATTTAAATCTATAGTTTGTTGATATTGGTCAAAATGCTCACCTCGGGGATGAAGTGTGTTTGCTGGATTAGATTGAATAGATTCCATTGTTGATAAAGGTTTTCTAAGTAAATCTAAGTCCATAAGATCTTTCTTATTATCTTTATATGTCAAGGTCTTTTCTTGTACATGAGATGTGACCTCATCAAATATGACATCTCTTGGAATGATTATTCTTTTGTTTGTAGGATTTATAGGCGAGATACTTTAGATTCTGTAATATATCCTAAAAATATTGTTTCTTGAGAATGTGGATCTAATTTCTTTCTCATTTCTTTAGGAATAAAAACGTGGGCTTTGCATCCAAAGATTATAAGGTATGACAAATTTGGTTGATGTCCATACCACATTTCAAATGGTGTTTTATTTTCAGTGATGGCCTTGGTAGGACTTCTATTTTGGAGATAATTTGCAGTTTGAAGTGCTTCACCCCAAAATATCTTAGGTAATTTAGAGTAGGATAACATTGCAAGAATTGTACTTACTAATGTTCTATTCTTTCTTTCAGGAACGCCATTTTGTTGTGGCGTATAAGCTATGGTAAGTTCTTGTTTTATTCCTTCTTTCTGACAAAATTCTTTGAAGTCATTCGACATGTATTCGCCTCCACAGCCTGATCTTAATATTTTAAATTGATGATTAGTTTTTTTTTCTACAAAGGTTTTATATTCAATAAATTTATCAAGTGCTTCTGATTTGTGTTTTATTAAGTATATATCACAATATCTTGATATGTCATCAATAAAGGTAACAAAATAAGTGCATCCAGAATGGGTGCTAATTTGCATAGGACCACTATGTCAGAATGTATGAGTCCTAATAATTGTGTAGCTCTTTGTGTACTTTGCTTTGGAAACTTTTCCTTATGTTGTTTACCTTCTAGGCATAAAGATATTTCTTTCTCATTAAACAAATCAATCCCTTGTGCCATGCTTTGTATTTCTTTTAATCTATGTTGATTTATGTGGCCTAATCTCAAGTGCCATAAATTGGCTTTGTTTAAACTTGTAATAGTTGGGATAGCAATTTGTTGATCAATACATGTAATAGTTCTACCTAATTTATATAGGTCAAGATTTAACTTTTATGTTGCAATTGTTTCACCATATTTGTTTATGAGTGTTGAAATTCCAGCTTTAATTCTTACTTCACCTCCAGCTTTGTCTAATTGTTTTGCAGAGAACAAATTCTTTGCAAGACCTGGTATGTGTAAGTGACATCAGGTATGATTCTCTTTTCTCCATTTAAAAGCTTCACATTTACATCACCACAACCTTCAATTGTATATGATGTTGTATCATCTCCTAAATAGACAACTTGATCATTTTTATACTTATTATAATTTATAAATCCTTCTAGTTCATGACACATATGTTGAATAGCTCCTGAATCTATGTACCATGTAGAATCTGGTTTATTATTAACCAATAAGGCTACAACATATAATTTAGGTGATTTGGTAACAACATTTTTCTCCTTTCTATTGTTATTTCTTTCAGCAGCAATTCTAGTTCTGCACTCTTTAATCAGATGTCCTGGCTTTTTACAGTAAAAGCACTTCTTATCAGCTTCAATGTTTTTCTTTTCATAAGGTTTGGAGTTACTACTTTCTCCTTTGTACCCCTTTTTGAAGTTTTTATTAAAATTTGGTTTCTTACCAAAATTTGAAAACTTCTTCCCTACATAGAGTACTGATGTACTATCTGATGTCAAACTCATGTTTTTCATGAATGTCTCTTCTTGGATCAAGTCCGTTATTAATGACTGTAATGTAATTCCAGGTTGTCTTCTCAAAGAGCTTATAAAGGACTTGTAACTTGGAGGCAAACTTCACATTAAGGTAAGAACTGCTTCATCATCCGGAACTGTTGATCCTGCTGCCAACAATTGTTCAAGATGTGCTCTGAATGTGTGAATGTGTTTAATAACACTATCATTTTTTCTCATCTTCAAGGTATATAATCTATCGTTGAGATACATTTTTGTCACTGCATCTTGTGATTCAAATAACCTCTCTAATTCTTGCCATGCTAAATGAGCAGCTTTGGAAGATTGTATATGTGAAACTATATTGTTTTCTAGGCAATTATTAATGATTGTCAAGGACAAAGCATCTTTATCTTCCCATGCGCTTATACTCCCTACTCCTGTGGCAGGTAAAGCTAGGGTTCCAGCAACAACTTCATCTGCTGATGGTGCCATTGGTAAGGGTTCACTACCACTTACAATGGGCATAGTTTTTCAGCCTTGAAAATCAATGTTAATCTATGTTTCCATATGTTATAATAAGAACCATCAAATTTGGTGACATGACTAATGTCAATCTTATGTGTTGTCATCTCAATAACCTTCTCTTAAAATGGCTTGTATTTCACATTCATCAATATAATCTTCACTCAAATGTTCAAAGTTACCTTCAACAAAGTTAGCTAATGCTTGGAGGTATGTTGGAGGGGCATTGCTAATTCCGTATGTGTTTTGTATTGATTCCAGATGTTGTTTGTTTTCTTCAATTGGGAGGTGCTCTTGATCTTCTTCAATTGGAGAATCTGGAATTGGAACTTGCAAGAAAGCATTTGTGAGATTTACATGTATGAATGGTATTGTAGCTTGGATATCAACTATGTCATGTTCTTCCTCATTTGAACAATCTAACTCTGATTGAGGACAACACATTGTTGTGCATTTGCTCTGATACCATGTGGGAAAAAAATTGTGTATATTTATCATGAGATAAAAGACAGCTTACAGCCTTAAGGCTTGTGCAAAAGGTGTTTGCAATAGTCACAACTGTGTGTAAAGCCATGCCTATTGAAATAGTATTTGTATTAATTATTGTACTATATACGTACTAAACTATGTATCCAATATTCTCACCGGCATGACAAAGTCAACTTCTCTCATCCACGTGTTCAAACCCATTCAATACGAGCCCGAACTAAAGCTGGGGCTTTAAATGCTCACCATACTTCTAGAGATTCTCCACCATCCAATTGTCCTCATGCAACCTTCATTCTAGAGAGAAAGTGCAATCCACTCCAGTGGCACATTGTACGCTGCAAGAAGGTCAAAAAAGGATGCCACGACATTCAAGCAGGGCAAACAAAGAAATGCAATGCAGCGGTCTGCAAGGATTCAAAGAAGGGTACACCGACACCAACCTATAATGGCTGGATGGCTGAGTAGGGGAGCAGGGCAGTCGTGAATTTAGACTTTAGTTTTGAGCAGACAATATCATCAGATGTGTACATGGGACAAAATGCAGGTGGGTGCACAAATAGCCCATTATTCCTTGTATTTGGCCTGTAATACGGGGATCTAATCTCACCGAGGCAAAAATCCTTGCACAAGAGGAAGGAGATTTCAGATACAGACCAAAAATTTTGACATGTCTTTGAGAAGACTTTTCTAGACTTCTCCTGTAGAAGGTGTTATGCACACCTTTAGTCCAAGTCCATCAGATGGTTATGCCCATCCAACCAAGCGTTTTGGCAGGGCGATTAGGCGGTTGCCCACTACTCCAATTGTAGACCATCGCAACAAGTGGGAATTTGCAAGGAACGTGAAGGCCACTGTCAAGTAGGTGATGCCCATTCCATACCCTGGTTATGGTAGAATCATCACCATTGATTCAGGAGACTATTCCAAGCAGAAGACATATAAAATTACACTATGCGACTTCCCTTCTTGCACCTATGTAGACTTTGTTTCAATGAGTAGCGGAGCTTTGGGTAGAAGAAAAGCCTAGGTGAACTGCAAGCATCTTTACTATGTCTGCCGCTTCCTTTGCAAAGCAAACTCTACATATATGAAGTTTATTCATGCCCCAAGTCTTAGCTTCAATGAAATACAACTTCTACTTTGTAATAGTAATCTCTGAATTTGTGTTATTTTTGTCATAGTGGTAATCGCAAGATATTGCCCCTACATCATGTATGAAATAATTTTCCAAATTTTTTGTAGTGCAAAATGGGCTCTTTGGTACCAAAATGCCTTTTTTCAACGCATTGAAATTTTGTGAATTTATAGAAACTAATTTGTGCAACAATGGGTGCGATTGCAAGAGGTCCAAGAGGGCACCCATATCGCAAAGACCATGTTTTGTCTATTCTAGTCAAAGAAAAAATACAAGTGCCAAAAATTACAAAACACCTTTGTATCAAAGACCTTTTTTTCTTTCTGCTGATATTCCAAAATTCCAAAGGTGTTAGGGTTTCCGAATTCTTTGGAGAGGATTCAAGGCCGTAGAACTATGATTAGGGTTTTTGGATTCAACTACACATGAGGATTTCAAATGTAGATCTCTTTATAACATAGTGAAGTTTGAAGTCTTTATTGTGACAATCCTAGATCGTAAAAAATTTCATATACTTTGTGTACATCGAATTAATTTATCATCTTAAATGGTTCATCTAATTTAGAACAGCAAATAGGCACTTCGGTTCCAAATCGTGTTCAGAATCCTTGTAGAAAGTCCACAATTCACTTCCAAAGAACTAGTTTTAGAGCCCATTTGCAATTGTGATATCACTGGAGACCTTTCAAAATCCACGGTAACAGGGGGAAAAAATTATTATTTCTTATGAAAACAAAATAATTTTAAAATAGTAATCTCATTTTAGAATATTCTAATCTAAATTTGCCCTCATTGCTCATTGCTCACAACTCACCACTTACCACTCACCACTCACCGCTCACCGCTCACATGCTAGCGTCGTTGGAACCAGGTAGGGCCTAAGTTGTTAGCAATGTGTGGGAAGACAGTCCAGTCTTGCACAAGCTACAACATGGGATACTTCCCTCAGCTCTTTCTGCTATGGAGCATGATATAGTTGGGCACCAAATAGCAAGGATCCGTTGGAAGAACGGACTTCTATTCTAGGTGTGGCCAGATCGGACTAGGCGCATAGTTCCCAGGCCAGATCAGAGGGCTTCGTTGGTACGGCAAGTACACAAAGACCTAGAACATTTTGGTGTGCGACGGACTCATTTGATGTTGCGCATCGAATATTTATGGACCGCCATATATCAACAGGTCGCCATGTATGTTTCTTGGTATGAAGTATATGATCGGGTTAGATCTAGCTTCAACACCTTATCACTCTAGTTGCAGCCTTTGCCAATTATGGGGCTAGGATATCGGTGGTCTTTGGACTTTGTTGGTCTATTTGTCGTGACTCCACGCAGAGCCAAGTATGTCTTGGTGATGGTGGAGCATTTCAGCAAGTGGATTGACCTCGTGGCTCTTCCGCGGAACTCTTCAGAGTTAGCGGCCACGGCAATCCTTGCACGGGTGATGGCTTGTTTTGGAGCCCTAGTTGAGGTTTTGACTAACTAGGGGCGTGAGTTCCTTATGGCTTTCGAATCTTTTTGTACCAAGGCTTTGATTGACCATCGTATCACTTCTCAGGATCACTCGGGAGTGGACGGTTTGGCAAAGCGTGTGGTTTAGACTGTGAAGCGGGGCCTACAAAAGTATTGAATACTTCAGGGTGGCCAACGTGATTGAGATCTGATGATACCATGGATTGCCATGGGGTACCTATTTAGCCGGCATGTTTCACTAACTGCTTTCAGTCCGTATTAGTTGTTGTACAAGCGAGAGCCAATTTTACCAAGTTCTGTTCTAGAAAAGTTTTGCTCTGGAAAAGTTGGATTTGGATGATAGAGAGGTGTGGGCCGAGCGTCTATGGGATCCAGCGGAGTTCTTCAAGCGGGCCATGACTATGGCCATGGGGAACTTATCCATCGCTCAACACCGTGACACCTTACAATACGCTTGTATTTGTAGTGCTCCCTACCGACCTCAACTGCAAAGTTTTTCTATGGGGGATTACATTTATTTGCAGCGTGAGGCGCCTACACCTTTGGACATCAAGGCAGGGCACACTATTCTTCGCGTCAAAGATGTGTTGCTCAGTGGCATTTCGTTGTTGGAAGGCAAGGATGGCCGGGAGTGTTGGGAGCACTCGAAGGACTGTACTCTGTGCCATTTATTCATTGATGGCTCCGTTCATCCGGAGTTGGCGGTTGTGCCTAACAGCCTTCCGTATTTTGTGTGTGGTGAGAAGAAGGGCATGGCTATCATGCTGCTTTGTGACCATTGCCAACGTGGTTGGCATATGACTTCCTTGACGCTGCTTCTTTCTACTCTACCGTCCGGGGATTGAACTTGCCCTTGTTGTTGGAGGTCTTCGAGCCACTTTTCTCTCAATGAAACAACTTGAAGTCCTTGTACACTTATCATTGTGTGGTGCGTTGCCATCGTAACCATTTTTTTCCACAACAATATGTGGTGTAAACCTCCTTGTTGGCCGTTAAAAATATCAATTTAATTGGAGTTCATGGTTTTTATTCAGGGATAGGCAACGTGGAGATTGACCAAGAGATTGGCAACAAAGTTGCCGAAGGCGATTAAAGATGGAGCTCACATTGCACCCGGCCTACCCTCTCTTTGTTACTTCTCCATATGCTTATTGATTCGGCGACGGGCGACATCTTCGACTGGATGCGTACGGTTGTTGCAGCGACATTACCACGGCGTTTAGTCTTGTTAGTGTTGTATGGTCCTAGCTAGATAGAAGGTCTCTTTATCCGCTAGGGGGGCACTTGGGGGTGTATTACGTATACTTGTTTTAGAGTATGTTTTTCGTTTATTTGATGTTGGTTAAGACTCTCGATCTGTTGTGGTTATTGCAGGGTTGTCATACTGGACGGACGTCCAGTTCGCCCGTCCGATAGAGCTCTCGCCCGTCCGATACAGTCAACATAGAGTTGACTTACCTGCAAGGTAAAAAACAGGCGACGTGGCAGCCACGTATGAACTAAAGTGTTGCCACGTAGGATTAAAATTAAAATAATGAACAGTTGACTACATAAAATAATATATTGGCCCCAAGGACGTGTCCGCCCCTAAATGGTAGGCGCGGAGACGTCACCGCCCCTCCCCGCCCAATTTTGGAATCAAGATCTTTGAGAGGCCATATCTCATTCAAAAATAGTCCAAATTAAGCGTGTGATATGTTTTTTGGCATCTACGGAAAACTTAGATGTCAAATCACACCTCAAACGCTTGATTTGGGCTATTTTGAATCATTTATGCCCATTCAAAAATTTTAACTCCAAATTTAGGCGGGGAAGGGGCGGGGACGTCTCCGCCCCAAAATGGTAGGGGCGGAGACGTCCCCGCCCCTCCCCGCCCAATTTTGGAATCAGGATCTTTGAGAGGCCATATCTCACTCAAAAATAGTCCAAATTAAGCGTATGAAATGTTTTTTGGCATCTATGGAAAATTCAGATGTCAAATCGCACCTCAAACGCTTAATTTGGGCTATTTTTGAGTGAGTTATGCCCATTCTAACATTCTAACTTCAAATTTAGGCGGGGAAGGGGCGGGGACGTTAGGGGCGGGGACGTGAGGGCGAGGACTCAACCCTTTGAAGGTTGTAGAGGAACAAAGTTGGACAAACTCCATTCTTGCCTTGGCAAAGGCCTTCCTCCTTCCCATGCATTAGAGAAACGATATTTTTAATGTAAATTTAGTTTTCCTTCCAACTTCTAGGGAATGACATAATTGCCGTGATGATTGAGGAATACAAAGATCTTGTCGGAACCAAATATAGCGGCTTTTTGCTCTAAATGATTCTATTGGACTTGAATTAGGAGAAGAAGAAGAACTACGGTCTTCCAATGGGACCGGCGTGAATGTAGTGTTCGTTCATTCTCTTCACTAAGCATATGGCCATGGCACATAAGCTAGTGTATAAATAACTACTTCCTCCTCTCGAGGGTAAACACTTTTCCACACTAAGTGCTTCCCTACACTAATTGCATTAAAGATAACCGACATGTCATCTCCCCCAAGGGCTTTGTGGGTCCCCCATACAACGAGGCCGTGGGATCTCCCACCATAATTGGGTGGACTACGGTGGTACTTGAATTAGAATGTTGTATTACGCTATAAACAACAAATTCTTTTTGACATTTTCAAAGAAGGTAATATTCTTTGCACAAGTGAAACCTCCTTTATTATTGACGGACAAATACCATTGAGCAATGTGGTTTTAATGTAAAGATGTGTTCTTAAATGACTCATCTTGAGGTCATATTCAAATTTATGAAGCATAATGTCGAATCATCCAATGTCCATATATCCCTTGTGTAACAACCCTTAAATTTTACTTTACAAAGGAATTACACAACTTAACTTTACAAACGAATTATTTATACATGCAATGAGAGAGAAATATAGATATCCCCAAACATAAGGGCTCGTGTAAACTTCTAACCACGGAGGAAATGTACAAGTTACCCAACAATAAAACATTGCATGAGTGCCCCACAATAAAAACCCCCTTTTCATCCATTGAGAAATAGTGAGAACCTAAATCAGTATAATCTACCATTCAAATTTTGTACCTATTTTTTCAATGATATTTTGTATGTATCAATTACATAGTTCTTTGACATTATATCTATTTATAAATTACTTATAACCATATTTCACACTTTTAAAGCAATGTATGTTTCATGTACTTTCTTTATAAAATTGATCCTAAGTGAATATATTTGCCCCTATTTCTTTATCGTACGTCGTTTCTACAATTTATGCCAGTGGCCCCTTCGAGATTACTTTTTTTCCCAACTTCCCCAAAAAGTGTAAACGTGCTCTACTTGGGTTAAAATGTATTTTAACAACAAAGAAATACTTTGTTTTTAAAATCTTAGAAGAAGGTAATACGCTTTATATGTAAATATTCTACAACTGAATCCAATGTTAAGAAGGGGCATGGAAAGATAAACAAAAAACTTAAGGAACATATAAATAGTTTGCACGTATTAGAGGAAATGTAATAGTTTCCATTTGAACATAAAGAAATTGACATTCCCAATTTATAAATACGGCATATGTATAGTACATCACAACGTCAAAATCATATTTATTTAGGAAAAGAATTTCATACAAACCATACAAAGTTCTATCATTATTGTATATAGACATGAGTTCAAGAAATAAGTTAATAGTTATGTCCTATATTGCTAGAAATTTTACTAGAGCTTCTATTGACATTTATATAATTTGTACATCTATATGTATACTAAAAAACATTTGGTCGTGTGTCTCTCCCCTACATCCATAGCTTTTACTATAGACATGTTTAATGTGACCTTTTGAAGGTGTCACCCTTAGTTGCAAAGCCTTTTGGAGTTTCATCTAACCTTTGCAAGGTTTAATCAATTTAAAGTTAAATTGACATCATTTAGTAAGAAGTGTTGTGAGAGAACCACTTCGACTTTGGAACATTGTGGCCTTTCGAGAATGCTTTTATTTGCATCATGTTTCTTTATGATTGAATAAGCGATAAATAATCATAACCTCAACAATTTAAAGATAGATATTTCATCGACCCTACGGTTATGAAGAGTAATTTGTGGATTGTTACAAAGGGGTTGTTACACATTGGATGATTCGACATTATGCTTCATAAATTTGAATATGACCTCAAGATGAGTCATTTAAGAACACATCTTTACATTAAAACCACATTGCTCAATGGTATTTGTCCGTCAATAATAAAGGAGGTTTCACTTGTGCAAAGAATATTACCTTCTTTGAAAATGTCAAAAAGAATTTGTTGTTTATAGCGTAATACAACATTCTAATTCAAGTACCACCGTAGTCCACCCAATTATGGTGGGAGATCCCACGGCCTCGTTGTATGGGGACCCACAAAGCCCTTGGGGGAGATGACATGTCGGTTATCTTTAATGCAATTAGTGTAGGGAAGCACTTAGTGTGGAAAAGTGTTTACCCTCGAGAGGAGGAAGTAGTTATTTATACACTAGCTTATGTGCCATGGCCATATGCTTAGTGAAGAGAATGAACGAACACTACATTCACGCCGGTCCCATTGGAAGACCGTAGTTCTTCTTCTTCTCCTAATTCAAGTCCAATAGAATCATTTAGAGCAAAAAGCCGCTATATTTGGTTCCGACAAGATCTTTGTATTCCTCAATCATCACGGCAATCATGTCATTCCCTAAAAGTTGGAAGGAAAACTAAACTTACATTAAAAATATTGTTTCTCTAACGCATGGGAAGGAGGAAGGCCTTTGCCAAGGCAAGAATGGAGTTTGCCCAACTTTGTTCCTCTACAACCTTCAAAGGGTTGAGTCCTCGCCCTCACGTCCCCGCCCCTAACGTCCCCGCCCCTTCCCCGCCTAAATTTGAAGTTAGAATGTTAGAATGGGCATAACTCACTCAAAAATAGCCCAAATTAAGCGTTTGAGGTGCGACTTGACATCTGAATTTTCCATAGATGCCAAAAAACATTTCATATGCTTAATTTGGACTATTTTTGAGTGAGATATGGCCTCTCAAAGATCCTGATTCCAAAATTGGGCGAGTAGGGGCGGGGACGTCTCCGCCCCTACCATTTTGGGGCGGAGACGTCCCCGCCCCTTCCCCGCCTAAATTTGGAGTTAAAATTTTTGAATGGGCAGAAATGATTCAATATAGCCCAAATCAAGCGTTTGAGGTGTGATTTGACATCTAAGTTTTCCGTAGATGCCAAAAAACATATCACACGCTTAATTTGGACTATTTTTGAATGAGATATGGCCTCTCAAAGATCCTGATTCCAAAATTGGGCGGGAAGGGGCGGTGACGTCTCCGCCCCTGCCATTTAGGGGTGGAGACGTCTCCGCCCCTACCATTTTGGGGCGGAGACGTCCCCGCCCCTAACGTCCCCGCCCCTTCCCCGCCTAAATTTGGAGTCAGAATGTTTGAATGGGCATAACTCACTCTAAAATAGCCCAAATCAAGCGTTTGAGGTGTGATTTGACATTCAAATTTTGCGTAGATGCCAAAAAATATATCACAAGCTTAATTTGGACTATTTGTGAGTGAGATATGGCTGTTCAAAGATCCTGATTCTAAAATTGGGCGGGGAGGGGCGGTGACGTCTCCGCCCCTACCATTTAGGGGAGGTGACGTCCCCGCCCTAGCGCCACGGTGGCGTGACACGATCGTATGTGACGTGGCAATCACAGTAAAAATTTCCTATTTGCAAATTATTACTGGACGCACGTCGGGCAATCCGTTCGAACCGTCCATCCGTACCGTCCGGACCGCCCATCCGTACCGTCCGGACCGCCCATCCGGTTGTCCCGTCCGATCACCTCAACCCGTCCGTTATGACAACCGTGTGTTATTGATATTTATTTATACGACAGCTATCACGAGACGTGACGTCAAGGGCCTCCGCATCGTAGTGTTTTAGCGTATATTAGTTTCTTACCAATATACGGGTTTAGGAACGCACGGCGGCGCAATACATTTGTCCGTGGATGTTTTCCATCCACTAAGGGTTGTGTATGTGCGTATAGCGCCGCACATGTCCTTAACTTCCGTCTTTGTCAAGTCAAGCTTTGTGAGTAAGTTAGATAGTGTTTGGTGATTACCTTTGCTTGTAAGTGAGTGATTATCATTAGTAAAGGCTCCGCATTCTTTTATGCTACTTGCACTTGTTGATTCTTCCTTGGTGGAGTGCTAGACGCTTGACTACCCTAGTGATTTACTAATTATTCCTTGAGGGTGTACTATGTATACTTGTTTTAGTATATGTTTTTTGTTCATTTGATATTGGTTAGGACTCTTGATTTGATGTGGTTATCAATCTTTCTTAACACGGCATATGAGACACCAATCTTATGGTTATTTTTTAAGAGATGAATTTCTTTGGAAAGGCCAAAGAAAAAAGATGAGGTGCCATTAAGGGTAGTTGATGATTTCAAAACCAAGAACCAAGTCCTCAAAGAATTCCATGACACACTTTGGGCAGGACACAAAGGAATTTAGGCCACGTGCGTTAAAATCAAGGAACGGTATTGATTGAAGGGTTTATACAAAGATGTGAAAGAATTTATGACTGCATGCATTAAATGTCAGCTGCAATCAAAGGTCAGGTACAGAGATGACTTACACCTAACCTACTCACTTGCAGTACATTTTTAATAGATAATTGATTTGGTTGCAATGCCTTTAGATTTGCGGAGTTTGAAATATCTTGTTCTGGCTAGAGAAGAACTCTCAAACTTTATGGAAGGCAGATCGCTGACAACCATGTCTACTAAGGGAGTTTGTAGATTTATATTGGAAGATATTTTCAGCAGATACGGTAATGTGGTAGAATGAGAGCAAATCGTGGTGAATTAGATGCAGCGGAAGTTAGAACTTTCTTTCAAAGATATGGTGTTAAGTTAAGGCTGACAACTACTTATAATCATGAGGCTAATGATAGGAGTAAAAGATTATATCCTCCAATTATCAATGCACTTGTTAAAGCGCGTAGTGGGAAACCAAAGCAATGGCCAAGACTTCTACTATTTGCATTACGGGCTAACCGAACAACACATAGTATTGTTCCTGGCTATATGCCAATTGAGCTCATGATGGATCAAAAACCAATTATGCTTGCATAAGAATCATTGCCCACTTGGGTATTTTTGGATTGAGAAT
This sequence comes from Bryoerythrophyllum caledonicum, assembly GCA_963971425.1. NCBI lineage: Eukaryota > Viridiplantae > Streptophyta > Bryopsida > Pottiales > Pottiaceae > Bryoerythrophyllum > Bryoerythrophyllum caledonicum. The sequence continues at coordinate 17,867,115 of OZ020521.1, read as the reverse complement.
ATAGAGTTAATACGGAGAAATTATTTGAACTCCGGATTAAGCAATTTAAAAGGTTGCCTAAAGACCAAAGAGTAGCTTTCGAGAGGATAAAACAACACGGTTAAAGAACAAAGCATGATTTGATAGAACTCACCAGTTAAGGATCTACCAAATTCAAGTTGGAAATTGGGTACCAGTATTTGATAGTACATTAAAACATCAAGAAGAAGAAGACGAAGAACTCCGGCCTCCAAACGAAGGCCGGCATGAATAGAGTGTCTATTCGTTCCACTTACTAAAACGATGCCCAAAATTGGAACATCAATATAGACTCTTAGAAAGTTTGCACAAAAGTGGTTTGGACCATATGTGGTGGTGGAAATACATGATAATGCTACATATTATATACTTTGTGAATTGGATGCAACGCAATTGAGAATTCCAATGGTAGGAAAGAGAATCAAGGCATTCAAGAAGAGGGATGACATATACTGTCTTTAGAACATAACAAATGATGACTTAAACTCAAGTCTACAAAGAGACAATGATTCACATATCGATGAAGGAGACGAGCAAGATATACTTGAGGCAAAACAGTTTGGCACATCAAGAAAGATGTGCGAGTTTAGAGGGGGTAGATGTCATGAAACAATTGAGTACATATTGTAAAAGTCAAATCAATAAGAAAAAAACTAGGATTAGATGGTAAGGATGATTGCAGAGAATATAACAATGCCATTCTCAATCATGCCTCACCATGCGGAAATCTTATCTTGGAGGATTTTATTGCATCTTGCCACAAGCTCAGGGTTTAGGAGCGTCCTCAAGTTGTTTACTGTTGATACATTAGTAGCCCTCGTATTGCACGTGGGCCAACCGTTTTGATAGGCTAAGAAATCAAACCCGAACCAATAAAGAGCAATGAAAACGCTCAGCCAGCCAAACTGAGCTACGATCAATGATATTTTTAAAACTCTAAATGGCATTTAAACCATTACTATTGTTTTAATTATGAAAAAAACCTGAACAGAGTGCCATAGTGTTTTAATTTGAAGTAAAAGTGTGAAAGATGAGTTTTTGGGATAAAATTAGGAAAGGAAATATAGGGGCCGCTAGAACTAATGATAGAAGATAAGAGATAAAAAGTAATCTAAGCTTAGGTGGGAGAATAAAGGCAAAATTTGGAGGTATCATGATTGAAGTCACCAAGTTTTGGTCGAAAGAGAAGGCTTGAAGGTGTGGGCTGATGTTGTTCCTTGACTTTCTTGCCTTTCCTCCCTCGTCCAAACTCTCCTCCCTCGGATATTTTAAGGCATTTGGATTTCTTAGTGTGGCGGGTAGAGTTCTTGAAGTTTTGGTGTCAGCTTTTAAAGGGTTGTGCTCTTCATTAATAGATTTTTATAGAACTATCACATGCTCCAATTGGAGCTATGTGGAAGCTATGGTGTGGTTTTGAATAAAGAGAGGTTCTGCTGCCTTGAATTCTCAAGAGCAGTAGATTCAATCCTACGTAGAAATCTTTGAACAATGACTTAGATAGTGAAATTTATTAAACATAAGAGCTATTGTATTAGCTTTCTAAAGAGCTATTTTAAGCTCAAATCCAATTCTGCATGCAGTTGTAGCCTTTAATTAAACAAAGAGGTATTCTAGGATTTGCGGATGGTCTCCACAGCTTCAAAAGCCGTAACTCTAAGTAACTATAGATCTTTGTATGTAAAGCTAGTAAAGTTGAGCATCATTCCTACCATATATTAGATTTCTAGCTTTTCAAAAAGCTGTTGCACGTTTAATTTGAAGTTAGTATGTAATATTTATGTTGATTTGAATGAAGTAGACTCAGTTGCCTAGAATTGTCAAGACGAGTGACTTTGACTCTTCATAGGAATAGTCATGTAGATCTTCTAATATCGAATTTTTTTGCGTACAAGCCTTATTGTATTAGCTTTCTAGGAAGATATTGCATGCTTATATATAGTTAAATATGTAGTGGTAGAGCCTGATTTAATGAGAAGGGATTCTGCTGCCCCAAGTTTGTACAAACTACACTTTTGACTACATGCAAGAGTTTGTTGAGATGGGCCAAGAAATAGCTCCTTGTTGAAGATCAAGACCTTGGCTTTCATAATTCCAAGTATTTTGCTAGAGAAGATCAACCTTATTTCACCTCCCGTCTCTTTTGGCTCAATTTGGTAGCAGCTAAGCACCCTGCGTTTTCCCAAGGCAAATTCTCTCTCCAGGACACCGTTGTCTTACTACCAAAACTGTTGATAGTCCTCGGACTATGCGTCGCACCAACTGTTCAAGTCAATTGTGGGATTCAAACTCTGAATTAATACGATGCGACAGAATTGCTCAGCCAGCATCCTGAGCTACGGTCAATCTATGCAAACAATCTTCAAACCTTTGTTATATTGTTGCTATCGGCAAGATGTAAAAAATTATCAATTATATTTAATAAATTTTTTATAGGTTTGTAGTATGTTAGATAATATGTAAATATTTGTGAAGTTGATAATTTTTTTCGTTTAAGAAAATTTATTTTGTTTAATTTCTTTAGTTGGATATGGACTTTAGATCATTTGGACCAAAATGTACCATACCAAACCTTAAGAGAAAGTTTTAGGCCTAAAGATTTAGAATTTAGACAAAGGATTTTTTTTTAAAGAGATAAATGAAAGAATAAAGAGGATATTTTAAAGGATATAATGACATGGTAAGGGATGTCGCAAATGATAAGGAGATGTGACAAGGAATGGAGGAAGGATGACAAAGGGATGAGTGTTGTTCTCCCATTCGCCAAATTTCATGACCAATGATATTCAAGGAAGCTCTTTGCAACCATTTCAGGGTTTTGGGCGACTCCAAGGGGGACATTCGAAGAAAAGAAGCCAAGGTTGGAAAATTGAGGGTGGAAGTTATAATTTGATACAAAAACATAGGATTTGGAGTTAAATTGAAGGAATTACAAGCGATTGAAGTTAGGGTGTAATTTGGAGACCCACTGCCACTCTTTTGAGCATACAAGGAGTTTCACGAAAACTTCCAAAAATCGAGAGGTGCAATTGGAAAGGTGTTTCAAGCTCAACACATTATGTGGTTAAATCAAAGGATTCAGAGTTTATATAATAGAGATATATGAAGTTGAGCACAATACATATAGTTTTCAAGAGTGTAAGTAGATCCCTTTGCTGTTGGTAATGGTTTTGGCCATATTTTTAGTTTCCAAACGAGTTTTTGTTTAAGATTTTTCAAAAAGGTGGTTAAACATGCTGTTAAGCTACGTGTCACATTTTATGGCGTTTGAAGATTTTTCTTAGGAATTATGAAAACTTTAATATGCGAGTGTTTCTAAACAAAGGTTTTTTGGCTCTGAGTATTTTGGCGATATCTCAAAATATGTGAGGAATTTACGATTGAGGTTTAGTGTCGTAGTTATTGGTAGTACATCACTTTTACTCGTGAAATCTAAGATTATTTAGACGATCCGATTGTGAGGTACAAGCTCTTAGGATTTGAGATTGTTTTTCCTTCTAAGGTTTGTGAGTTTTACATAGTTTTTTATAGTAGACTAACATCTTTATCCTCTAAGGTCTTGTATATTGAAGTGATAGTCTCTTTAAGAATGAACAATCTATATATATATATGTATATATATATACATATATACATATATTTGGGTATTATCTATCAAGAATTGGATTGAATATAAGTGACAGCCAGAAGTCCAGTGCTTTCTTAAGGCACAAACTCTGTGCCACGACAACGTGAGAAAGATGTGCGGATTAAATTTGAAGTTTATTTACTTAATTTATGGTTTTGTCATATCAGGGAATAAGAAAAACAAAAATTATTGGTGATGAGGTGCAACATTGCTAGAAGTATGTAATCAAGTCTAGAGAAAGCAAAGAAGATCCTTGACACCAAATCATGACTGGAACGTTAGTGATTCTGTTAGCCGCTGCAATTTTCGTAGGTTGTACTTGTGATTGATATGTGAGATTCGAAGCTTCATTTTATTCACATGCATCATTCTTTGTATTTTTTCTCATTACAATATCATATTGTGAAAAATTTGAAATGGCAAGCACTACTTGAATTTTAGTTTGTAATTTCTTGTTAATATTTATTTTTTTCATCTTCAATCAATCGTATACCTTAATCCGTTGCAGTATCATATGTAGATATTGGAATTTAACAGTGACAAATTCCTCAAACGGGAAGATTTCATGCATCCCACGTGTCCCCCTCTCATTCGCCAATGAATAATCCATTTATAAAATAACAAAAGTTTAATTCTCACCGATGGATGAATGGCAGAATCATCACATACATCTCACCCACACTAATGAACATAGCAACTACAAGTGTCCCCAAACCACCGATTTGACAGGAAACCCCCGACGCTCAGACTTACCAGGTGGAGGAGGAGGTGGTGGGGCCAAAACCTGGCCCCTATTTTTTTTTTGGATGGGGCCCTAAATTAGGCAAAGGGGGACCCACTGACTAAATTGGGGCTGTAGGTCCCAATTTCGTTTAAAAAATCCAAAAAAAGCCTGTGACCCCCCAAAATGGGAGGGCCAGAAAAATGAGCCCATGTAATTAAGACGGGCCCCACCTCGGGTAAGCCCGAGCTTGGGGGGTTTCCTGTCCGCGCCCCAAACCACAAGCGTGCATTTTATGGTAGAGGACAAAAGGGCGAATTTCTATGTACCTCGTCGCCCAGCTAAAATATGCCCCCAAGTACTATATAGAAAGTTATTGTGTAAAAGCTGAAATTACTCATTTGAAAGGGGACCCGCAATTTTCACACGCGTGCTGTTCACAGCAGCTGTTCTTCGCTCATTGGTTCTCCTTACGTTTAATACGAGGCTTTGTAAGAGTTCCCAATGTCAAACATTGCTAGAAAGCGGACCCCCAGCCGTTGCTGAAACTTGTGGATGCTTAGTGTTGCATTAAGCAACGTGTTGCGGGTCTGGGTCACACTATCGCCCAAGTGTATTTCGTAACGTTTTTGCCGTTGCTTAGACCCCCAAATTCTATTAGTGAGTCAAATGTTCACTGAATCTCATATCTGTTTTTTTTTCTTTCTAGACAGCAAGATTCATATAAATATCTCATGCACGATTTCGACATGTCTCAACGAGAATATCTTAAACCTGACCTCATGTCGATGACTGGCGAATTATGTTAATTGAGCTGAGAAAGAGTAAAGTAAATACACCAGGCGGAGATATTGCCAGGGCTAGAGAATAACATACCGATTGGATTGGGGTCCTTGGGAGGGGGTGCGGGTCGAATGGAAGGCCATGTAGGAATAAATGGAGAAGGAGACGGACGGGGAGGAGGAGAAAACTTCTTGTCCTGCGCAGCGGCACGGGGAAGAGCCACCGCCATGGCCAGGAGAGCCAAGCCGAGAGCCACCACCTTCATGGAAGCCATGAGACTCTGGAAGCACAGGCGATCGGACTGTGGAGCGGCGGAGTCGAGAGCTTGGATGAGAGCTGCATGTGTTGTGGATCACCCCTTGCTTTATAGTTCTAGTCCGAGAATGCACCGCTCTTACTAGTCCCTGACGATATTCAATGCGTTATGTCCCAGTGTGAAGCCCCTTCTCGTTTACCTGATCTACGGAAGTGCGAGTGACGTGGGAACCCACACGAATATCAGGTGTCGAAGTTAAGAATGCCTCAGGATGCGGTTGACCTGAGCACGTCCATCCGAAGCACGACTGTGTGTGTTGGCAAGATCCGGAAAAGAGAAGTACATTTCTTGTGAAATGAAGCAAGGGCTGGTGCGAATGGGGTTCTTTTTCGACAGTTTAAGTTCGACACCTTTCCATTGTGCACGAGTTTTCGACACTTTTATCGACACTTAAACAATAAGGGTCGGATTCAGAGTGTCGAAACGAATTTCACTTGTAGTAGTGAAGGGTAGTGGTTCAGCGTTGATCTAAGGTTGTTGTGCTCAGCCAAGCCCGCAGATATATTCTCTAATGTAACGTTACAACCATGAAGAAATATGCTGCAGGAGTTTTGGACGTGCGCTTTAGTATTGGGAGCTGTAGCAGGTTGACAATGAAAATAATGTGTGAAGTGGAATCATAAAGTCCTGCATTGACATTTTTCGCTTCTCCTGAGCTGGAAGCTGACATAAGAAAATATCTGTGGGACTGGTCCGTCAGGTTTCGCGATGTGAAGGGTGATGGAATTTGCTCTCGATGGAGTCTTAAACCTCGAATCAGACATCGATTGGTATTCAAAGAAGATTCGGTTTCCTCTTCCGCTATGACCAGATTGAGCTACAGTAAGAAATAGCTTGGTGAAGTTGGAGGTCATGGACAACCTGTTTGTGAAAATTCCACACTGATTTGGCTCAAACTGGACAAGTAGAATCGCATCTTTCTGTACCAGTAGTAAACCTGTTTCGACACTTTGAGCCATTCCATAGTGCAAGTTCGGTATAAAGGAATATAATTCCATGCAATTTCAATTACAATTTCGCTAGTTTCACTCACCATGCCAAAAGTGCATTCGAGGAAGTGTCAACATCTAACACTTTCCAAAGTTTGAACTTAAAGTCCGTGTCGGACAAGGTGTTGATCTGCACACTGACTCCCGGACACACATCATTTCAAAATATAATATCCTTCATCCCAGACTGCTTGATTCGTAAAATTACGTACTCTAGAGCAACAAAAGAAGGAACTTGGCTTCTCGAGAAACTCTAAAAACTCTACGCAGCACACACAAGCAGGACATTTAAAGGCACCTGTTTATTTAGGGGGTGTCACATATGGCATAGATAGAGATCAAGTCACTCAGACCAGCAAACACTGATAATCTAAACAATCATGACCAAAGTACTATATTGTAAGTTATTATGGATTGCACAGAGCTCCGGTGCCGTGCAAGCTAGGATTGACTTTGTCGGCAATGCTGAATCGTTTGGCGCTGTGGGATCGGAAAGGAAGCCAAGCACTGCCAAGTTTATCCATTTGCGACCGATCTTGCTCTCACGAATGAGTTCTAACGACGGCAAATGAGGCCGCCTGGCATGCCCTCGGACAGGGATCCGGCTTTGCTGCCGCACACGGCGTCGAAGCTGGGCATGGCCGACCCCACGGGGATGGCGCTGCCGGAGTACTGGGTCACCTTGCAGTCCGTCGCCAGCAGCGACGAGCTCGAGAAGCGGTCGGCGCCGCCCATGATGGGCATGGCCACTCCGCGCTTGGTGGGGTTCACGTACCCGGGTTGGTATGTCTGCCCCAGCACGCCGTTCACCGTCGACGACAGGTTGTAGAACCGGAACTGCATGTCGAAGTGCGCGAAGCAGTCGTCGGCGCCGATGCCGTAGTCGTGCGCCTTGCTCTCCTTCTGGCCGATGGGCACGATCGTGAGCGCCACCCCCATCTTCTCCTTGATGGTCAGGTCGATTGCATTGGCGGCGCCGATGCGGTTGAGGGCGATGACGCCGTCAGGGGACGACCAGGACGAGCCCTGGAGCGGGAGGGGGTGGCCGTTGTAGGTGAGCTGGAGCTGGTCGACGGCGCTGTCCCAGTGGGCGACGCGGTTGGTAGCGACGGTGAGGGCGTGGGGTCCGTGGACGAAGGCGAGCGCCTGCACCCACGTGAAGTCACGCGGGCGGCCCTCGGGACGCGTGCCGATGAAGTGGGCGTTGATGTGAAGGTCGGTGTCGGAGACGAGGCAGAAGTCCTGGTTCTTGCGTCCGTGGAAGTAGAACACGACCCCGTCGCCGCCCACGATCTTGGGGTCCCCGCACACGCCACCTCGCTTCGTGCATTCTGCAAAGTACTTGAGTTAGTTCATCGTGTGATTACAACGAAGGGTAGATTTTAGCAGCTAAGAGGACACAGTTATGTGCAGGTCAGGGAACGAAGCATACTCGGTGGTGGTGGTGGTGGCGGTGGACTAAGTGTTGGTGGTGGTGGCGGTGGACTAAGTGTTGGTGGTGGTGGCGGTGAACTACGTGGTGGTGGCGGTGGTTTAGGGTGTCCTCTATGTGGTGGTGGTGGTGGCGGTGAACTACGTGGTGGTGGCGGTGGTTTAGGGTGTCGTCTATGTGGTGGTGGTGGCGGTGGTGGTGGCGGTCGTCTATGTCGTGGTGGCGGTGGTGGTGGTGGAGGATACCGTCGCCGTTCCCCATCTTGAGCGGACGCGAAATGCGGCTGAATGGCTAGCATGGCTAGCATGGCGAGAAGGGCCACCATCATCGTCGGCTTCGACATGAGGGAAGCCATAACTGACTCCAAGTACAACGCTCGGCCAATTACTGCAACGCCGGTCAGATCCCCAATGCTGGAGGATCAGGTACAGAGTCCCAAGTCGATGCTGGTTAATGGTCGTAATGGTCCCAGGCTTTATACTTCACGAACCAACCTGACCTTCATGTTACTAGTTCATGAATCAACTGTTTATTCGTGCGGGTGACTTCTCATCGTGTCTACTTAATTGACAGAAATGCGCGCTGCGTCTTTAGCAGAAGCCGTAGGAGGATGGAAGTGACGAATTGTTGGCACGAATTGGACGAGCCGAGGTTTTGATAATATATTTGAATGGAGGTGAATATTGACACGAACTTTGCGTTGGCACGGCGTTGACCTCGGCACATGCACGTCGACGGCCATGGTTATGCTGAGCTCTGCTCTTGGTGAATGCTCAATATTTTTCGTGACTGTGTGGCCGATTCATGCATCTGTAATCTAACGTATGGTAAGCGTGCAATAATCAATTGTTCTCCGCTTGATTCGGTACCAGTTCATTCTGACGGGTTCTTTTCACGTCATTGCAGCAACTTGTTTGGAACATCGCTAAGGTTCGAGAACGTGCTTTCCAAGTGGGAGCAGGGCTATTGTGGACGGTTGGAAATCCAGTAATAAGAATGAACTGCAATTACTGCAACGCCGATCGGATCCCCAATGCTGGAGATCAAGTACAGATGCTGCTTAATGATCGTAATGGTCCCAGGCTTTCTACTTCACGAACCAACCTGATCTTCATGGTACTAGTTCATGAATCAACTGTTTATTCGTGCGGGTGACTTCTCATCGTGCCTACTTGACAGACATGCGTGCTGCGTCTTTAGCAGAAGCTGTAGAAGCTGGATGCTTGTGACGTGCGTGGAGCTGGCACGAATTGGAATAATCTAGGCTAAGATAGTCAATAAGCTGGCGCCGTCTGTCCACCACTCACGACGTTGACTGTGGCGCACGTCGTCGGCCATGTCCAACCCCTCGTTTTACATGCAGAAGACGTTTTATAAGACCGCTTCTCTCATGGCAAACAGCTGCAAAGCCATTGCTGTATTAGGCGGCCAACCTGAAGAAGTCGCCCTCCACGCTTTTGACTATGGACGCCACTTGGTGGGTGCCGAGACAAAGCTTGTGCTTTAGATCTATTTTTGAGAATTTGACTGGATTACTCTCGTATATTTCCGTGGCATTTGCAAAGAGAGTTGAGTAGCTACGGTTTTTCTCATGTCCTTCGGCGGAATATGTACTTTGATGTTAGTCCTGGTTTTGTCCTAGCTTTAGAATGTCCTTATTCAATGTAATGCAGGTGGTGACACTGATGTTTTGATTAAGCTGACGCTTTTCTTCCGTGATACTTGTACATGCATTTAGGGTTCACGGGTCCTCTGTTTCGATTATTATTGTCGCGGTACATTGTTTTGCAGCTCACGCACACTCAGAGATGTCTCAATTACGAAGAGTCGGTGGGAGCTGGGATCCTCAAGGCCTGCTGTTGTTTACCAAGAAAACGGAAAGTGGGTGCGCTCATGCTCATTTCGTGTGGATGACAATATTGTGATTGTTTTGTCCTGTGATCCACGGACCAGTTCGCCGTATTAACCTTCATTTTCACGAGTAGTTTTCACTTTGTGTACAGTACATGGAGCTACATCTTGTGCGGAGTTGACCTGATGTGTGTGCTCACAAGGCAGCTGGTGTCCGTGACTCTTCCGGAGAGCATGCACTGTCCAATTGCGAGCTTTCTGGATTATTGAAGGGACTATAAGAGGCTTCAATCCTTCTTGAAGTGGTACGTAATTATCTTGACATTCCTTGGTAGTCTTTGACGCGATTATGAGCACAAATATCGCACTATCTACTGCGCTTATGGTCATTCACGTTGGTTAAGAGGGATGGTTTTGCAGCACACCTCACTTTTCACACGAAAAATAGTTTTTTTTTCCATTGATTTGATGTGCTGATGAGACCTCTCCCTTAGCATTTAGACAAATCTCGAGGTTGGACAGGAATAGCAACCATGGACACGCAAGCGGTTTCATCCAGGAGCTTCTCTCACATGCTGCTCCTCTTGTCAGAAGCTGCCAGTTCTTCAGCCAACTACCTGGTAGGAATGGGGAGCTACGACATCACGGGGCCAGCGGCGGACGTCAACATGATGGGCTACGCTAATCCAGCCCAGAACGCGGCAGGAATTCACATCAGACTCCGTGCGCGTGTGTTCATTGTGGCGGAGCCTGCACCTGACGTCAACAGGGTGGTGTTCGTCAACCTCGACGCGTGCATGGCCTCCATCGCCGTCACTCTTCGTGTCCTCTCTCGACTGAGAGAAAGGTCTTAGACACTCAATTCTTTATCCCGATATCATTGATCTGTTTTGTTACAGACTAGAAGAAATGTATCAAAATCCTTTTATGTGTTTGGGGATGTGGATCAGATATGGTGACCTTTATACAGCGAAGAATATGGCCATTTCCGACACACACACTCACTCTGGACCAGGGGGCTATTTACAGTACGTGCTCTATCTTGTGACTTCCCTTGGTTTTGTGCGGCAGTCCTTTGAAGCGCTTGCTCACGGTATTGAGCTGGCCATCGTCGAAGCTCATGAAAATCTGAAACCCGGTTCTATATTTCTCAACGAAGGTGAGGTCACTCCATCTGCAGACACGATTTCGCAAGACTTTTTATGAGGTTCTGAGCCTGCATATTGATGTTCAGAGAGGGCTTCGTTATCTGCCAACATAGTGAATATCTCTAAAAAAAATGCGCTTCTTCACATTATGTCCAGAAGCTGTCATTTAATAAATAGAGTTTCTTATATGCTTGCTGATTGTTAGTTTTTGCTTATCAGGTGAGGTTTTGGGAGGCAATATCAATCGGAGCCCAAGTGCGTACCTGAACAACCCTGCAGAAGAGCGTGCGAAATACAAGTACGATGTGGACAAGGAGATGACTCTGTTGAAGTTCGTGGACGCGGGGTCAGGGCCTGTGGGAGCCTTCAGCTGGTTCCCTGTGCACGGCACCTCCATGAACGGAACGAACCGGCTTGTCAGCGGTGACAACAAGGGATTCGCTGCACGCTTCATGGAAGACTGGTTTCACTCCGGGTTAAAGATGAACAACATCTCACTCTCAGCGGAAGTCAAACCTGGTGAGCACTCCCGGTATAATGCAGCTCAAAGTAAGCTTGTTAAACCTGGATAGATTCAACAAATTAGGATCCTTTGTGAAGTCACCAAAAGTCCTCTCTTCTTAGATTTCGAACGAAAAAACTCGGTTTTAAGTGGTTCTACATATGTAAAATCAATTCAAAGGAGAGAAAGGCGACGGATGATTCTACAAACTCTTTCTTCACTCTCGAAGACATCTTAGACTACTTTGGCTTGAGTTTGGAGACCACCAAGCTCTTCCATTGATTTTACAACTGCTTAGACAGAAAGAGGGGATGAGTTTGCAAATGACTATTCACAAATGCGTATATGTTTTCCAGAAGACACCGATCAAGGAGCTGGCCAAATTGGTCCCTCTGGAGGACAGCCTTGCAGCAGGCTTTCAAGCATGATGCAGAAAGTGAGGAGGAAATTTGGCTCCCCCTTCGTGTCAGCATTTTGCCAAAGCAATGTGGGCGACACCACGCCCAACACTCTGGGCCCATTCTGCATGGATTCAGGGCACCCATGTGACTTCCACACCAGCACATGTAATGGCAGGAGCCAACAGTGCGTCGGCCGAGGTCCAGGGTAAGCTAATGAACAATCGACCTTTGTGTCTCTCTCTTTTCAGCATAACGAGTGGCATATTTCGCTGGTGTGTTCAGGTTTCCGAGGGATCACTTTGAAAGCACAAGGATCGTAGGGCAGAAACAGGCTGACGTGGGAATAAAATTGTTCCAAGAAGCGACAGTGCAAGTTCTGGGGAAGATTTCCTACCGACAAACATACGTCAACATGACGCGCCTTGCAGTGACGCTTCCGTCTGGAGAAGTGGTTTCCACTTGCCCGGCTGCAGTGGGGTTCAGCTTTGCTGCTGGCACTACCGATGGCCCTGGAGCTTTTGACTTCACCCAAGGAGACAATAAGGTAAAGAGATTTGATTGTTATTGCCTTTTAATGTGTTCCATTGAACTAACCCAGGTAATCCTGTTGCAAGGAAATCTTTTCTGGAGACTGGTGGGTGGAGCGCTCCATAAACCAAGCGTGGAGCAGATCAACTGCCACAAGCCGAAGCCCATCCTTCTCGACACGGGCGAAATCTCTACGCCTTACGCACGGGCGGTAATGTTCTCTCCATAGATGGAACACACTGGCATAAAACTGACCTTACTTATTTGTTAAGTTACAAGAACATACCCCCCTCGTTTTATTGTTTTATCACTCTCTATAGTTATTTGATGAATAGGAGAGCGTGGTGGTTTCCAAATTGGAGGAGCTTGGTGATCAGGCTAAACTCCAATTGAAGTAGCTTTGAGAGTGAGTATTGGTCGCCTTTCTCTCCTTCGAGCTGATTGTAGAATTTTTTGAGCTTCATTTAATGTAGGAATTTCTTGCAGCCATCAGTGCTTCCGATCCAAATACTCCGAGTGGGCCAGTTCATCATCCTCTCAGTGCCAGGAGGTGCAGTTCCACTTACTCGAGCGCTCATATACATCTAGATACAGAAGTATCTGGTTCATTGCAGTTGATGTGCATGCGCATCTTAGTGATAATTGTATGTTTCCAGAGATGACAACCATGGCGGGTCGACGGTTGCGTGAAGCGGTGAAGACGACCCTAGTGGAGAAAGGAGGCGGCCAGTTCGACGCTCACACCCGTGTGGTCATTGCTGGTCTGGCAGGCGACTACTCGCAGTACATCACCACGTCTGAGGAATATGAAGCTCAAAGATACGAGGTCAGTTCTCCTCAATGTCAACCACGGTTCAGTGAACTTCAATTCTGTGGGTGAACTTCAATTCTGTGATGTGTGAGAGGAGGTAACTCTCACTTTTACTGAAGTAGCTCATCGCCTGGAGACAGTTTCCAGGGACCAGTCGACTGATCAGTGACCTACCTTGACGTTGTCGCAGAGGCGCTTCCACTCTGTTTGGTCCCCACACTTTGGCGGCCTACATCCAGGAATTCACCAACCTAGCTACAGCTCTAGCGCAAGAAGGCGAAGCCACATCCGGGTCTCCACCGCCCAACCTCTTAGACCAGCAATACGGATTCCTCCCGGGCGTTATCCTCGACCGAGTTCCCTCGGGACTCACCTTCGGCGACCTCCGGCAAGACGTGCCCGCAGACTCCTCCTTCCGAAGCGGCGATACCGTCTCCGTGGTGTTCTACACCGGGTGCCCCCGGAATGATTTACTGACGGAGGGGACGTATGCGTTGGTTGAGAGGTTTGTTGGTGGGAAATGGCAGCCGGAGTACGACGATGATGACTGGAGTCTGAAGTTTCTGTGGAGCCGGAGTGCGAGGTTGAGTCCCTTCAGTTATGGGAGAATTCATTGGCGTGTTCCGGAGAGTGTAGTTCCGGGTGTTTACAGGATTCGCCACTTCGGAGCGTACAAGGTCTTTCTTGGTGCGATACAACGCTTCACTGGTACATCCAGTGTGTTCATGGTCACAATTTAATCTGTTTTGTTGAAAACTTTATGAAAACGGAAACGGTAGATTGAGAGTAGACTTCGAGACGGTTTCAATGATACCAAGAAGAATTTCCCATTCTGAGAAGTTCAAGGATTCATGACACCTGGAGATACGTCTAGAGGAGAGAGAAAACTCGCCAAGACTGAAATGGAAGTCAGAGGTCATCTTTCTTGGTCTATTTTAAAACTTAAATCAGTAGCAGTTAATCTGTAGATCACGAGGGGAAGCTTCATAATCCAGCACTGAGTATGATCCTAATGAGCACTATGATCTGTATCCATGTGTTGAACACCATAAGCTGGTACGTTCTAATAACCTCACACTGGTTTGTGTGCACTAGGGATGTAAACTTGGCTTCTAAAAAAATGAAACTGGGCAGTCAAAAATGTTCCTCACCTACTAGCGCTACCAGTACAGTACAGATGCTGGATCCTTTAAGATGAAACGATGGTTGTCACTTGGAACGTGTGATGACTTGATGGGCTATGTCCATCAACGCGCGGCGGCATTGTTGCACCTGTAATGAAGAGTTGGCTGGGAGGCAGTCGATGGCATCTACAGCTTTTTGCGCATGCTCCGCAGCCAGCTCATGGGTTTGCGCTATGCCTCGACTTTCCTTCACCATTTCCACAGCCTGCGCTCAGACAATACATGCCAGTGACGCTCGATCAATTACAAACATTGTCAGATATCTGGAAAGCCACCCAAAGTATCAGTCAGATACCCACGCGCTTCTGATTCAATAAAACTACAACTATTTATTCACTATAGATTAGCTGTATCTCAACTGGTTAGAAGAGCTAGGGAGTCTCTAGACTCGAGTGAGAACTAGCCTTTGAGAATGAAGGAGAGGTCAAGTTGTACCATGAATCTTAGCCGCCTTTAAATTCCCAGACATTGAGCTGATTGTAGATGATGTAGAGCTACTTAGGGCTGATTAAAAGATCCAGAGTACGAGACACCACTAAGTAAAGATGATTAACAAGTCTGTGGAAAGATAAGAGTTCCTGATTCCTGTCCGTGGCGGATTTAAACTTGCGTTGTATCCTTTTCGACATCTCAGGAAACTCCTTGAGAGCGAACAATACAGGAGCCGTAACAATGCCCTGCCCAAACACATGATAAGGACCCTCGCCGGCAGACATGATACTCGAGAAGTACATGTAGCCTACA
This sequence comes from Bryoerythrophyllum caledonicum, assembly GCA_963971425.1. NCBI lineage: Eukaryota > Viridiplantae > Streptophyta > Bryopsida > Pottiales > Pottiaceae > Bryoerythrophyllum > Bryoerythrophyllum caledonicum. Next base: position 17,852,062 of record OZ020521.1, on the reverse strand, counting down.
TTGCACAGCTAAACTAGTACGAATCATCCATCATGCAAACTTGGACTTCCTGCCTGAGCACTGAAATAGCGAAAAAATTACCTGTCCGAGATCCGACAATGCGGGCTTTCCCAGAGTTTTCGTGGTGCCCGTGTAGTCCAGAGCATCATCCACTAGTTGATATGCCTACCCCTGCCACCAGAGTCGTACAAAGTGGCTTGAGTCAAGGAGAGAGAACAACTACCAAACTGATGCCGAAGACATTCAAATGTCACGGAGATATACGAGAGTAATCCAGTCAAATTCTCAAAAATAGATCTAAAGCACAAGCTTTGTCTCGGCACCCACCAAGTGGCGTCCATAGTCAAAAGCGTGGAGGGCGACTTCTTCAGGTTGGCCGCCTAATACAGCAATGGCTTTGCAGCTGTTTGCCATGAGAGAAGCGGTCTTATAAAACGTCTTCTGCATGTAAAACGAGGGGTTGGACATGGCCGACGACGTGCGCCACAGTCAACGTCGTGAGTGGTGGACAGACGGCGCCAGCTTATTGACTATCTTAGCCTAGATTATTCCAATTCGTGCCAGCTCCACGCACGTCACAAGCATCCAGCTTCTACAGCTTCTGCTAAAGACGCAGCACGCATGTCTGTCAAGTAGGCACGATGAGAAGTCACCCGCACGAATAAACAGTTGATTCATGAACTAGTACCATGAAGATCAGGTTGGTTCGTGAAGTAGAAAGCCTGGGACCATTACGATCATTAAGCAGCATCTGTACTTGATCTCCAGCATTGGGGATCCGATCGGCGTTGCAGTAATTGCAGTTCATTCTTATTACTGGATTTCCAACCGTCCACAATAGCCCTGCTCCCACTTGGAAAGCACGTTCTCGAACCTTAGCGATGTTCCAAACAAGTTGCTGCAATGACGTGAAAAGAACCCGTCAGAATGAACTGGTACCGAATCAAGCGGAGAACAATTGATTATTGCACGCTTACCATACGTTAGATTACAGATGCATGAATCGGCCACACAGTCACGAAAAATATTGAGCATTCACCAAGAGCAGAGCTCAGCATAACCATGGCCGTCGACGTGCATGTGCCGAGGTCAACGCCGTGCCAACGCAAAGTTCGTGTCAATATTCACCTCCATTCAAATATATTATCAAAACCTCGGCTCGTCCAATTCGTGCCAACAATTCGTCACTTCCATCCTCCTACGGCTTCTGCTAAAGACGCAGCGCGCATTTCTGTCAATTAAGTAGACACGATGAGAAGTCACCCGCACGAATAAACAGTTGATTCATGAACTAGTAACATGAAGGTCAGGTTGGTTCGTGAAGTATAAAGCCTGGGACCATTACGACCATTAACCAGCATCGACTTGGGACTCTGTACCTGATCCTCCAGCATTGGGGATCTGACCGGCGTTGCAGTAATTGGCCGAGCGTTGTACTTGGAGTCAGTTATGGCTTCCCTCATGTCGAAGCCGACGATGATGGTGGCCCTTCTCGCCATGCTAGCCATGCTAGCCATTCAGCCGCATTTCGCGTCCGCTCAAGATGGGGAACGGCGACGGTATCCTCCACCACCACCACCGCCACCACGACATAGACGACCGCCACCACCACCGCCACCACCACCACATAGACGACACCCTAAACCACCGCCACCACCACGTAGTTCACCGCCACCACCACCACCACATAGAGGACACCCTAAACCACCGCCACCACCACGTAGTTCACCGCCACCACCACCAACACTTAGTCCACCGCCACCACCACCAACACTTAGTCCACCGCCACCACCACCACCACCGAGTATGCTTCGTTCCCTGACCTGCACATAACTGTGTCCTCTTAGCTGCTAAAATCTACCCTTCGTTGTAATCACACGATGAACTAACTCAAGTACTTTGCAGAATGCACGAAGCGAGGTGGCGTGTGCGGGGACCCCAAGATCGTGGGCGGCGACGGGGTCGTGTTCTACTTCCACGGACGCAAGAACCAGGACTTCTGCCTCGTCTCCGACACCGACCTTCACATCAACGCCCACTTCATCGGCACGCGTCCCGAGGGCCGCCCGCGTGACTTCACGTGGGTGCAGGCGCTCGCCTTCGTCCACGGACCCCACGCCCTCACCGTCGCTACCAACCGCGTCGCCCACTGGGACAGCGCCGTCGACCAGCTCCAGCTCACCTACAACGGCCACCCCCTCCCGCTCCAGGGCTCGTCCTGGTCGTCCCCTGACGGCGTCATCGCCCTCAACCGCATCGGCGCCGCCAATGCAATCGACCTGACCATCAAGGAGAAGATGGGGGTGGCGCTCACGATCGTGCCCATCGGCCAGAAGGAGAGCAAGGCGCACGACTACGGCATCGGCGCCGACGACTGCTTCGCGCACTTCGACATGCAGTTCCGGTTCTACAACCTGTCGTCGACGGTGAACGGCGTGCTGGGGCAGACATACCAACCCGGGTACGTGAACCCCACCAAGCGCGGAGTGGCCATGCCCATCATGGGCGGCGCCGACCGCTTCTCGAGCTCGTCGCTGCTGGCGACGGACTGCAAGGTGACCCAGTACTCCGGCAGCGCCATCCCCGTGGGGTCGGCCATGCCCAGCTTCGACGCCGTGTGCGGCAGCAAAGCCGGATCCCTGTCCGAGGGCATGCCAGGCGGCCTCATTTGCCGTCGTTAGAACTCATTCGTGAGAGCAAGATCGGTCGCAAATGGATAAACTTGGCAGTGCTTGGCTTCCTTTCCGATCCCACAGCGCCAAACGATTCAGCATTGCCGACAAAGTCAATCCTAGCTTGCACGGCACCGGAGCTCTGTGCAATCCATAATAACTTACAATATAGTACTTTGGTCATGATTGTTTAGATTATCAGTGTTTGCTGGTCTGAGTGACTTGATCTCTATCTATGCCATATGTGACACCCCCTAAATAAACAGGTGCCTTTAAATGTCCTGCTTGTGTGTGCTGCGTAGAGTTTTTAGAGTTTCTCGAGAAGCCAAGTTCCTTCTTTTGTTGCTCTAGAGTACGTAATTTTACGAATCAAGCAGTCTGGGATGAAGGATATTATATTTTGAAATGATGTGTGTCCGGGAGTCAGTGTACAGATCAACATTTTGTCCGACAAGGACTTAAAATTACTTGACTTCAAGCTCAGATAATCTCAAGCTCTGATAAGTAATACGTTTGACCATTCCTCGTATGCACTCTTGCATTAGCAAAGTCAGTATGTCATCCGGATTAATTATTTAATCTGCATGGAACCTTAGTCGTTCAAACCGAACTTGCACTACGGAATGACATAAGGTTTCGGGACAGGTGCACTAAATTGAGGTACAGAAAGTAGCTGTCCGGCTCGAGCCAAACTTTCTTAATTGAGTTGTCATGACCTCCAACTTCACCTGGCTATTTCATGAAGGACCTCAATTTTGTCAGAGCGGAAGACGAAACGGAATCTCTTAGAGCATCTCCACTCCTGGCCTGGAATTTTCCACGCTAGGACGGAAAATCTTCTCCACGCCACGAGTGGTTTAGGGTTTGGCATTTGTTTAGCTCTACCGCAAGCTCCAAATTTTTTGTCTGAAAAGATGCTTCCACCTTTCACCTCCCATCACCAATGACACGGCGACACGTGTCGCCACCAAGGACATGGTGCCACATGTCGCGAGGGTATGGGAGTGTTGCCAACATCAATAAATGGCGCACTCCCCCATCCAAGGAGATATCTCTGTGCCATGCACCAAAACTTCTAAAATTAAATAACGTTTCCCCGTTTTGAGGTCTTGGGTGCAACTTTTTGTCCTTTCAAAACTCCAAATTCGTTGAATGTTCCATTTCTCTTTCTCCGCGTGGAGATGCTCTTAGAGCACTAATGTGTTGTCTTATTTGAGGCTGAAAACTCCATGAAGAGCAATTTCCACCGCACACCTGAAATAGGAACCCAGATAAAGCTTGATTTTTAGGGATCTGGCTAATTCACCCCGACGAGCATTGGCCCAAGCCGCAACCTCGCCATGGTGGCTGCTCGGCCGTGACCCGCCTTCTCGACCCGCCCAACCCAGCCCGGTCTTTCCACTGCCCGCCCAACAACCCGGCCTTCCCTGCCCAAGCCTGATCTTTTTGTGAGCCAACCCGTCCTTCCCTGCGCCGAGCTGCCCCCCTTTCGTCAACTCTGACCAGGAGTAATGTAGCAGCCTTTTCCGGATCTTGACACCTTGACGTCTTTTGCCATAGCCCCAGTAGACATTGATGCCGTTTAGGGTTTGAGGGTTGGGTTGTGCTTCTTGCAGGCCAGGTAGAATGCGGGCCATTAATGTAGTGTGCCTTTGTTCGAATATTGTGTAGGGAACAACAACAAGGATATTGAACTTGCCATCGGCATTCCAGAGAAGGAATAATTTAGTTTGTGATTGGAGGACTCCGTGGTGCTTTGTGTTCTATAGATCTATGAAGGGTTGGGTGAGAGCATGGTGCTAGAGCGTGGTTTAGGCTACATTGTCAATCATGCTTGAATGGACTGCGGTTTCTTGCATGCCTCCAAGTTTTTTTTTGCAAGGCAAGAAGTTGATTCTGATTCTAGACCATATCTTAGTGTGCATTGAGTTCCATGGCTGTTTTGGCGAAGTTGCTTGTAATCAATAGCTTCCTGTACCGATTTTTATGTTTGGATCTTGGTTTTTGTTTCATTCGATTCAGATCTATACAATGTGCGGTAGGATGTTTCAATGGAATCAAATGTAGATCTAGAACATGCGTCGGACCTTGCAAGGTAGGACTACACAGATATCACTTGCTCAGAGAATCATTTGTGGCCAAATGATGCGGTCGGTCCCATCAGCCCCGTTGGAGCTGTCTTCGACGACTCAGGCCAACTTCCCTGCTGTGAGCACGACTACTACCGTGTGGACGACTCGTGCCAATTTCCCTCCGCCCCCGTAGGACTTGGTCTGCACGGCCGTAAACCCCATCACTGCCCTCCAAATGTTCCCTACTGTGGCTTAGGCGGTCAACGTGTACCAAAACACGTACCTCATTCTATACCCTACCCACTTGACTTCAAATGCCCTAGTCTGGCTGCCACTGATATACCCCCACAATCGTACAAGAAGCCCTGGTCGAGGAATGTTTTGGAGAAGGTTAGCGATAGTGTACAAAGGCCACCACTCGGACCGTTTGATAGAACAAATCTTTAATGGAACGATAAAGTGAACCAGGGGGGAGGAAAAAAAAACCATTAAGATGGCCACAATATCATGGGACAGATTGGAGGATTTCCTTAAGGGGGAGATGAGTACTCGGCAATACCCTTGTACCTTTCTTGAGGACAACAATCACAATTTGAAGAGCAATAGAAAAGACACTGAGAGAACACAAACCGGGTCTGAATCAGCCATACAAAAAATCAAGTAAGTATCCCTTACCATCAAATTCTGAATTTCATCGCATGTCCCTTTACTGTGGCACATTCCTCACATTTCGGCATTGTGTTTTTTAGGTTTACTTGCCAATTTGGCCCAGAGGACCGCTCAAGCCAATATTAAGCAGAAGTTCAAAGAGTATTTGCCAACACTTTGACGGACCGGCGGAAGTCTACCAATCAAAACAAAATTATCCAGAGGACGAAGAAGATCATTCAATAGTCACTAATGGCTGCGACCAGGAAAGGCAAGGGTATGAAGCGCAGCAGGGTACAACTAGAGAGCATAATCGAGCACAAAATTGACTTGAACGTTGAGGCCATCGATGAGGATGATGAAGTGCAAGCCACAATCTAGGAGGCCCAGGCCAAGCTTCTGGCTGCACAAAAAACTATTGACAAAGCCGCCACACCTAGGCGCAAGACCCGAGTTGACATAATACAAGCAGGTATGTCAATCAGACGAGGTTGTCAATGTTGATTCGTTGCAAATCAACTTTTGCTCGATCAAACCTTAGGCACGATACACTTCCATTGTATGGACCACATCAACAAGAAAGGGAATCCTTGTCATGGTCTAGATTTTGGTGGCTAGAGGGCACGCTTATCCGGTCGACTTTCACACGCCATGAAGAACTAGATTCAGAGCTCCCTGCGAAGGGCAGTGTCTCCAACTCAAGTGATGGCTGACCACAAAGCGGAGGTTCTAAGTTGTGCTACATTAAACTTACCAGCAACTTGGGATACGTTTGTCATGCCTAGGGATGTCTACAACATCGCAAAAACCCTTGCTAAAGAACTTTGGGAGAAGCACCCCCGAGATGCCCTTAGTGTTTGAATGTGGAAAGAGGAGAATCTAGAGTCATTCTACCATTACAACGAATATGGGAACATCGATTTGAATGAGCCTCCACCAAATGACGACCCCTTCTTCATCGCCATCCAATCTGAGTGGCACCTCCAGATGATGGTAAGACACAGAAATAGACGTGTACTTGGAATTGATTGCCACTGGAATACCTTGTTCACACTTGTCAAATACACTTGTTCAAGGAAAGAGTTGTCAAGAGGACATTGTTGTTTGATTCAAGAAGCTTAGAGATCGATGTATCTCCGTACAACCAGGTTGGCGGCCTAATGTTGTCGTCACCGACAATGATCAGGCTGAATTGAATGCCATCAGGTATGATATTGCCCTTCCTGACATGGCTTCAATATTGCAGCCCAAACATGTTTTATCGTGGCCATTGAATTAAACTTGCCGCCATTTCTGGGTAGGGAGGTGTGGCCTGAACGTGATGGCATTGATGGGGTTAAGATCTTTCTTTGCCTATGGCATATGCGCAAGGCCTAGCTTGAAAATGCTATGCAGAAAATCAAGGCCAACTAACTACATACTGATATTTTGAAGGATTGTGCCGATTTAATGTACGGGAATGGAATTATGGAGGGCGAATCTGCAATGCAGAATTCCACGGCCAGGTTCCACCAACTGTGGAATAAGTATGGAGACGGGGCCAAGACCTTCTTCAACTATTTCGAAAAGATTTGGATCTCAAAACTCGATATGTGGGTTACAGGGTTTAGAAGTGTTCCACGTGCAAATCAGGATACAAATGCCGTTGTGGAGAGCTATCATGCTAATCTAAAGTCCATATTTTCGACTTCAAGGCAAAAGTTTAATGGCCGTCACGTGGACTGGTTGATATACCACCTGGTCAAGGATGTCCTCACTCACTACTGGTATGCAGTTCAGTGCAAGCTCTTTGGTTTTATCAAGAACGGAAAGGCTGAAGGTATGGTGGCCAGCGCCGTCATCCCGGCTAGGGAGATTCCGAACGGGCATGTCTTTGTGCACTTGGACCAAGACATTGCGTACGTGGCCAGTGAGACGAACTTCCCAATGGTTTGGATGATCGCAAGCCCTAACACAGACTACGCTTGTTGTACGTGTCCTCTGGAGATGCAGGGGAACATTTGCAAACACGTTGTGAAGGTGTTTAAGCTCATCAATGTCGGAGTGCAGGACGCGGCCATTGTGTGGTACGCTGGAACTCTACGGGGTACCATTGCCGTGGGAGGAATTCCTGCTGGCCTGGATCATCCTAAGGCAGGCGGACTGCACGGCGCGACACAGACCCAATGTAAAAATGCCAGAGACATAGACACATGGAATCCGCAAAAACAAATAGCGGATATCACGTTCGCTTGGACTGATCTCCATGACTTTGCTATTCAGAACGTAGACTTGCGGGGACATTTGTTGGCTGGCCTCAATGAATTGAAGGGCAAGGTCTCAAGTTTAAAAGCGAGAGGTGATGCTAGCCTTCAACATCCAACATCTCAACCATCGTTTCACTTAAATGAGGGGAGTAACACCAAAAGGCGATTCAAGGCATGTAGTGAATTAGGTGGGCATAAGTCTGGATCATCCATTAGGCTAGGTAGACGGCGAACAGGTGGGTCACAGGATGTTCTCAATTTAACATAACTATGCAGTAGTTCTTGAAATATGTAACAATAGTCATTGAAGACTATACTTGCATTGTTTTTGGGATTTCTCCTGCTTTCCATATACCTCGTGTATGTTGGTTAATTATGTCTATGGGACAATTATGTTCGTTAAACTAGTGTCAAATTGGACTTAACCCTCAAATGAGATAACCCCTCTCCATTTCTTTTTCAATTTTGATTTAATTTTTTGAAGGATTGCCCTTGATTTCAATAATTACATTTTATAAAAATAACTAAATACTAAAAAAATCTACTCCATCACTCTCCCTCTCTTCCTTACTCTCCCTCCCTTACTCTCCCTCTCTACCTTACTCTCCCTCCCTTATTCTCCTTCTCACTTGTTTTTATTTTATTTCTATTTTACTCTCCCTTCCTTCTCCCTCTCTATTTCATATTTAACTTTGATTTAAAAAATTTAGATTGCCGTTGATTTTAATGATATGTTGCCTCTAAAAATAATAATCTCCTCTATAAATAAATCCATTACTCTCCCTCTCTTCCTTATTCTCCCTCACTCTATTCCTTATTCACCGTTATTTTTTTAAAAATTTGATTGTCCTTCCTCTCCCTCTCACTTTTTTTATTTTTTTGTAATTATTATCTGACTATTCTCAAACTTTAATTTTGAATTGTTATTTCGGATTATCCCTGATTTCTATAGTTCTTTACTATTTATAAATGTGCCTATACCTGTAAACATTTGATTCCTTCTTTGCTTTTATGAGTTGTCCCTTGCTCCTTCCCTCCTGTTTTTATCATTCAATCCAACATCAATGCTTTACATTATTTGGGGTTGGATCAAAGAGTTGGGGCGAGATTGAAGGCAAATCTAGCTGGCCTTCCATCCAACCCCGGGCCTTCTATCATATATGAGATTTTTCATTCTAGCAAAGAGTATTCATTTCCTTAGACATTGTCTATGTAATTGTCAAATCAAGGTTTAACGAGTGACTATGTGCACAAAAATGGGAATATAAAGGAAAAAGAATTATAAAATGTAGTGAGAGATGAACACCACTCATTGTAAATAGTTTTTTTTATAACAAAGTGTGGGAATAATAAAAAAACTATAAATACATAGCGATAATATAATGAGGAGTAAGTCTCTTTTACGTGGCTTGAACGGGAATCATAAGTACACCTGCACTAGAGCACGCGTAACTTCAAAACATATAAACGTACCTCCATACTTACAATGGCAACCAAAAAATGGAGGAAATCTCGAGACTTCTACGTAGCATGGCACTTTGTCACAACGACATGGCCACTGACTGCTATGGAGACATCATTTAGAACTGTGGCTAGGGCAACCGCGGAGGTGACTTTTGGAGGACCTGCAGGAGGGGCTGCTACGGCCAAGGCAGTTGTGGACGTCTCAGCCACAAAGGCCACTTCGGAGGGGCACGCTGCCAAAGCGGGCGCGGAAAGGGCTGTTGTGCCGAGGGCACGCTGCCAAAGTGTGCGAGGACTTCGGAGAGGCATGCTGCCGGGGTCGGCGTGGGAAGGGCTAATGTGTCCAGGGCAAATGTGGGCATGGCAACCACCAAAGTCACTCCGGAGGAGAACTCTGCTTCCTCTGCACACCCAATTGCTCCAGCCAAAATGTCCTTCGCTACATCCATGGCTTCCGCATACAGGTCATTGACCGCCTCGAATGAGCTGGGTAGCTGAGCTTCCATGGAGCCCGTGAATTCCACCTACTCATCACTATAAGAAAACAGGGGTTTTTGAGACGCCCCCGCGTATTTTTGGACGTCCCACAGGACGTCAAAAAATATTGAAGACCTGGCCCAGATTCCTTGTTTTTTAGGACATCAAGCTAAATAGGTGAAGACGTAGCCGGATCCGCGTAGACATCCACGAAAACGTCTTGACACTTGAGGCGTCAAAAAAGATTTTTTAAAGTCCACCTCTCGGAGAACGCGCCCCTGCCACGTCAGCGCAGGAGACTGTTCCCGCTAGTCTTGACGGGCAGGGGGGCAGTCCTCACTATTTCAAGAGTGAATAAGGGCGTGACACCTCTCTCTCTCTCAACTTGCTAGGGTTTGTGTCTCTCTCTCTTTCTATGTGTGCACGTGTGAGAAGTGAGTGCGCTTGTGAGTTGTATGTGCGTTGTGTGTGCGTGTCAGTGTGGAGTGTATGCGCGTGAGGTGTTTGTGTAGTTTTAGGTGTGTATAGGTGAGACTTAGATGTGTGTATGTGCGCGTGAGGTATTTGTGTAGTTTCAAGTGTGTGTAGATGAGACTAAGATGTGTGTATGTGCGCATGAGGTTGTGTGTGCGGTGTGTGAGTGTGTGTGTTGAGTGCGTGCGGACGTCTACGGAGTCATTACTTCCCCCCCCCCTCGGCGACCAAGAAAGCGGCCCCAGCAAAGGCGGTGGGACATTCTAAACCGCCAATCCCAAAGGTCAATTCGACATGCTTGAGGCTTGCTTTCCCTCCTAATGTGTGGATGCCTTTGGTTTTGGCTTAAGAGGGGGTTGAATTGATTGCAAATGTATGCCAAAGTTCGATTATGACCTTCGTATTTGTGCGCATAAGGGTGATGGAAGTCGGAAGAAGTGAAGGGGACGCCTGCTTTGACGTTCGTGAAGACGTCATCCGGGACATTCACATGTGCATTGAAGATGTCGAAATAGACGTGTCATTGAGGTGAGGTCAGGACGAGTTAGGTTTCCGTCCAATGCAATGTCACTCAAGGGGCAGTAATCGTAGTTTGTAGGTGGCTAAACATTGTAGTGAAAATGATTAGTGCCACAAACTTGTAGACGTCACCGTTGCATTCCTTGAACACAAACAATGTTTAGTAGGATGTCGTTTTTATCAAGTGGATGTCTATAATTACAACCCCACAAACAAACTTGTGCACAAGGATTGTCCCGGGAAACACCCCATGAAACGTCTATTTGTACGTCTATGTAGACATTCAGTAGTTCTGTATGATGTCCAGGAGGACATCATCAACAACCAACAGCATCCGAGAATGGGCGCCACATCAGCCGGTGCTACATCATTTTTCGGATCCACGTCAGCCGACATGTCATGGATGAAAAACATTATGACGTGTCCTTGCCCATTTTCAAAAATCCCATGTGGCGCTAAGTTGGACGCCAAATGGCACGCTCCAGGCCCTCGAAAAGACCTTGTTGTTTTCGATGTCCCAAAAAATTTTACACGTTTCTTGGGACATCACGCGGATTTTCTTGGATGTCCAGGGCACGTCAACACCCCGGATTTTAGTTAATGCCCCTTTTGACGTCCATATCAAAAAAATGCACGTTCATTTTGACGTCCCAGAAACCCTTGTTTTCTTATAGTGCATTGTCAAGTATGATCTTGTCCAGCTTCACACGGCAAGCTCTTACACTAGCCACCATCAGATATCTGGACACGACCTGTAGCCGCTCCTTGATACCTTCTGGCCACACACCCGTAGCCTCAACGAAACCTAGAGCATAGCTCAATGAGATATTCTCACGCAAAAGGAGAACATGCTCAAACCTAGGATTCTCCACTGGCATCACAACCAGCCCATCCTTCACCCACAACTTCCGGAGCTCATCCGCCATGTTCGCATGCAACATGTTGCAGCACGCAAACACAAATGTTACCCTCCGCCAATGAATATATTCACTGCGGAGTTCGGAGGTAATGTCCCGCATCTCCAACGCATCTTGCAAAGCGGTGAAATCCGGTCCAGTGGTTTCCTTGTCTGGAAAGTAAATCTTCTCCATGCGGACGAGTTCACGCATGGCAAAGAACACGTGAGACTGCGGACCATCCACAGTTCCATATGCCCGTAATCCACGAACGGGACACGACATGGGCACCCTGCAGCCATTGACATTGCACAAATGCAACTTCAAGGCGCGTGCATATGGTGGCGGTGTGATGTCTAGCTTGCCGAGCCGCTCCTCCTCTAACATCCACAATGTCAATACGTCAAACTCCACGTTAGAATGCAAAAACAGACGCTCTATGACTGGTGGTAACAAACTAAACACAAGAAAGAGTGGAGACCATGCCCACTGGCTGTTCTCCAACTTGATGGCCATGCATGATCATATGCGCCAATCGAATGAGCTATATATGCACTTCTTCCTTTCGTGATCTTTGCAACCTTCGAGTTGAAATATTGCAACCGGTCTTTGTAAGTAAACACCTCGTTGTGGTGGAGGTAGAACTTCTCAATCTCCTCCTCTATCAATGCCTCCGTCTGCCACATGAAAACGTCTTTACATCAGTTGATGGCATCCAGATCACGGTGTCGTGTAGAGAGGGGAGCGCTTTGAGAATTTGCGGACAATCTGGCTGCAACTGGAATAGATGGCAGGAGAGTCCAGTCGTGTCTTCAATTCTTCAATTCTTCAAACCTTCATAACTTCATATCTTTGACTTTTCAAAAAGCTTCTCGTTGGCCTATCATGTGCTGGCTCTAAACGCGTTAAGGGTAAAGGTAAGGTGATAAGAATCCACGGCCTCGGATAGGTAAAACGGGACTGCCAGACCACAAGCTGAAACCGTCCGAAAGATTGGCTACTAAATTTCAAGCCCACCGTAATCAGCAATTGCGCCTCACCGGTGGAAACAACACAAATACAATCGTGTGGGCGGCCAATTTCACTTCGCCACGACAAAATTTCGAAGTAGAATTGAAAACAACTAGCTTCCAAATCCGGCTGGGAATAACAAAATAAAGACAACAAACCTCCAAAGCCGGCTAGGAATAACAAGCCACAAGCCACAACACACAAGTTTTCATGTCTTCTTGCCTTCAAGTCTTCAAATCTTCAATCTTCTTAACTTCAAATCTTGAAGTGTTCAAAAACACAAAGAAACTCAAAAGAAATGTTCAAAAACACAATGGAAAAGCTTCTACCAAGGCTGTAACCTTCAAATAAGTTCCACAAATGACTCAAAACTCTAAATACTAATTGTAATAGCTCTTTGAAAAGCTAATACAAATAACTAACACTCTTCTCAATTTCAAGTCGTTCTAAACTACTGTCCGAAAGTTATATGAGTTCAAAGTTCTACCCCTTCTAGATATTCAGCCGCTTATAACTTCTTTTTTAAAACTCCATATTTCAATTGTAATAGCTTTTTGGAGAGCTATGACACTGGTGTACACACCTTTCAAATCTTAAACCAAAAGAAGAACTCTAGTCTCCGAAGGAGACCGGCGTGAATATAGTGTATGTTCATTCTCTTCACTAAGCATATGACCACGGGACATAGGCTAGTGTAATAGAACTACTCCCTCCTCTCAAGGATAAACACTTTTCTACACTAAATGCTTCCCTACACTAATTGCCTTAAAGACAACCGACATGTCATCTTCCCCAAGGGCTTTGTGGATCCCCATACAACGAGGCCTTGGGACCCCCTACCATAATTGGGTGGACTATGGTGATAGGCACCACGCCGGCAATAGGACTTGAATTCACAACCACCTCACCGGTATGCCATGACTCAAACCACTACACCAAGGCCGTAGTGCCTCTAAATTACATGTCTCCGAAAAGACAATCTCAAACCATTCTAAACTACTGTCCAAAAGTTATGGCTTGTTGAACCATTGCCCTCTCAATGGATGTCCTTAGTGTAAAAAATACTTCCAAAGAGTAGCTATAGGCTCCTCATAGATGCATAAAAGCGTTGAATACCACCTTTTGGTTGCTATGACGAAGACTTGGTTGGCTGGAGATGCGGTGGTCTTTGGTCGCCCGCTGGTCCGGGTTCAAAATCGATCGAGCTCGTCGAGCGGTTTGGATGGGCCACGGCTTGGCACGCTAGTGAGGCAGGAAATTGAACCAGTCAACCCGCTATCTACCCCCTGAGCTATGCATATGACAAAGACAATGCTCTATTACACTTAAACCATGGTTCTCACCACGACCAATCCCTTTTACCTCAACTCCTCGCTTATTAAAATCTATATTTATCAAGACTAATACTAATATGTACATGATGGAAGAATTTCCATTAGAACAATGGGTAGAAATCAAGTCCTGCAAAACCATAAATTGACACATGAGTGTTTATCAACAAGAATTGTTTTGTGTTAAATACACTTGAAAATAGACAATAAAAGCCATTTACAAGGAATTGTAAGTTGCAGTGGACTGCTCTCCAAACATGAAAAATTATCTTTGGCAATCGTCTTTCACCGTGCAATGCCTGCATCGTGGACCCGGGCCTCTCTAAATCGTTCAACTCCTCTAAGGGAATAACATCACCTGTCAACTTATCAAGCAAATATAGGCTAGGAGTCGTAGGAACTTGGAAGGGCATCGGGCTCCAAATCAGGATCACATTTGGAAACCTCTATTTTGCATCTCCAATGATCTTCGTAAGCTCCCGGGCTCTAGCATCGCTTGCCCGCCCAGGTGGAAGGTCGGGCTGAAAGCACCCACTGTGAAGGCACAATGAGGATTGTCCGGGGCAGGTCCTGCAAAGAATGGACTGTCCGGCGTTGGACTGTCCAGCACATGTCCGGCATAATCTAGATTTTGGGGCGAGGGGGTATCCTTCGCGACGCCGCGTGGCTGAAGAGGGTCACGGCACTCAACTGAAGCAGAATTGGAGCACTTGCCAGATCACCAGTAGAACCATCTGGAGGTGTTTGGGCATGATCGCTAGAATTGCGAGGATGTATCCCCCCGGGTGGGACTGTGGCTCCTATAGGAACGCGCTGGGAAGCCGTGCCTCAAAGATTTCTCTGCGACGCAGAGGGTGTGGCTGTGGCCATTGTAGGAGCACGCTGCCGCTTGACAGTTCTTCATGGAGTTCCTACCTAGCCACCTTCATCGCTACGATCTCTCTTCTGCTCGAGCTCTCTGTTTTTACGCTCTGAACTTTGCCCTGCTCTCTGACTAGCAGCCATGAGATCCGCAATAGAGATGTTGGGATTGGCTAGAGGAGATAAACTCGAGTGTATTCATCATCTCCGTTTCCGGTTAGGTCTATCGTCCTCCCAGAGCTAAGAACCTCAATCAAAATTGAAAGTGCTGGAGGGGCCGAGCTGGTACATGTGCCCTTCATCCACTTCAATATCTATCTCGTCATCACAAAAGGAATCGGGATGTAGTACTTTTGGAAAACTTCACGGGCCTCCTTGTTGCCATCAACTCCACGAGAAGGGTAGATCTTCAAGTCCCCATGTTGGTCGTAATTGTACTCCTTGCAAAGCCGCTCCTGCCGGTGATATCCAAGTGCAGACTTGTCAATGAAGTCCTGGCCACAGTACCGGCAAAAGAAGGGGACCTTCGCCCGCGTAGTGGAGCCGCCCTCCCTTGGTTTCTTGCGCCTCTAGAGGGTGTTGATCTCTACCATCAACAAGTCGTATTCGGAGATGGTGAATGCGCTACGGTTTGGAACACAGCGTATCCATTGGCTCTGGCATACTATAACCCCATCTTCACTGAATTTTCCCTCCACCGTAAGCTACACATGGGATAGTTTGTATTAGAGGAGGACAGGCCAACATTTGTGCAAACAACACATGAAGGGCATGACTACACATACCTGGGGAACAATGCTAGGTTCACAATGTTTGATATGATGACGCCAATAAGCACTTAGTGAGGCCTCCTCCAATATGGTGGCCCTGGCCCTGAGCACCTCCACAACATCTTGGATTCATAATTTCCCTAGGTCTGGGATACCCGGGTCCCTCACCTAAGTCCAGTACACAAAGCAAGTATAAATAACGTAGGCCAGCACAATAGAAACATGGAAGAAATTGGTCTATGTGTAAATTGGTCTAAGTGTAAATTGGTCTATGTATAAATTGATAAAATGAAACATGCAATATAGGAGTAACGTGGCCACAAACTCTCACCAATCGATCAATCACAATGGGCATGATGATTGAGGTTGGCAATACTCTTCAAGAGCCAAATTTGAATTTAGAAAATCCTAAACCGTAAATCCTACCTATGAATTAATTCATAGTACCACTCTAAAATCCCCTGGTCTATCCTCAATCCTGAACTAAAACAAAGATCAACAATGTTGTTGTGGCCATGGAACGTGCTACTCGGCCTGCGTCATTTGGTGTGGCATGGTGATGGTGGAGCAGCACCTTGTGGAGATGGCGGTGATGCACAACCTGGCCTGCTCCTACTAAGGGCACAAAATTTAGAAGGGTTGACAGGGACTTATCAATCATTACAGAGTACGAAAAAAAAAACAATCAAACATGGAAAAGGTATGGGAGAAATATAAGAGACTAAAAGAAAAAACTAGAAAATTGTGACATAGAGAAAGAACAGAAGTTTACCTGGTTACACCTAACCCTCCATGGCTGAGCGTTCCACTCAATGGCCACGGAACTTCTAAGGCCTAGCGCCTAAACCTTAAACCTAGGTATCCATCGCCCTGGATCTGCTTTCGGTCACCGTAACCCTCACCCTCGTCGGAGACTTCCTCGCCCTCGTCGCGCTCTCCGTCTCCCTCAAACTAGGGTGTGTTTGTCGTGGCGCTCGCCTCCTCTGCCCGCGGTCGCCGTCAACCTGACCCTCGTCGCGGTCTTCCTCGCCCTCGTCGCGCTCTCCCTCGCCCGCAAATTGGGGTGCGATGGCCATGGCGCGTGCCTCCTCTGTCCGCGGTCACGGGCTTCCTCACGCCCGCCGCGCTCTCCCTTGCCCTCAAACTAGGATGCGATGGCCGTGGCACTTGCCTCCTCTGCCCTCGGTCGCGATCTTCCTCGCCCTTGTTGCAGTCTTCCTCGCGCAAATCCAAAGATAGCAAAAAAGAAACCAAGGCAGTAACAAACGAATGCAGGAAAACAAACCCGAAACCCTCATCGCGCTCTTCCTTGCCCTCGTCGCGCTCTCCTTCGCCCTCAAACTAGGGTGCAATGGCCGTGGCGCTCGCCTCCTCTATCCACAATCGCCAAAATCCTCACCCTCGTCGCGGTCTTCCTTGCCCTTGTCGCGCTCTCCCTTGCCCTCAAACTGAGGTGCGTTAGCCATGGCGGTTTAGCTCGCTCCCCTACTCTTCCTCCAACACTCCTCTCTCTAAACCCTAAACAGCAAACCCAAACCCTCACCTAAGATTGCATCCAACGAAGGCAGCAAGCAGAACACCCCAATCTAAACGCACAATGCATTCTACCTAGCCTGCAAAAAGCACACCCCAACCCCGAAACCCTAAACGGCATCAATGTCTACGGTGGCTATGGCAACAGACGTCAAGGTGTCAAGATCCGGAAAAGGCTGCTACATTACTCTCGGTCAGAGTTGACGAAGGGTGGGTTGCCTGACACAGGGAAAGACGGGCTGGCTCAGAAAAATATCGGGCTTTGGCAGGGAAGGCCGGGCTGTAGGGCGGGCGGTGGAAAGACCGGGTTGGGCTGGGCGGGTCGCACAGGCCGGTCGGGGTCGAGGCAGCTACCTTGGCAAGGCTGCGGCTTGGGCCAACGCTCGTCGAGGTGAATTAGCCAGATCCGATTTACAGGGGTTCAAAATATGAAACTATGCTACTTTCTAATCTTGAAAAAATCGCCACCCAATTGGGCCCTTTCAATGAAAACTCTAATATTCCCAGTTTAGAAATCCACCAAAATTCTTGTGAGATGGGCCAGTCTGCAAGGTTTGAAGATTCTAGTTAAAAAATCAATCCTTTCACTTTTGAAAGATTATGTATTTTTTGTTTAATACTTTGATTTAATTAAAATTTGTATGTATGTTTTTTTATGGACTTAATTGGATTAAACTAGATTTAATATGGTATATAATATATGTATACATATAGTACAATAACACATATACCTTTGCAAGAAGAAGAAGAACTCCGGTCTCCCAGGGAGGCTGGCGTGAATAAAGTGTCTGTTCGTTCCACTACTAAGACCATGCCCATACCTTTGCAGAAGAAGAAGAACGCCGGTCTCCGAAGGGGGCCGGCGTGGATAAAGTGTCCGTTCATTCCACCACTAAGTCCATGCCCACCGGGCATGGGTTAGTAGTATGGAACTACTTCCCCCTTTCGAGGGTGGACACTATGTATCAGTAACAAGTGACCAATACAAAGGGACCAAGGTTTCAAAAAGTCTCTAAGAAAGGAGGGCGTGTATGGTGAGGCACACGTGCATGTCTATGGAGGGGGGTTCGATGCGTCAGGAAGGGGTTGGTTGTTTTCAAGTTTTCGTTTATGGAGGAGTATGGACATAGCATGTTGAATTGCAATAGTGTTAATATTTGAGAAGGTGGTCATGATAGAAGTGATGGGGATTTTAAATGTTTCTTCAAGGGTTGTCATTGAGGGAATGAAGGTGGTGGCTCTGGCACCCGCAGTGATGACAATGAGGGGGTCTACTTTCCATCCTAGTGCTTGAATATCGTCAAGTAATGGTTGGTATTTATTTGTTTTATTAGTAATAGTGTCCGGAGAGAATCTATCATTACAATATGTGAATTCAATAAACTGAATAGTGAGGCTGGGGTCTATGTGGTTTGGTGGAGGGTCTTTGTATGAAAGTCCTCTAACACATAGTAGGTCTGGTTTGAATCTTGCATTACAATGGCATCTTTGAGTGTAACATGTGCATGGTAATAGCCAAGGGGGGACCGTATTTTCTTGTGGGTTGTCATTAAAGGTTCCGGCATTCATGAGAATGAAGCTGCGGGATTTAGTTGATGATATAAGTAGTTTACGGATAGCCCATACGGCTTTGTTATGTCTTTTGACAATAAGTGAGTGTATATGGGGGTTTCGGCACTTTAGTAAGATATGTAGCCATGTGTCCGGGTCTGTGGTGTTGCAAATTGGACATGTTATTGTAGGGAATCTTTCTATTCCAAAGAAGAGTTGTTTGCGGGCATTACCCATGTATTGTCCGGTGCGGAATTTGATTAGGCATGTGATTTGTGGGTCCGTAATGATTGGGTTTTTCCAAAAATTGTTGGACAATATGTTGTGAATGTTTGGGTTGCCGGTCCATTTTTCAATATTGGAAAAATTTTCTGTGAGTTTTTCTAGGTTGTTTATAAGATCATGTTTTTTGAGATATTTGTCTAAGAATCGTATGGGGCCTTTGTCGGGAGTTTCGCCCATAGAGGGCCATTCATATCTATGGTAGTAATATGGGGTGGCATGGGCGTGTTCGTATGGATGTTCGGCGTCCTTGTGGGTTTTTTCTCTTCCTTCCTTTGCTAGTTTGTCGGCTTATTCATTGCCGGCGATGTTAGCATGAGCTCGGACTTTGTGGAGTGTAGTAATTTGTGTGTGACTTTGGAGCATTCCAATCATAGATGTAAGGATAGTTTTGTCCGGGTGACTGTTGTGTAAAGTGGGGTGTTTAATGTGTGTATTTAGAAGATGTAATACATTTACGCAGTCTGTAAAGATGTGAGCCGGTTCGTTTTGGTATTGAGTGGTGATTATCTTAAGGGTTTTGTGTATAGCCATCATTTCGGCTCTGAGAATGTTTTGGAGTCCATGTAGTCGTTTGCCTAATTTTATTTGTTTGGTTAAGTTGTATATCCCATAACCGGCTTTTTCACGGTGCCAATGTCCCGGGCTTACTTCAGTTGGTTCTTTAAAAGAGCCGTCAGTATAGTAGCTAAAGTTGGGGTCAAATGTAGGATCGGTGTTTGTTTGGTAGTTGGGGAGTGGGAGGCTTAGTTCGGTTATTGGTAGTGCGGGGATGTTTGTGTGGGGGGTTTTAGACCATTTTTTGTTACGGTTTACACGGATTGAGGTAGGTGAGGGAGGGGCAATTGCGGTGTATACCTTGTTAATGTTTAGATTTTTTGCTATCAAGGTGAGATGAGTGAGGTTTTCAAGAGTGCCTATCTCCCGAGTTTGGTGATGTATACATAGGATACGTAGGGTTGCTGGTTCAAGGCGGGGAGTTTGTATTTGTGGTGGTATAGTAGGTTCAATGTAAGTCATAGAGTCCGCTTCAAATAGTACTATGATATGAGAGTCCGGGAATAGGCTTGAGTATGGGTTAGAGTTGTGGTACCAATTAGTGTCGGGAGTGATAATAATGGTGATGTTGTGGTTAGGATCATTGTTTGCCGCTAGACGTGCCCAATGTATTGCTCGTTGTGTTTCTTCTTCGTTGTGAGGGTGTGCGAGACCTATTCCGCTCCATCTATAATCAAAAGCTTTACCAAGAGAACCAAAAATCTTATCACGTTCGAATGGAGAGTAGAATTTTGAGATTTTTGTGGAGCATGTCACGGGGGATGAGAAGTATGAATGTGTGATATTTAGAGATGTAATAAGGTAGTCTAGGATTGGATCGGGTAATGTGTATTGTGCATTTTTAGGGGGGTCTTTTTTGGATATACGGTATTTATATCTTTGGTATAACCAAACAATTTCGGTTTCAAATGTTTGGGGTATTGGTTCAATGTTGATGGTGGCTTGTAGTGCATTGTGATATTGGTTCCACAGCCATTGTAATCTAGCGAGTGGTATGGTTATTAGATGCCTTCCATTATCTTCGTATATGTGGGCATTATCTTGTTGTATTTTAATTGAATTAGTTTGTGCCAGGATGTCAGTTTCGGGATTACATTCGGTTGTAGAGATGTTAAGGAGGGGGATAATAAGAGGTGGCGCGACGAATCTTCTATCTCGCGGTTGTGCTTGGGGATGGTGTATTTGTATGATATTCAGGTAATAACTATTTTGAGTTTTGAGGTAGTATTGTCTGAGGATTTCTATGTTATATAGAGAAGCATTTGGGTTGTGCCAAGGGAAAAGATTTCTTTGTGGGAGCCATTTGGTGTAGGTGGTGTTATTTTGAGACCAATGGCATAGGTATAAGGTGTGTTGTTTGCTTATTTTGTTGGAGTCAATGTATTTTCTATGTTTGTGCATGGTTATGTTGTTTATTGGGTATATGGAAGGATTTTTTAAAATGTGTGGTGGAGGGGCATATGGTCGTGAGTGTGGCGGGTTTGGAGGGATTGATGGGAGATTGGTATTGGGATGGGTGTCATTGTGACCAATGATGTATTGGTCTTTGAGTGTGTAAGGTGGGGCGTGAGTATTGCAGGGGTTCAGACAATCAGGGAGACATGGAGTTTGACAAAATAATTGTTTAGCAATTTTTAACGCACTTTTTATTAATTTGTGAGGGGTACCGTGGAATGTTCTGTAGTTCTTGTCGTCCATGAGTTGTGTTCCATTAGGTAGTGTAATTTGTTTTAGATCGGTAATGTTTGTTGCTAAAAGTTTTTGGAGGAGTTTGGCGGATAGTTGTCGGTCAAGTCTGGGGAGATTGTGTATTTCGTTTGCCCAATTTTGTTCAAGCGGTGCGGGGCCTAGTAAGAAGTCTTCTAGTGTGCTTTTTAGGAATGTTTGACCCACTGTTTTGAGTAGAAAGAGTGTGCGGGTAATAGGAGACCGAAGACAATCAGTTTTCTTTAGTCTTTGTTGGTATTGTGCTCCTCCATAAATGGCAAGGATGTGTCGGAGGAGTCCACTGTAAATTTGGCCTAGTCGTCCCTCGTCGTTAAGTGCATTTTGGAGTTGTTCTCCAATGCAGCGTAAATAGGCATTTTTGAGGGAAAAAGCTTCTAATCCAAATAGTTCGTGGGGGAGTTGTGTTATGACATTGGACATGCATTTAGGGAGTCCACATACTTTCTTTTGTATGGCTATGATTTTTTTGTCAAGTTTGTTTATTGCGGGCATGGAATAAGGAACTGCATAAAAACTATATGAGATACCCGGTCGTATGACGGTATCAATCATTTTTATTTTTTGTTGTAATGTGGCCGGGCATAGTGTGAGTTCATTGCATTGTTTAATAAGCTTCGTAGTAGTAACGTGGGTTTGAATTTTCCATTTTAACGATGGGACTAGGTTTATTCCAAGGTATATGTAAGGTTGGTTCTAGTTGAGTACCGGAATTGGTTGGTTACGATAGTGGATATTGGTAGCTTGAATAAAGGCTTTGAAGGCGGTCGGATTTATTTTGGATTTATTTGGGCATCCGGTTACGGCACATTTTTGGACCCCAAGTTCCATCCCTGTCCATAAACAAAATTTGTCTATTTTGTCTAGTTGGGTTTGGAGTGGTTTAAGACGCCCGGAGATGGCCGCTAGGTCGTCGGCATATGCGGCCGAGTTTATGGTGACTTTAGAAGTACCAAATGTGTAGCCATTATTGCCTCTTTGAAGCCATCT
This sequence comes from Bryoerythrophyllum caledonicum, assembly GCA_963971425.1. Lineage (NCBI taxonomy): Eukaryota > Viridiplantae > Streptophyta > Bryopsida > Pottiales > Pottiaceae > Bryoerythrophyllum > Bryoerythrophyllum caledonicum. Next base: position 17,829,982 of record OZ020521.1, on the reverse strand, counting down.
CAATAGAGGTTCTAGAAAAATAATAAAGAGGTACGGGCTCAATGTGTCGCCTTGAATGGTACCACGTTGGATGGGGATAGGGCGCGTTTTACCAAAGAATTCTCCGACGTATGTAGTAGTAGATTGAGAGTATATATTGCCAACTAGTGTGACTGCGTCTTCCGGGTACCCAAGATCACTCATAACGGCTAGTAATCGAGGATGGTCAATGGAACCAAATGCGTTTTTGAAGTCAATATAGAGTATGTAGATGTCTTTATTTGTGAATTTTGCATCCTCAAGAGCGGCAATGAGGGTTTGAAGTTGCCGTGTGGTACTTCTCTCGGCTCTAAATCCTTCTTGGCTTTCATGTAATATTTGGTGTATTTCTCCGTAGGCCGATAGTATTGATGTAAGTGTACTAGTATATAATTTGTAAATGGTGTTAGCTAGGGCAATAGGTCGGTGGTTAGGTAGCACGGCTGGGTTGCCTTTTCTGTATAATAAGATTGTTAGACTTGTTTTCCAAGATGCGGGAATGGATTTTTGTTTGTAACAATGAAGGAAAAATAATGATAGGAGATCGTGGAATCTTGGGGGCATATTTTTTAGAATTGAGTTAGGTATATGGTCCGGGCCAGGGGCTTTGTTGGTTCCAAGATTTTTCAGACACATGTTGTATGTGTCTCTTTTATAGTATGTGTGGAGAGGTGTAGTTGGTTCTCCTCTTTTATCAATAGTAAATCCGTCTAAATCATGCCACGGGTATTTTCTAACTCCGCATGTGCATGTTGGTGTATGTTGTGGTTGAAAGTAACATGTGGGGACGGTTGGTCTGTTGTTTATGGATTGCTGAAGATGTATTTCGTTTGCGATGTCATCTGGGCTGGTTAATATGTTATTGTTTTGGTCTAAAATGCAGTCCAGTGGCAGGTTTGTGTTGTTTTTAAAGACTTTTCTATTAATCTTTTTTGGGCTTGTTTCGTATAATTGACGATATTTAGAAATAGCTTTTTTGACACATTCTCTTGCATATATTGTAGTGATTTTCTGAGCTTCTTTGTTGGCGGTTTTTGCAATAATTGCGATGTCTTTTAGCCAGTCTTCGTGAGGGGTGTTGGGTAGTGGTACTTGTGGGATTTGGGGATGGCGGAGGTGCTGTAGTTCTGAGAGTATGGGGTGGGTTTGCCAATTTTGGTTGGTTTTAGCAATATAAATTGTTTTGCAAATAGTGTGGTATGTGGCAAGATGTTGTTTCCACTTTTTAGCTAGTTTTCTTGGGAGATACCCACCTTGTTTCAAGGTTCTCGGTGTTAGTTGTGGAATTGGGGGTGCTTGACAAGTCTTTTCTAGTGTAGTAGAAATCTCGTTAATGAGTTTGTCAAGAATCGTGCAAGCTTCTTGCCATTGAATATGTGTGAGGTGTTGGTGGTTAGAAAGAGTATCTGTAAGGGAGTCTATTAGTAGTGAGTTTTTTTCGAAGAATATTGTATTAAAGTTGTCAAGGTTTACTTTTGGGATGGGGTTTAATATTTTAATATCATTTGAGTTGATGGTTGTGGGAGGTCTACTTATTAGGGTGTTGTGAGGTATATTAAGTTGGATTGGGAAGTGGTCCGAGTTTAAGTTGATTGTGGTATTGGTAGTAGATGTATATCGGGTATGGTTAGGTGTTTTAATGTAGAATCCATCGATTAGGCTAGTGTGTGTGTAATTAAGTCCACCTTGGCGAGAGTATTGTGTATTGGTTGGAATTAAATATAATTCTAGGTTATTCGTATAATTTTGCCATTGATAGTCTCTATCAAGTGGGGGGGTAAAAACCTCTCCGTTTTGCCGTCCAATAAGGGCGATGTCTCGATTAAAGTCTCCGCAGAGTATTATTGTATGGTTAGTGTGTGTATTTATTTGTGAGGTGATAGAGTTTTGGATTTCCGGAATAAGCCTAGAGTCCTTTATATGTGAGGGCATATATAGATGAAGAATGAGCCATGGTTGGAGGGGTCGGTTAGAAATTTCAATAATTTGCAAATATGGTGATATATTAGCCGGGGTAGGGATTTTAGTAATATTTCCGGGGAAGGCATATGTTTGGTGTATGAGCATGAGTAGACCTCCTCTTGCCGGTGTATATGGCCTTCGTTGTTGGATGCATCGTGTGAGAGAATGAGTGTTATTAAATATTAGTTTATAATCGGGGAATGCTTTTTGGATGTATTTTGTGGATTTAGTAGCTGTTAGTTTGGTTTCTTGTATGGCAATTATGGCGGGTGGTGTGTTGGTGTGGGTGGTTAGATTATGGATGCTTGGTAAAGTAGTGTTTAACGTTGAGGCGTTCCATGTAGTTATATATGTGTTGCTATTGTCCAGATTGTCGTGGTTATAGGGTGGAGGGGGAATGTGGGCGGGTGTCGGGGCGGGGTGTGTGTAGGCGTGAATTGGTTCGAAGCATCTAAGAGATTCGAGGATTAGACTGTGTGTAAGGTAGGGAAATTTCAGTTGTAGTACATCGGGGGAAGGGGGTGGGGTTTGGCTATGAATGAAGTTGTATAGGTCATTGTGTAGAGAGGTTTTGTGTTCAAAAAGGTGTTGGTTTTCTTCTAGGAATTTAGTGTATGGGTGGGGTGTATCTATATGTCTTTCAGGGGGATTATGTAGAGAGGATAGGGTGTTTAGTAATATATCTGTCCAGTATGTTGGGTTTGTGTTGGTTGGGCGTTGGTTGGTGATATTATTGCATTCGTCTATTGAAGGGTGGAGGGTTGTGATTATGGCAAATAGGATATGTGCGGATGGGTGGTTGTTGTTTTTTTTTGGTTAATGTAGCGGGAAATGTTGGGGTAGAGGGTGGAATAGTTTTGGTGGAGTATGTGATTGTTTTTTAGGAGTGGTGCAAATGAAGATGCTAGTTGTTGATATTCGGGGTGGAGTTTTATAGTATTCGGAATGAAATATGTTTTTGCTAATCTTTTGTGTGTTTTTGGATGATTTTGAAATACATCCGGCATTGGGCCTGGGTTAGTTTCTATGTCTCCGCAAAGTATAATAAGTAGCTTGCAATGAATGATGCCTATGGTTATTAGTGGGAGGGGTGTGGAGTGTTGTTGTTGTTTGTTGTTGTTGTTGTTGTTGTTGTTGTTGTTGTTGTTGTTGTTGTTGTTGTTGTTGTTGTTGTTGTTGTTGTTGTTGTTGTTGTTGTTGTTGTTGTTGTTGTTGTTGTTGTTGTTGTTGTTGTTGTTGTTGTTGTTGTTGTTGTTGTTGTTGTTGTTGTTGTTGTTGTTGTTGTTGTTGTTGTTGTTGTTGTTGTTGTTGTTGTTGTTGTTGTTGTTGTTGTTGTTGTTGTTGTTGTTGTTGTTGTTGTTGTTGTTGTTGTTGTTGTTGTTGTTGTTGTTGTTGTTGTTGTTGTTGTTGTTGTTGTTGTTGTTGTTGTTGTTGTTGTTGTTGTTGTTGTTGTTGTTGTTGTTGTTGTTGTTGTTGTTGTTGTTGTTGTTGTTGTTGTTGTTGTTGTTGTTGTTGTTGTTGTTGTTGTTGTTGTTGTTGTTGTTGTTGTTGTTGTTGTTGTTGTTGTTGTTGTTGTTGTTGTTGTTGTTGTTGTTGTTGTTGTTGTTGTTGTTGTTGTTGTTGTTGTTGTTGTTGTTGTTGTTGTTGTTGTTGTTGTTGATATATATTGTAGTATATAAATATACTATGGAAGTTTTTTGTTTTATTTTATTTATGTTTCTATATTTATTTTTGTACTTAGTATATTTTTTAGTATATATATATACTATATTGTTTTTGGTTGTAGCGTTGTTTGACGCTATTAGTTTGACGTGTCCATCTTGCTTTCAATAGCCCTTTGCTCTCGTTCTGATGCTTGTGTCTCAGCCGCCATGATGGTTGCAATGAGCTGTGATCTGAGAGTCGACATTTCCCCTCTAAGAGATTTGATTGTGTTTGTTTGCACCATGTCCGCGTATTGTTTTGCTTCTTCCACGATCTCTCCTTTCATATTCTTCATTTCTCTTCGAAGTTATTGTAGGGTGACACCATGTTCCTTGTTAGGGCCATTCTCCATGGCAATTACAGCGTTCGCAACAGCGGAGTTTACATCCGTGAATCCCAATCGTGATAATTCATCCGCATTCGGTTTGTTACTCCCGTCTAAGCTTTTAGGGTGGGGGGTAAACATGACATATTTACCATGGATTTTTTTGCTTTGTTTAACGAATTTCTTATATACTGCTGCGTTTAAACATTCAATGTTGCAAGTCCCTACATGCCGTCCATGTTCGAGTTTGAAGAATGTATCAACCACATTCTCCTCCCCGAGGATGGATTTTATTCCCTCTACTAATTCCTTTTCATTTTTCGTTTTGTTGAGGTTTTTTGCAATAAGAATTAGACAATTCTTTTTTGCAATCTCATCTTCATCCATTTTCCGCGTTGCAAAGATTGGAACAAAGATCTCATTGTCAAATGAGATTTTGTAATCTTTTACTTTGGCAGCTTGTACTGGAGAAGGGGTTTTTACCCATGCAAACTCGGAAAAACCCTTTTTTTCCACTCCTATCACCTCAAAGTCGTACCCTCTTGCAAAACTATCTCTCACTATTTCCTCATGCAAGTCATGTGGTTCTTTATTAACAAGATTTGTACCCGATATTTTAACGGATAATAGATGCGAGAAGGCTAAGGCGTCGTATGACTTGCACACTTTTCCTTTGTGTGGGATTCCTTCACTCAAGATAAGGATGAAAGGCCTTATCCCTTGTAATAATCCCTTTGCATCTATTTTTGGATTTTTTAGGTGTAATTTAAACACTCCATTCCAATTTTCGGTTTGATAATAGCAAAAGATGGCTATTGGCTCACCGATGCGGGTCCCAATAGGGATTTCCATGTTTTTGAGCCTTAACTTTATCATCTCTAAAATAACATCCTTACTCCATATTTGATCACCAAGTTCAAAATGAATTGAGACTTGGTAATCTAGGGCATATCCTTCTTCATCTACCTCAACTTCACTTGGAAGTTGGGTGAGATTGAAGTGGTTGCCCTCCTTTCCATCAACCCTACTTGAGGGCCACTCCTCTTGGGGAGTATATGAAAAGGCAGGCAATGCTTCAAAACTTTCCGCCGCCTCTTTCGAACTTAGACCACTTTTGACCAATTCTTCTAGGGAGAGAATGGGGATTTTTGGATTACCTTTTTTCTTTGCAAGTGTATTCATGGTATGAAAACCTAACCAATATTCAGTGTAAGGCAAACTTGTTGCCTTCACCTTCTTTTGGATGGCACTTGCAATAGCTAGGGTGTTTTGGGTACCATTTGTAACACATGGGTTTTGTTCCACTACTTCAACAAACAATCGCTTGGACGGGGTAGCAGCAGCTTGAAGTTGAGACATACTGTACCTAGCAAGATTTAAAGTGTTACTAGAGAAGGTATAGAGTGCTACTTTTGATTTACCCCTTATCACCTTGCTTTTAACTTCTTCCCTCAACATACATTGAGGGCTTGGTGAAGTTAAAGAGATCAAGAAGGAGTATAAAGTGCCCATACAATTGATATACCACCAAAATCCATTCAAACAACGAACATGCCCCCTTTTATCTAGCAACTTTAAGTATGAAGAGTTGATGTTGTGGCATATAGAGATTTGTACACATACCCACGCAAGAGAGGTGCCATAACAAAGGTCACCTCTCCAAGTAACTAATTTTAATATTAAAATATGAATACACTTCCAAAGGTTTGCATAATAAACCCGGAGATAACAAGAAATGACAATTTGTGGAGAGAGTAAGAAGAGGCTATGACCTGATTGAGGAGTACCCACTTGGGTGTTGCTGTGATGACTCTTGTTCCAGTGACGCCACTTTTTCGAATTAGTAAACGAGGGTTTAGTGTCCTTCAATCGGCTCCTTCTCTTGTGCACTGCTTGATCAATCCCTTGAATGGCACTGGAGTTGTTCGTTGGACCAGTCTGACTCCTTGGGCCTGATGCTCTGTCGCCCTTCCTTCTTCTCTGGTTCGAGCTAGGGTTTGTTCCTGAAGTTCCGCCGTTTTCTTTTTGACCCTTGCTACGCTCGCCCTTCGTTCTGCGCCCTCCTTCCTTGATCGTGTCTCCTTTGTTGGACTTGCTTCGCCCGCCCTCGCTGGTCGTGTTTTTGCTGGACTTGCTTTGTCCGCCCTTCGTTAGCTGCACTTGCTTCTCCTGACCTCGCTGGGCTTGCTTTGCCCGCCTTCACTTCACCCTCCCTGCGATCTTCTTCCCCTGAACTGCCTCGCACGTCGTGTCTCCCGGCTTTTCTACTTCTTTGGCAGCGACGTTGTCTGCCTTGCTTCTGGAGCTCGCGTCTCTCTCTGCTATGATCTTCCAACTCTGCGGACTTCTACGGCTGTCTCGTGATCTGGGGCGTGGGAGGGTTCTCCAAGTCTTCGGTCTTCTGTTGACGACTTGTGAGCTACGGCGTGGGTGGCCAGCGCCGTTTTTCTTCGCAGTTGAAGACGGCCTTTCTGATGGGGGTTTCGTCCTGCGGGGCTTCACGCGATCCACCCTCCAAGGTCGTGCGATTCTTGCTGAGTGGTTTCCTCTGTTTCGGTTGACCTGCAGTCTTCGTCTCGTCCTAACTTTTGTTAGTTGTTCTGCGAAATTACCAGACCTAATTGGTTCGGATATGTTATACAGGAACAATACGACTTGAGGTGCGTCCTTACACAAGCGACATTCTTCTAGTGCATACTTAGACAAGATGCAGACAATAAAAATTTGAAAGGAGTGGGTTAGGGGTGCTTCACTGTTGAAAGGTTTCTTCGATGGTGACGTAGTCAGTATGTTGTTGGCGAGATGGAGTCTCTGCTGTTTGGATGTCCGCACCTCCTTCTCTACGGATCCCTGCTGTGAGCTTGGAGTAGCGTTCTCCTGCCGGACTCCTGGTTTCGAGTACAGTAATGCGTCCGACCTCTGATCTTCACGATTCGCGTGTGACCTAACAGCGTACTGAGGCTTGATCTTCGAGATCTCCTAGTGTGTGTAGGGTGAGTGACAATGCCCCTTCCTCTTCAGGTTGCTTGGTTGCGGTGGCTTTGTATTCTTGATGATTTGTTGGAAATTTGGTGGTGAGCGATTTGGTCTTGAAATCCTGATTGATGCTGGAAGAAAGTTGAAATGGCGTTAGTTTTGGAGGTGAGGTTAGGATACTTACCTTGGTTGAAGTGGCATTGTGTTGTTGGTGTCTTGTAGCTGATGCAGGTGCTGGTGTTGTTTTTGTGTAGGGCTGCGCTTTGGATCTTCTATATATGGCTGTCTTAACTTCGGCGCGGCGTAGGGCTGATGCAGAGCCTTGGTATTTGTGGCCGCGGAGCTGATATGTATTTGCAGCCCTGTATGTGTACCATTGGTTCACCTCTATGTGCTGGTGGTTAGTCGATATGTTTGCTCCTAATATATGTGAGTCTGTAAAGTGCATTCTAGCCTGGAACTTCAAAAACAGCGAAATACTGATAAATGACTTAGCTGGGTGCTCAGAGTACGGTTTGTTGTATGCAGCTCTCATGTCTTGGCCACGGGTTCGGTTGTTGCTTCTGTGTCGCGAGTCTGATGAAGGGCTGCGGTCTCGATTGTAGTATTGTCCCGCATCTTCGTGTTCTTGGGTCTGTTTCATGTCGCTCTTTGCTTCTTGCCTATTTGGATGTCCTTTCTTCAGTAACTGCAGTTGTCTTGACTTGTTCTTCCTGTCTTTCCTGTGTGGTATGTTCCAGGGCAAGCAACTACTATTCTCCTTCTTGCAAAGCAGGTTAATACTTGGTCCTACTCCTACAATCTTCACCACTACATGCGAATCTAAATTACATATACACTTTTGAAAGTTTGTGAGATGTGAAGTGCCATAGGAATACTTAACTGATCTTGCAGAGAGTTGGTCGTCGTAAGGTCTTGTGTCTTGGCAACTGATTCGAGATTTGTGCAAGCAGTAGTCTGTTTTCATGGCAAAGTTGAGGTCCTAGTTGAGGAGGGGTTTGGTGTGCTGTGTTGCTATAGTGTAGTGGCATCCTGATCTAGATCCAGTTGATAGATAGTTGATAAGGTAGGTGCAACATCTAGATCTAGATCTGAGCCAACACAGAGCCCCGCTACAGATCTGCTCTCCCAAACTAGTGCTAGTTTGTTGCACCTTTCCACAACGTTGTATCAATGATCTAAGATCTGCAATCCCTTTCCAACGTTATACACACTATAAGCAAACGATTCAGCGGTAAATGAAGTGCACACAGGGATTCACAATGAGCCCAGCAACCCTCATTGTTGTGTACCTTGCATTTGCGCCTAACACCAGACAACCCCTCCTCACCAGGTTTTGCGGAGCTACTCTTGTCTCATTCTCCCCCTGGTACATGTTCATACCTTTGCAATATAAATATATATAGGGCATTATATAGCACATATATCTTGAATCATATTCTCTGCAGATGGTGTAGAGAATTGATTGTGTTGCTTAGAGGCTCATGAGTGTGAGCTTATTGATGTAGCATGTGACATGACTAGCGCTAGTTTTATTTGGGGAGGGAGGGTAGCATTGACATCTTGACAACATTATTTGGGCCGTGATAAAGTGATGTTTCATCTCTAACACGGAATGTTTGCATTGTGACTACATTGGATGTTTGTGTTCTTAGGAGTAATTTGGTTTTAGAGTAGATGTGAAAGTGAGGATGCTAGCGTTTTTTTACAGTCCTAATTGTTTTTATTGTTAATTTTACGAATATACCGTGTCATGCAAGCCATAGATAGGCTTCATCTCATCCACAATTTTTGGAAGTCCTGGGAATTTTATTCTTTGGGATGAATTTGAGTCCTAATGATGATTGGACGTTGCAGGAGAAATTTGAATTTCCATAATTTTCTATTGTTGTTATGATAATTTTATTTACTTCAATTTGATATGTATTGCAGAGGCAGCTGAAGAAGATTAACTTTGAATTAATTTTGAATTAACTGTTACAAGCTAGTATGTTGGATTATTTTGCATATATTATTTACTTGATAAATATGGATCAAGTTTTAGCATCCAAGTATTTTTTCGTGTTGTTTGAAGTCTTACATACTTTATATTCAATCATATGTAAATAATCATAAATTTTTTTCTTTTATTCATATTCAAATTTTTATTATCAATTGATAATGCATTTATAATTTACTATTGGATTAAATATAAATGATTTCAACATTGATTTTTTTATTACTATTGATTTAAATTATAATGTTATTGTTTTATGTTCAATATTACAAAGATAATCAACATGAAAGAATCAAGATTATCATTAAAAAATACAAGATAAAGTAAATTTATTGATTATTCAAAATAAAAATAATTGAATCATATGGTTTATTATTTCTTAAATAAATCACATGTGATATTAGCAAATCGCAAGCGCCAAAACTAGAATCAAAGAAGGCAATCAAAAAGCAAGCATACAAGGTCAAGAAAGAGAAATTATGGATCAATTGAAAGGAACACGTTAACAACTACAAAGAAAGTGCTTTTAAGATCTTTGAAATGAAAAAAGAAGCCATTGTTATGTATTTATGATGTTATCTTTGGAATAGAAAGATTTCCCTCCACAGCATGCTCAATATGCACTTCCACGGACCCGAACACATGGCAACACGTACTCCTCAAATGCCATTACCCTCATTTACATGCCCTAATTGTTAAATGCCACAATAAAGCGGTGTGGTCAATCCGTAAATTACTTGTGTCATCAAATAAATCTCGTTGTTTCATCCTCATGAATGTTGGAACCTTCAATGACAACCCGCAAGAAAATACGGTACCCCCATGGTTGTTACCATGCACATGCGATACACAAAGATGTCATTGTAATGCTAGATTTAAACCCGACCTACTACGTGTTAAAAGACTGCCATAGAAAGACTCCCCACCAAACCACATTGACCCAAATCTTACCATTCAATTTATTGAATTCAAATATTGTAATGATAGATTCTCACCGGAAGCTTTTGTTAACAAAATAAATAAATACCAATCATTCCTCAATGATATTCAAGAACTTGGATGGAAAGTAGACCCCCCCGTTGTTGTCACCTCGGGTGCTAGAGCCACCACCTTTATTCCCTCAATGACAAGCCTTGCAGAAACATTCAAAATCCCCATGACCACAATAAAAACCACCTTTACAAATATTTACACTATTGCTATCCAACATGCTATGTCCATACTCCTACAAAAAAAAGGAAACTTTGATTTATTGGAATTCTGCAACAAAATAAAAATCTATAACCTCACCTAAAATTGAGGATTCTTTATGTAATAATTTACGACATGCCTTTGTACGATGATTATAGTATAAAGCACAAGTCATAGGATCTGATCTTATTAACTCCGCAATGTGATTGGAATCTAAAGCATCAAAATTTGGCAAATTCAATCTTTTAGCATTCAAATCAAATAAAACTTTCAACAAGGGTTTCCATAATTGCTCAGCACTAGTTAAGGTAATGAAAAAGGTTGGAGGACCTAATTGTCTAATCATTGCAAATAAATTTTTTCGTAGTCCTTCAACATTATCGGGGGATGTACGTAATTTTTCCGAATCACAAAAACCTATATGAGAGTTTAAGATTTTATGTAGATTTGGTTCTTCAACGACTTGGCTTGCAGTCAAATTTCTACCAATAAGTTTACCTTTACAAATGCGTATCCAACTAGAATGTCAAAAAATTTCTATACAAATTTTGATAGCTTTAAAAAAAAATTATATATTTGTAGCAAAATCATGATTTTTATGTAAGATTTTCCAACTTGTTATTTGATGATATGAAAATCTCTTAGTTATGTCATCAGCACAAGGATATCCATAGAATAAGGATGGAAAATTTAATTCCTTGCTATGCTTGTCCTTAAATATTCCAATTGGAGAATATTCATGGGCAGGGCAAGCAGGATTATATTTTCATCATCATTTATTTTATTTGACTCTAAAAAATTATGAATCAATGTTTCACTTGGAGGATCTTCAACTTCTTCTTCAAATCCATCTTCATTTGAATTTTTCTCATAGTTAATTGTGTCATTTGTATTTAAGCTAGATTGCATATATAATGCGAATAGACTTTTCCATTGTGGCCGAATGTTAATATTAATTTCTTTATAAACCGGAGTTTCAATTAAAGCTTTTAAAGCAGAGCATTATCATGTTTGGCCTAATATTTCCAGACATATAAGGAAATTTATATTCTAATCGTCTTTTAAGTAAAATTCCAATAGTTGTACCATATTTTGGAAGCTGAGGAAGAAGCAACTGCGTTTGGTCTATATTTGCTGGTACATTTATAATACTTCTATGTAGTTTGTATTGGCCATAATTATAATTTATGTATTTGTGCAAATGCAAGTCGAAGAGAAATCAATCTTTCTTCCAACATTGTTAGTTTTTTAACATAATCTATTACATAATTTTTTTTAATAAAGTTTCATTTGTTACTTTTGACATTGATTTAAAATTGAGTCTTTCACAACATTGACATGGATAAGTTGGAATGTCTACCAAATTATTTAGATACAATGATATTTGTTTACTTTGCTTTGATTTTGATGTTTTTGAAATTTATAATCATATGATGAGGGTCCTTTATTAATTTAGAAGATAACGTTTTCATATGTTTAACACTTTGAATTGTGCTTTTTTGAATTGCAGGGTGTTGCTTTATAAAATCATTAGCTTTATTTAATAGTATTGAATTATTATTTGATTTTAGTAAAGTTATAATCGATTCATCAAATTCATTCCATTTGGTATAAGGTCGTTTTTTTATTTGAAGGTAAGTTCGCAGCTAAGATTTCCTCACTAAAAGTTGAATCGTGTTTTTAATTATTTTTCAGATTGTCTTTCATTGACTTTTGTAGAAAATTTTCACTCTTTAATTTCCCTAATTTGATTTTTTTAATATGCCAAACCACTTGTTCTGTAGTTAAACCAAGTTTGTTATTTTTTATAAGAATTTTGATGCAACATCTGACAAATTAGATGTGTCTTGCATCAAAGAATTGAGCACTTGATTATGTTTTGCCGTCCAAAACATTCTTTTTTTCATAATTGGATGATTAGGCATCATTTTATAAATCAATTTGTTATCAATTAGACAATGTTGAGATTGCTTTCTATTTTTATAATTGTCACTCATTCAACAAGTTTTCGACGAGCTTTTATTAGTGCTAGAACCTTTGAGCATTGTATTATAATCATTTGATGATTTTAAATTTAAGCAGTTAATTTTGGCTTTTTCAGATTCTAAATTGATAATTTCTTTAGAAGAATCTGATTCCAAATCGATACATTGAAGATTTTCTTCTATATGAGTGTTGTTACAACGAATGTATTCCGGCAACAATACGGGCATGTTGTTGTTTATCCTCTTAATTGGTTCATAACGGCTAGAACCAAAAGCTAGATGTAAACCATCTTGGTTAAATTCATGCCCTGAAATGAAGATTATTTTCCCATTCTCATTGTTCCAAACATATATTGGCCTTTATGAATAATAGAATACCCATTATATTTTTGTAAAATCTCCCCATAGACCCCCTACCCTAGCACTTATTGACATTTTTTGAATATATTGAGATTCATTATATACTCCATGATGTAAATCATGCATCCATTCTGGATTAAGTTCCATATATCTTGTTTCAATGGCTTTTGGAGTGTTAATTGAAAGAAAAAATGAAAGATGACGCATGGAATTTAACCTTAGTGAAGCTAATGATATTCATTAATTTAAAAGGTAACATATTGACTCAAATAAACAATCACCAACAATATATGTATACGACATTTTACGGCGTAAATTGCACTCAATTAAAGCGATGTCAATTGGAGCCATTTGAAAAATAAATACAATGAAATACAAGATCAATACAAAAAATCATACAAAATAATAAAATCAAAAACCAAAATCAGAGCCTTATAATTTGAAATTTCAATAGAAATTCAATTCATAAATTACAATTATTAACTTTAGATTTATAACTTGAAAAGTATGAATACTTGGAATCGAGGATTTTCAAAATTACAATTTTTTTGAAATTTCACATTTAATAACTCAATTTTAATACATCATTAATTTTTAAAATCCCAAGATCTTAAAACTTCTAGATCATATCTTCATAGATTAAAAAACTCAAATTTAAAAGCTAGCAATTGAAAATTCTTAAGACTTAATAAGACACATTTTATTATTTAGCATTTAATTAGTTGCAGATGAAAGAAACTCCAAAATTTGATATTTCAAGATTGGTAGACTAGGAAATTTCAAATTAAAAACTCAATACTTAAGAGATTGTAGATTTGAAAATTGAAATTTTAAAACTTTAAATTTAGAGATTTAGAGATTGAAAAAGCCAAAATTGAGAAACTCACAATTTTAAAAATCATGAAATTAAAATACATAGAATTTGAATAGTCAGCTTTTAAGCAGTAACAAGTATAAAATCTCGGCATATAAAAGTTCGTAGATTTAGAAAATCAAAATTTTAATGAATTGAAGATAATGTGAACAAGAAATTTCAAAAATAATAGATTGAAAAATTGCAAATTTTGTTTCTCAAAATTAAAAAATAACCAAAATACAATAGTTAGAAATTCATCAAATTGGAATTCAATTTGTTGATTTTGAAACTAGAAATTTAAAAACTCATAATCATAAAAGTTTGAAATTGGAAATTTAAAAATTTAGAAACTCGGAAATTTGTAAATTTATAAATCATTGAGGCAAGCCCCTTTTCAATTTTTTATTTTTTTTATTAATATTACATGGAAATCAACAGAAATCATGAAATCTTTCTACTCTTTCTTGCTGAAGTACTAGCTGCTGAATCATCTACACTATCTACTTTCCTCTTGTAATTTTCCTGTCAATCATTTATATTTACATGTTTATCTAATATATCAACAGTAGTAATTTCGGTAGTTACATTTGCAATATCCTCACTTGAACTATTTTCAATACTACTACATATGCCACAACTCGGTGTTGCATTAACATTGACCTCCATGTCTTCTTCAAATCCATTTAAAACACCCATTGATGTTAACTAAAAAGTTCTCCAAATTCGTAACATAGTGAGTAACTTGATTTGTTGGTCTCGAGGAAGACTCAAGAATTGTTCTTTGGAAATCCTTACAAGACTCTCCAACCACTGTCCTTCAACTGTCATTGGTACGACTTGAAATTCGGTTGAGATCTTGCCATTCATGAATGCACGTTTAAGAACATTTTGCTGGCTATGACAAACATTACAATTGTAACCCTTTTCAACAATCAATATATTTGATTATTTACATTCTATACACATTTGTCTAAAAGGTGCTATTGCAAGGTTGGAGATTGAAAGCAATCCTTTGACATGTGGTAAAACATAAAAATAGACTTAGTAGCTAAATGAAATAAATGATATAAAAATAATTATCATAAAAGTTACTGTAAAAATAATACAAAAAATAAAAATAAAAATTAAAGTAAAAATCAACAAAAGAAATGATACTTACTTCACAATTAGTTTCAGGGGCTTTGTTGCATAGCTTCTGGTGAATGGATCTCAATTGTATCCAAACAAAATCATCAACCACATTAGCAATAATGGAGCTACTATCTGTTCGTAATTGACAATCTCCATAAGGTGTAGCAATAATATTTTTCAATAAAACCATTACACAAGTACCATTGTTGAAAGCACTTTGGATCTGTGTATATTCATTCTGAAATTGAGGACCTAGTGCAATTATATCTTGGTCTTCTTGTTTGCAACCATCCGCCACCACTAATTGATTAAATGAACCATACCTCCCTCTATCCCCTATCACACATGTAGCTAATGTGCCCGCAGCTCAAGCTTCATGAGATCTCTCTCAAAATTTTGCTATTGTGTCAGTGTGATAGAAGTTTGATTGGAATTAATCAACACAACCCTCAAATACACTTACAGTGGTACATGGTAAAATTTGAATGCACAACGGTATATATCCTTTTTCATATTGTTTTTTAGACTTTTGTGCAACACCAAAATTCTCAATCCTCACACAAAGTCCTACGCAAAATTCTTTTTGTGTTGTTCTATCAAAGGTGGCTTCACACTAACGGTTATAGTAGTGAATCCCCTCTATCTATAAGATCCGCGTGAAAGTAGGGCCACCTTTCACCCTCTTTTTCAAAATTTCCATACCGTGACATAATCTTCCCTTAAAAAGCAACATCTCGAAGACCTATATTAATGTCATCTACTCCCACCACCAACCTCCACCTTGTGGTACCCGTGGCCATTGTTTCAAGCACAAATGCAAACTGAAACACAAACACTGACTCGAATTGGACTCTGATGAAAGAAATGCCTTGTGATAGTGCAACGAAATGTATCAATTATTTAATTACTCACTTTGGATCTAATTATTAATGAGCCGAAAGGTACATTGTCATGTGCTATTATTTCAATCGACCGCTTTAACTTTTGGAAAAGATAATTACAAAGAATTGATAATGAAGATGATGCAAAATCTTCTTAGCCAATTATTGTTGACCTAGTGCCATTAAACAATTGGACCGCTTTCTAGCACAAATCGTTTTATTGGATTCTTGATTTGTTAATTAACAACTGTCACATTTCAAATGGATCATTTGAATGAGCATCATGTGCATTGACATGTGTCATTATTGAATTAGATTGCTTTTGCATATTCACAGGTGAATCTAAATGTGTTAATACTTAATTGGACCGCTTTCTCTATATTGCAGGTCAATCTTCAAGTGTTTCTGTTAAAAGTAACGGCGCCTATTAGTCAGTATTTCTTAGCATGTCTCATCGAATACATGTATATTGACCTATAATAGGCATTTAATAGAAGGTTATTTCTACAAACAAATTTATTTTGAATTTGTAAATATTAATCAAAATTTATTTAATATAATTTTGGTCCAATTTGAGTAATTGATTGCAAATTAGTGGGATTATTTCAAATTAATTTTGTCGTTTATTTAATGCATGATGTTGAAGCTTTATGAAATTTTGAATATATGATTTTCATTTAATTATTTTAAATTTTGATTATCAAAAAAATTATACATTAGAAAGAAACTAAAAAGAATTAATGCAAAGCATTGAAAATTTTAACTAATAGAAACAATCAAAGAATTTCAAAGAAGTAATTGTTTCAAAATCTTGTTTTGAATAAATACAATAAAACCATGAAAATATAATAAAAGTAATAAAAAAATATTGCAAATGTTAAAATCACTCATGATCCTAATCTATGAACTTCAAACCTAAAACATAAGAAATTAAAAAGTAAAAATTAGATATTAAATGATGAACCTTGAGCCACAGGGGAATCAAACCCCTACAAGTCTACCGTCGTATGGAAATTATGCACCGGCCTTCACCCCTCGGCACCCCCCACGGTTCTTTGTGAGGGAGTGCCGCTTTCATTTTGCTTCGCAGCAAAATCTAACCCGAAGGCCCACCTTTTCGGGTTCTCCCAAAGGAGTGGAGGTACCATGAGCGCATGGTGCAAATCTCAACACTAAAGTTTTCTTGTCCATTCCACTTCAATCAAGCTAATGGGCAACCCTTCCACTTTAACCCCTAAAGGACCAATGTCCCCTCGGGGGACATTTTGAGTTTCGGTAAGGTACCACATTCTCAATTCTAGGCATTATTTTATGAGATTTCTAATTGAATAGACAACTTTTGATTAGCTTTGCGTAGACACAAATTTCGTAGAATTCCGACTTACGGTTCAAAAGTTACAATTTATGTTCACTTACATATACAAATAGTGCAGCAGTTTTGTGTGATATATCACAAATACTGTCACCAAACTTTAATAACTTCTAAATTCAATAGAAATTTGAGTTTTTGTCCATTTAAAAGAAAAAAAATGTCCTTTTGGAAAGGAAATTGAGATCTTTGCATCTACCGTACGGATTTGTGAATTTCAAAAATTTGAGAAGGATATGATATATGCAAAATATAAAGTGTATTGTTGATTCTCGGCACATAATTGCATTGCAGGATTTTTTAGGACATCTTCTACACCTCTTCTACTTCTAAAATTTGGTGCACATGTGCCTGACATGATCCTTTTCAAGTTAACACAATAAATTCACGGCCCGTAGAGCAAAAAGTTGCCATAGAAGGTGGTCGAAGTTTGTTGAAGGTGTATAGTATGACCAGAAAAAGAGATTATGTCGCACTTCAAAGGCTAATATCTTTCAATCCGTGCGGTCGAACTTATCAAAAATTTTACCACACACTTTCATACAAGTCAAGTACAAGATCCTATGGTTTAATTTTCAAAAAAATGATTTTGTATCATTTTGTGTAGAATGTGCTGAAAATGGCAGTTTTGGAGTGTTTTTGAGGAAAAATTGCCTTGGTCCTTCAGGGGTTAAAGTTCACCATAAACACCTTTAAACTCAATCATTAACACATCTAAACTATTAAAATCCTAAATGTACTTTAACTTTGATGATAAAATAACAATAATGCAAAAAGATCCACATTTTCAGAGATCAATATAGATCCCATGTACATCCCATAGACAATGGCACCTTGGGTCTCTCCAAACACTCTTCTATAAGAATTTAGGCAAAACTGAAGTGCCGTTCAATAAATGTGCCACCGCCACACCATTACAGATCTGCAAGTCCTAAATCAATGAGACATTGTCAATATGTTATGCAAAAGATGATCTAGCATGTTTTTGATAGTCAACAAAGTCTTCTTATGTGTTTAGAAATTCACTTAGAACCAATAAAATGCCAAATAAAAGTAGATGCTATACCACAACACGCTGCTGATTGAGGCCGTTGATCATGATGTAGCCAGTCGAATCCTCAGGTAATGGAGGAGCTCCAATCACATCATAATTTGAATGGTTATGCTGTGATGTTTCTTATGAAGGACTATACTTCTGATTTTAATACTGCTTACCAGAAGCATATGCAAGTTAGTTTTCTAGCCTAAAAAGTCAAAACAAAATTGCAACTAAACAACATGAATGAGGTCGTATGGATGTCTGACATATGAGGATTGTAAAGAAACCAAAAGTATTTTCAGATTTGTAACAAGTCAGATTTAGATTTTTAAAACTGCAACTTGCATTCAATTTAAGAACAACAAAGAAAGCAAGGAACTCACAAATAAGATCTTGAAATCTGGTTTGCACAAGAGAGCGATGTAGTGCCATTTATAGTTGGTTCATCCCATAAGTCCTCTCGCTCGGGCTTACACTCATTCTGCAATTACAGGTAGTTAGTAATAAGCTGTAAGGGAACATGCCATTACTAATGTTAGCTAGATTTTAAGTTACATCATTGCAATTCTGAGCGACAAAAAACAAATGCTCCTATACAAGCACAATCATCAAAACATAAAACTCCCCCATCACGTGATGATGCATCAGATATGAGATTGGAAAATTAAGTTTTTGGTGCCAAACATAAAACTATGAAGCAAAGATTCTAATTACCTCAGCAAGTGCATGTGCTGCCAAAACAATCAACCGCTCATAATACACAACAAAAGAACCATTGCTGAGACCAGTCAGGTGCACTTGCAATATTTTGCAACAAAATTAATCTCTGACGCCTACATTTTGAAACCGTCACTATCATTCAGACCTAAGTAAACACTGAATACATAATGAATCCATATTCAGCACCAATATAACAGTAAATAACCTCTTGATAACAACAAGTTGTCACCATAGCATAAGGAGCATGCGAAAAGGAATCATCAACCACTAAAATGTGACAAAATTTTAGTTCCATAAAAATAGATGTGGACTTACAACAAGCTTCCAAAAAATTCTCCTCCCTCAAACAAAAGATAAACCTGCATTCCCTGAGATAGCTAGGGTTTCAAAGACACTGGCAAGAAAATTCAAAGACAAAACAAAGCAGAATGCAGCTACATGACTCTGCTGTTAAAAACCATGGCTTCAAGGACGGAAGCCTCTCTGCCGTTATAAAAGAACTCTCACAAATCTAAGTTCTACCAAACTTATCAGGTCTTCCTGATTGCCGCATTCCAAACAAAAAATCTATTTGCAAATACGCCAAACGGAGGAAATCGTCCACCACTAACTAAAATCATACAAGAATACGTCTAAACCTATCCTCAAAAGCAGCGCACAGAATTTTCAACTCACCTGAATGGCAAAGCGAGTGTCCTAGGCACCTAGAGATTCGCAAATCGCTCCAAAACGGGAAATCCTCATCTGCGATCCCTAGATTCGCCACCTGCGACACCATGACAACGACGATGCAATGGAAGAAGAACATGCCAAGATGCGTGCGCCGGCTCTTCTGGAGAATTGTCTTCCCTCTGGACCCCTCCATCGCCGCCCTAGGCTGATCCATCTCCATTGCGCGAGCCCCATCGATAATGTGCGTGATTTACCTCATTGTTGTTGCAGCCTGCCCGCCTGGTTGCCTCTTAATGCGCTCATGTACTCTCACTGTCACATGCCAACTCCACAATCAGGGTTAGCAATAATCATTGCTACGGAGAACCGACCGCCTCTGAGAAGAGTCGACGCGCGCATTGCGTTTGATTTGGTTTTGTAAACGAGGTCAAGGTTCAATGGAGGTTGTGGATGAGTGAGTCCTAGGATGACGTGAAATGCTACAGAGGAAGCCTAGCCAGACCAAGCTGGCGCCACAGGCTGGCACCTCTCTAGAAGAGAGATACCTCGCCCAGACACCTCGCTCAGCATAGCCAACGCTCAAGGAACAACATCAACAACAAGAATGGAACACCAAAACCATTCCCTCACCGGCCTCCTCAGAGAATAATGCGCCAGATCCACTTTTTGCGCCCAATACCAAATTCAAAATAAAAAGATAAGAGAAACGGTAAGATAAGATAAATGGTGACATGTGGATGGATGTGATTAAAAGATATATGAGAACAAGTGTGAATGCGGAAGTAGTTAGCACTTTGGACTCTTGCTCTTGTTGATGGGGAAAGTAGATACAAAGGCTTTGCCTTTGTAGAGAGAGCCAATAAAAACATAATCACAAGAAGCTAAAGACCATATTGGGACTAGAAAATTACGTACTCCAAAATCCAACAAAAACCCACACTAATTTTGGAGAAACCTTGAATGTAGATGAAATACCGCCAAAATTCTCAATATCCCGTTTACAGTCTGCTCGTCTGTCAACGTTGAATTGCACCACCACACATGGAATGCATTTGTTGACGTCAAAGCTTGACCAATAACCTGCAATTTAAATGTGAAGAAAATTTAAGAAATCTCGAGCCAAAATGAACCCTTCGCACACAATACCAGGTGAGAAACACAAGACCAGGAGTTGCTTCAAAAGGAGGGGTGCAAAGTTATGAAATAAAACTAAGTGTGCTAACCCATGCTCCCACAATAAATCCTAACAAGAAATTTCATGATCGGTGAATTTCAGCATACATTTGCACTTAAATAACGAAGGAGATTACGTCGAACATCAGAGCTCTGTGCCTTTGCACACGTGTTTCCAACCGGCAAAGACGAATAGGAAACACCAACTTCAATATTTTACTTATGAAAAGGAAACATACCAAACACCGTGGTGCAAACATCGGAGATGTTGCGTTGCTTTGGTCGCCCTCTTGAACAAGGCCGCTCAGTGTACTCACCACCCTTGTGTTGCCAAGCCTCCTTTTAATCTTGCACACTGATTGAACCAATCAACGGTCATAGCATAGGAGAAGTGCGGGTGCAAAGTCCAAGAAGGTGATAAACGAAGAAAAATTTGCAGAGAAAACTGCGGCGGAGGACGTCGTCACAGTGGCATGAATCCATCTTACACTCACCCTGACGACCTATGCACCTATGCACGGCCAGTCAAAACCTTGAACCGAGGTTATTCAAAATCTATTAAATACATGTATTTGTATTCCAAATATTCAATATTTGATTGTACTCCATGTTCTAAACATGCCGGAATACATGCCCCCTTTGCACCAAGAGGTAGGCTCTAAGCACTAATAAGGCACTAACTACCATGTGGTCAAAAATTTCACTTGGAGTTCACACGACAGTGTTGAAAGTTACGTACTTTAAAACCATGGAGAGCAGTACCTACAATAGTATAGATGAGAATGTTCACATCAGTCATGTCATTTAGAGGAGTAGTTTAGCTTGTCCATATCTCTACCACTCCCAACTTTTCCCTACTCTAATTCATGGCATGCAACAAAATTGTGGGGTGTGCCTTTATCAACACTCCATGTGCACCTCTTTACCACTCTACATGACACACTTGTCAAGTAGGATGCCATGTAGGATTGTTGGTTACCACCTTTTTATGGTAATGAATCATCACATACATGCCACTATCCTACCTTCACCACAAGCTCCAACCTACCTCCTAGTGGTAATGAGCATGAGTGAGGCAGAGAAAATATTAGATGCGTCATCAGCAACAACTAGAGGACAACATGTACTAGTACATCTAAATACATGTATATAACGAATACATTTGAATTCAATTGTCCAAGTACATGAATTTGATAACAGGATTGCCCCCAACCCTTCAAAACCCCAAGTTCAACACCCACTTTTCATTCCTTGTACGACGAAAATATGACTGCCTCCTACTTCTACAGTACATGTTGTAGCGGTGGATCTACACTGGTAGAAGATGGTAAGGTAAGCCTCCCCACAACCAACCAAACCCCATAGCCAACGCCTATAAAATTGGGGTATATCCAACCCTCTTCCATCCCATTACCACCAACTTAGCTCCAAATGGAGGTTTGCTATTAGTCAAGACCCTTACTTTTGGTCGTTGGTTATGGGGGGTACCTACTGTTGGCACATGGTTGGACAGTTTGAAAATTCATAACTAATTCAGTTTTCATCGAAAAAATATGAAATCACTTGGGTTGGAATTGCAATTCTATTGGCTATCACTGAAAAATAATAGTATAATTATCTCCTCTCTCCATGTATGCACATTCCTTAACTTGTCGGTTTAAGGGGGGCTTACCTTATATGACGAACAACAGACTAGCTCTGGGATACGGTAAACTCATGTCAGTTTCTGGTCATCTCACACCATCTTTCTAGAGGTGCCATGTTACAACAATCATTCACGTGGTGGATCGAATCTATTACGCATCCATTCCTGTAGAAAAATTCCTTGATTGGTATGGTATGCACATCTCATAACTCTGAAGGAGTCAACTGCACGAAAGATAAATTTATGAAAGTAGTACAAAAATATTGTGATGAGCATCACGAAGGTCCACTTCGCTAGGCTGGAATGGGCCTTGTGAGCAGGGCCGCACAAACGACAACTTTGAAGGTATTTCACAAACATTGGCAGGCGCCGCGTCATACCGGCCAACACCAATCAAAAGAGGATGGATGCCACCACCCACTTCGCCTCCCATTGGGGTTGTTAGTAGGCTGTGGGTAGTAGACAGGGTGAGAGGGTGACTTGGGTTAGTGAGTTCCAGTAGGGTCTTGTCTTGTCCTCGCGCGGCCGCTCTCGGCGCGTCTTTGTTAGTTTCTGGTTACTTAGATTGCAATCAAATTTCGATTTGTCTTGTGCCAAAAAAAAAAAAAAAGCATTGGCAGGCTAGGAAATTTCTTAACCCGCAATGGACCAAGTATCTCCTTCGAGAACAGATTTTTTCACTTGACTGTAATCGTCATTCAATCCGTCCGGTCAAAATTAACCACATCATCTCATATACCATGCGAAGAAGATCCTACGCTTACAAGCTTAAAAAGTTCATGTTGGCAGTTTCAAATGGATGGAGTCGAGATTCCTCTAAAATGCCTTCGTCCTTCAGGAGTTGATTTTATGTGTTTGGGCATTGTTCCTCGTCAAAGATTGCCCAACATCTCCACCAAAAGACTTGTACATGAAGTGGCATCGGAGAGAAACGTGATGTATCATCCCACGTGGAGAAGCGGAACCAGGTCCATTCCAGCCGCTCTTGACCTATAAAAAGAGTGCAGTGCTGGTTGCACATGTGTTCTCAAATGGTCAACTCCCAGTGGCGCGTATCCGGCGTGTGTGAGGGTTGCTTTCATATTTTTCAATTTTTGGTAGAAATTTTCATGAGTTCTTGGGATTGTCGTGTTTCCAGATACAAATCTACATATTGATCCCATGGTTAAAGACTGAAATTAATCATATTTTGATTTTACACTTCCACTCTTTACACAAGTTTTGGCAATACTCAAGTATTTAATTGAAAAAATTGTCGTCCTTTCAACCAAAAGCCGTACTTCTATTCTTGGCCGGTCCAATTTCTTATTGAGCAGACAAATCCTTGACGCCAAAACCACCATACAATATCGCTATGTCACAATTTGGACCAAACCATCCATTAGTCGTTCGCCTCTTTTGTGAAGGTTGACAGACCGGCAAGTCGTTTTCTATCACTCCACCAATCAATTATTGCTAGAATCCTTCGTCCGCTCGACATTGGTGCATCATCGGGATCCATAATACTATACCAAAGTATTTGCAGAGAACTTTACACTAAAAGTTTACTTCAGTCCGACTCGTAAATTCACACGCATTATAGAGTGGATTGTCCATACCATGGCTTAGTGGGTTGCAAATTCTGGTCCGTGAACAAAACTCTCTGACGATGCCAAGGATCCACATTGTAAAGGATTTGGGCGAGCCGCCAGTTTCATCGGAACTATCTTGTCGGTTGCCACTGTGAAGTACATTCATGGGGCGTATGGAAGTTGCCGATTGTCGATACGTGTAACTCTAACTCTAACTCGTTACCGTTGTGACGCGCATAGAGGTTCTCATTGATGTCACAACATTCTCTGTGGTTTACAGACCCGGTAAATTTTTACGAGGTGATGAAGACTGTGCTTCAGGAACAGGGAATGTTTCACAATCCCCTGAACATACCTGAACAGAAAAACAGTTGTAGTATTGTATTTTTGTATTGGCTCTGGTGGGAGAACAGATCTGCGAAGCATATTGAAGTTCATGAAGTCAGTCTGACCACACAGCGCACCTCCAGAGATCATGCGCGCTCTTGAGGACTAGAAGCCATCTGTGTACGACCGCATGGCCCTGGCAATGCTTCTAATCTGTTATGATATGGACATGCAAAAGGAAGTCATGAGCTGATCTAGCGGCGGCAGATGAGGCCGCCGGGAATGCCCGCGGACAGGGACCCGGCTTTGCTGCCGCACACGGCGACGAAGCTGGGCATGGCCGACCCCACGGGGATGGCGCTGCCGGAGTACTGGCTCACCTTGCAGTCCGTCGCCAGCAGCGACGAGCTCGAGAAGCGGTCGGCGCCGCCCATGATGGGCATGGCCACCCCGCGCTTGGTGGGGTTCACGTACTCGGGCTGGTACGTCTGCCCCAGCACGCCGTTCACCGTCGACGACAGGTTGTAGAACCGGAACTGCATGTCGAAGTGCGCGAAGCAGTCGTCTGCGCCGATGCCGTAGTTGTGCACCTTGCTCTCCTTCTGGCCGATGGGCACGACCGTGAGCGCCACCCCCATCTTCTCCTTGATGGTCAGGTCGACTGCATTGGCGGCGCCGATGCGGTTGAGGGCGATGACGCCGTCAGGGGACGACCACGACGAGCCGTCGAGGTGGAGGGTGTGGCCGTTGTAGGTGAGCTGGAGCTGGTCGACGGCGCTGTCCCAGTGGGCGACGCGGTTGGCAGCGACGGTGAGGGCGTGGGGTCCGTAGACGAAGGCGAGCGCCTGCACCCACGTGAAGTCACGCGTGCGGCCCTCGGGGCGCTTGCCGATGAAGAAGGCGTTGATGTGAAGGTCGGTGTCGGAGACGAGGCAGAAGTCCTGGTTCATGCGTCCGTGGAAGTAGAACGCGATCCCATCGCCGCCCACGATCTTGGGGTCCCCGCAGACGCCGCCTTTCTTCTTGCATACTGAGAGTTCACGACATGGCAGTAGGTTTCATACAATGTATATTTGTATGGCATGGAAATCACATGTCAAACATCGTAATTCATGAGCCAGGTTACTGGAATCATCAGATAATGCTGTATGTTAGAAAGAATCCGATGGTCCCAAGTCAAATGTTCACTGAATCTCATATCTGTTTTTTCTAGACAACAAGATTCATATAAATATCTCATGCACGATTTCGACATGTCTCGACGAGTAAATCTTAAACCTGACCTCATGTCGATGACTGGCGAATTATGTTGAGTGAGCTGAGAAAGAGAAAAGTAAATATACCAGGCGGAGATATTGCCTGGGCTAGAGAATAACATACCGATTGGCCCCTTGGGAGCAGGTGCTGGTGGTCGAATTGGAGGAGATGGCTTCTTGTCCTGCGCAGCGGCACGGGGAAGAGCCACCGCCATGGCCAGGAGAGCCAGGCCGAGAGCCACCACCTTCATGGAAGCCATGACGACTCTGGAAGTACAGGACGATCGGACTGTGGATCTGCGAAGTCGAGAGCTTGGATGAGATGCTGCATGTGTTGTGGATCACCCCATGCTTTATAGTTCTGGTCCGAGAATGCAACGCTCTTACTAGTCACTGACGACATTCAATGCGTTATGTCCCAGTGTGAAGCCCCTTCTTTCTTAGACGAGATCAAGGGGCTTCTCGGAAGTGCGACTAGTAACGTGGGAACTCACACGAATATGAGGAGTCGAAGTTAAGAATGCCTCTGGATGCAGTTGACCTGAGCGGCCTTTTCTGGCCACCAGACACGTCCACCCGAAGCACGTCTGTTTGTGTTGGCAAGACCTTGAGATGAGAAGTACATTTCTTATTAAATGAAGCACAAGTTTTAAAATAACCGCACTTATTCTAGTGAAAGGTAGTGGTTTATCGTCAACCTAAGGTTGTTGTGCTCAGCCAAGCCTGCAGAGATATTATCTAATGTACCGTTATAACCATAATGAAATTGATGGAGGAGTTTCGGACGTGCGCTTTTAATAATATTGGGAGCTGTAGGAGGTTGACAAAGGAAAAATGAGCATTGTGGAATAAAGTATTTCTTGCTTCTACCTAGTTGAAAGCTTAGACATGAATATCTGAGGGATTTAGATCGTCAAGTTCCGCAATGTGAAGGTTGATACCATCAGGAAAAACTGAGGCCACTAAAGACATTTCCAGTGTTGAAACATAGAGATTTTCATAAACTCA
>OZ020521.1:17686150-17803617 GCA_963971425.1 Bryoerythrophyllum caledonicum | reverse complement strand
GTCCACCCGAAGCACGTCTGTTTGTGTTGGCAAGACCTTGAGATGAGAAGTACATTTCTTATTAAATGAAGCACAAGTTTTAAAATAACCGCACTTATTCTAGTGAAAGGTAGTGGTTTATCGTCAACCTAAGGTTGTTGTGCTCAGCCAAGCCTGCAGAGATATTATCTAATGTACCGTTATAACCATAATGAAATTGATGGAGGAGTTTCGGACGTGCGCTTTTAATAATATTGGGAGCTGTAGGAGGTTGACAAAGGAAAAATGAGCATTGTGGAATAAAGTATTTCTTGCTTCTACCTAGTTGAAAGCTTAGACATGAATATCTGAGGGATTTAGATCGTCAAGTTCCGCAATGTGAAGGTTGATACCAT
The DNA here is from genome assembly GCA_963971425.1 of Bryoerythrophyllum caledonicum. NCBI lineage: Eukaryota > Viridiplantae > Streptophyta > Bryopsida > Pottiales > Pottiaceae > Bryoerythrophyllum > Bryoerythrophyllum caledonicum. Next base: position 17,803,243 of record OZ020521.1, on the reverse strand, counting down.
CAGGAAAAACTGAGGCCACTAAAGACATTTCCAGTGTTGAAACATAGAGATTTTCATAAACTCAAGATATACTTCTCATCTCAAGGTCTTGCCAACACAAACAGACGTGCTTCGGGTGGACGTGTCTGGTGGCCAGAAAAGGCCGCTCAGGTCAACTGCATCCAGAGGCATTCTTAACTTCGACTCCTCATATTCGTGTGAGTTCCCACGTTACTAGTCGCACTTCCGAGAAGCCCCTTGATCTCGTCTAAGAAAGAAGGGGCTTCACACTGGGACATAACGCATTGAATGTCGTCAGTGACTAGTAAGAGCGTTGCATTCTCGGACCAGAACTATAAAGCATGGGGTGATCCACAACACATGCAGCATCTCATCCAAGCTCTCGACTTCGCAGATCCACAGTCCGATCGTCCTGTACTTCCATAGTCGTCATGGCTTCCATGAAGGTGGTGGCTCTCGGCCTGGCTCTCCTGGCCATGGCGGTGGCTCTTCCCCGTGCCGCTGCGCAGGACAAGAAGCCATCTCCTCCAATTCGACCACCAGCACCTGCTCCCAAGGGGCCAATCGGTATGTTATTCTCTAGCCCAGGCAATATCTCCGCCTGGTATATTTACTTTTCTCTTTCTCAGCTCACTCAACATAATTCGCCAGTCATCGACATGAGGTCAGGTTTAAGATTTACTCGTCGAGACATGTCGAAATCGTGCATGAGATATTTATATGAATCTTGTTGTCTAGAAAAAACAGATATGAGATTCAGTGAACATTTGACTTGGGACCATCGGATTCTTTCTAACATACAGCATTATCTGATGATTCCAGTAACCTGGCTCATGAATTACGATGTTTGACATGTGATTTCTGTTGACGTTATTCCGCCCTCAGCCTCTTCTGTCTCTGTTCTAGTTAGCTTAGTTAGTTTTATTCATTCATCATCCATTCATCATTCATCCTCTGATGAATCCTGTGTATATAACCTTCGGATCATTACAGTAAAGACACTGTTCACTCACCATAGTGCAGGTCTGTTTAGTCTTATGGTTTCAACATGGTATCAGAGCGTTCTTAAGTTAGATTAGAAGTAGAGACACGTATGAGAGAAAGAATGATGTGAAGAAGAGAGAGAGATAGAGCCGAGAAGAGGATGAGAGTAAGCTGAGAGAAGCTCAGAGGAGGAGATATGTAAGAAGGTCCGAGAGAGGGAATCGCGAGGAAGAAGGTCCGAGAGAGGGACTGTTAAAACATCGAGTTAGTTCAAAATAGAGTTGTTGTCAACAGTCCCTAGTGATCAGTGCAGCCAAGCTCCTGTATCTCGGATAGCTTTGATAACTCGGAAAGCGCCGCTTAGCACTGATGAACATAAGCCTTCAACATGACGGACACAAACATGGTGAAAGAAGGCGACAAACTGAAGGGGATGGAAAACTTTTACGTTTGGAGCCTGAAGATGCGCGCGATTTTGCGTGCGGAAGGACACTGGAATATCACCGAAGCGGAGCACACACCCATCGCATTTCCAGCCACCTTTGAAGGAGAGCAGTTCACCGAAGCTGCATGGAGGAAGAAAAAGGCAATAGCCTGCAGGTTAATTCTCTTATCTGTGGCTGATGACTTAGTTGACTCAGTTGCCAGTTTCACCGACCCTGCGCAAGCCTGGAAAGCGTTGATAGAGCAGTTCTCGTCAGGAGGACAATCGCAAATTCTCACCCTGATGGCACAACTCCAAACTCTCAAGATGCATGAAGGAGGTTCAGTAGAGGAACACATCAAGAAAGCACGAGAACTGAGGAATCGGTTGAGCAGCATGGGAGAAAGAGTTGAAGACCGTAACCTCAATCAGATTGTGCTCAACAGTCTGCCACGATCATATGAAGGTACCATTCAAACTCTCACCCACTTGAATGAGGAGATGAGTTTCGAAAAATTATGTTCACATTTACTGGCGGAACATCACCGCCGCCAGCATCGCAACCAGATGCTCGGAGAAGAAGATGCTTTAGCTGCCAGTTTTCATCGACAGGCCTCGTTCACACAGCGTGGGCAAGGAAGGGGAAGGTGGTCCAGGGGATCGCCAGGGCGGAGTTTTCCCAGTGGCAGAGGTTCAGCACTACCATGGCCCTATCACCGGCACTGTAGCTCGATCGCCGCAGTCAGCACCTACTCGACCGACCGGCTACACATCTCAGAGGCCTCCACGCAATCCAATAATTTGCTACAACTGTTCCAAACCTGGACATATTGCACGGGACTGTTTCGCCTCACCTGCAGAAGGTACAGATTTTGCTTATTCAGCTGAAGTACTTGATCAATACTACTATGAGTCACAGTATGACCCTTACTATGATCAACAATACTATGAGGGAAGTAACCCATGGTACATGGATAGTGGTGCGACAGCACATATAGCCTCAGATCCCAACAAGCTAGATAACCAGCCAAGTTCATCTGGAGCAACTTATAGTGTTAAAACAGGAGGAGGTGAGTCGCATGCTGTGAAAGGCACTGGAAGTTCAACTCTTCGCACATGCGCAGGTGAAATAAAGCTTGAGAATGTTCGCTATGTACCTAGTATGACAAAAAACCTTGTCTCAGTTGGATCAGTCACAGATACAAGCTTCACTGTCATGTTTTCCTCAACTCAATGTTGGATTCTTGATGGCGAAAAAATAGTTGCAACTGGTTTTAGAAACAAGACAAATGGCTTATATTCTTTCCATGACTCTCCTGAAGCACTATCAGCTGAAATTAGTGATGACGCACTTCTCTGGCATCGTCGCATGGGTCACTTAAGTTACCCAAATTTGAGCCACTTATCCAAGTCAGATCTTGTACAAGGTCTTCCCAACATCAACATCAAGAGTAGAGTGTGAATGTTGTCTTGCCGGACGTCAACACAGAGAACGTTTTCCTCGCAAATCTGAAACTCGAGCATCTAATCCAGGCGAATATGTGCACTCTGATGTCATAGGTCCAATGCACCGTCAGTCTCTGGGAGGGTCGCGATATGTACTTGTATTTACAGACGATTTTTCGCGAAAAAACTGGGTTTACTTCATGCAAAACAAAGGCCAAACCTTTGACAGATTTAGAGCCTTCAAAGCCAGGCTGGCTGCAGAGACAGGAAATGCAATCAAGATACTCCGAACTGACAGAGGAGGAGAGTATTTGTCAGACTTATTTCGTGATTATTGCTCACAAGTTGGAATACACCGCGCGTTAACTCAGGCCAAAACACCACAGCAGAATGGCGTATCAGAACGGCGCAATCGCACATTGATGGAAAGAGCAAGAAGCATCGCCTATGATTGTAAGCTGCCATCTTTCTTATGGACGGAAGCTGTCAATATGGCGAATTTCCTCATCAATCATAGTCCAACTCGTGCAAATTTTGGAGCACCGCCCGAAGCAAAATATTCAGGTAAATCCATCTCACTTGATCATTTAAAATTTTTCGGTTGCATCGCACATGTACATGTATCAGACACTGACAGAAAAAAACTCGAGAGTAAATCAAGAAAGTGCATATTTATGGGATATGATGGAGAATCCAAGGCCTATAGAGTCTATGATCCAAGCCAGCGCCGCATCATCATTAGCAGAGACGTGGTGTTTAACGAGGACCAGGTCGGTTACAACTTTTTAAACGACCAGCCATCATCATTCGACCTCCGTAGCCTCCACTCGCCTCAACCAACTGCTGCCTCCGTACTCGCCCCAGCTGAAGACACTGATTCATCAACGGCTCCCATGATGACCACCACCAACGTACACCAGCCACGACCTCTCATCCTGGACCGACCAAGAACAGCCGCCAACCTTGCATGTCCAGCTGGCACGAACACTGGTCCGCCCTCAGGACTTCCACGTCGACCCAACATCACCATGGAGACGCTGCCTACTGTAGCGCGGGAACTTCAGCCCATGCAAACGCCAACTCCCGCGGCCCGGCCACTCAACCCCATGCAGCCGCCGACTGCCGCCACACCAGACGCAGAAAGTCGCGAGCTCTCTCCAACAAACGCCGACAACCGATCTTTCCCCCCACCCGATGCCGAACCATCAATATCACCTGCATGCGCCGCTCGCAACAACAATGATGCTCCGCGCTACCCCTGTCGCTCTCGACAACCATCATCTCGCCTCAAAGATCACTGGACTCTTGTCTCTGAAGCTGTAGAACATGAACCTGCCAATTATCACGAAGTTATACAACATACAGGGTGGCGGCATGCAATTCAAAGTGAGGTGGACTCTATTCTCAAAAATCAGACCAGGGAAATCATTGACAGACCTACACACAAGAAGCCAATCACTGCTAAATGGATTTTCAAAGTTAAACGCCATGGAGACTCACAGAAGTTGAAAGCCCGTATTGATGCTAGAGGTTTTCAACAACAAGAAGGTGTTGACTATCAGGATATTTTTGCACCAGTTGTGCGTTGGTCCACCATCCGCACTGTCATGGCACTAGCAGCCAAAAACAGTTGGCCGCTACACCAGCTTGACGTCATCACTGCCTTTCTCAACGGAAATCTACAAGAAGACGTTATCATGGAAATTCCAGATGGATTCCCTAGCGCTGGAGATCCCACCAAAGTATGTCGAATCAAACGCGCTCTCTATGGTCTTAAGCAAGCCCCAAAGGCCTGGTATGAACGCATCGATTCTTGGTTGCGATCACAAGGCCTCAGGCGAAGTAAGTTTGATCCGAATCTCTACTTTGGAACACGAAATGGAAAAAAGATTATCATCCTTCTGTATGTAGATGATCTTCTCCTCACCGGCGATGACAAAGAACGCATCAAACAACTTAAGGCAGCTCTCAAACAAGCTTTTGATATGACGGATCTAGGTGCAGCAAAACTATACCTTGGCGCTGAAATTTGAAGATATCGCAGTGGTATTCTTATAACTCAAACGGAATATATTCGCAAATTACTGCATAAATTTGATCTTCACAACTGCAACCCATGCCGACTACCTATGGACCCGACTATATCACTCCACCGAAGCATGGGCACTCCAAGCATTGATCCCCTGCCTTACAGATCACTTGTAGGGAGTCTCATCTATCTCACCAACACCCGGCCTGACATTTCGTACGCTGTTAGCTGCGTTGCAAAATACATGGACGCCCCTGAAACAGCCCACCACAGTGCCGCCAAGAAGATCCTCCGGTATTTGCAAGGCACCATAGATTACGGCCTCTTCCTCCCTGCCAACAATGACAACAAGCTTCAAACATATGCTGATGCAGACTGGGGGAGGGATATGGACACAAGACGTTCTGTTTCAGGCATTTTACACAAACTTGGTCAATCTAGCATATTCTGGACTAGCAAACTGCAGCCCATTGTTTCTTTATCCTCTACTGAAGCAGAATACAGAGTATTAACTGACGCAGCAAAAGACATTTTATACTTCAGAAGACTTCTTGACGAGCTAGACATCAACACCACCGAACCAACACAGCTACAGAGTGACAATCAGTCATGCATCAAGTTAGTTCAAAACCCAGTCCTTCACTCCCGCACAAAACATATTGACATACAAGCGCATTTCATTAGAGATGCCGCACAAAATGGCGATATTCAGGTAACATACACACCTACTGAGCATCAACACGCGGACTTTCTGACCAAACCTCTATCCTACCCAAAATTTGCCTTGAATCGCCTTAGTGCAGGCGTTCTATCTCCTCAGCTTGTAGACGCACTTTAACCCACTCTGGGGTTTTCCAACCGCTGCTCCACAATGCCTTCCTAGTTTTCTTATGTCTGAAATCTGGACCTCTAGGATTCAACTTCGATGACCTATTATCCCACCACTCACTAGGGTTGCTAAAATACTGAACCCATAACTCCTCTTCACTGTCCTCTAACCCCATCTGCGGAGGAACCCTAACTGACCTCCTGGGTACAAGCTCGTCGCTATTCATCGCTGCTCCACACAGCGCCAACACCACCCAACTGTGGCACCACTTCCAGACTCCATCAACAATCCGGCGCGCAACCACGAGCAGCAACCACAACATCATCAGCAAGATCTTCCCCTGCTCACATCAACACAACTCCAATGTCAAGGCTTCAATTACACCACTGCCAACAATCAGGAGTCGCCTTTCTTACCACACCCAGTCTCTCCACATACTCTTGTAACGCAAGCATCGCCTCTGACGACATTAACCGCTCTTGCGACATCGCGCTCTTCACATGATGGACTACAGCGTCGAGGCTGAGCGCAAGGGAGGGTGTTGACGTTATTCCGCCCTCAGCCTCTTCTGTCTCTGTTCTAGTTAGCTTAGTTAGTCTCATTCATTCATCATCCATTCATCATTCATCCTCTGATGAATCCTGTGTATATAACCTTCGGATCATTACAGTAAAGACACTGTTCACTCACCATACTGCAGGTCTGTTTAGTCTCAGGAGCTGTAGGAGGTTGACAAAGGAAAAATGAGCATTGTGGAATAAAGTATTTCTTGCTTCTACCTAGTTGAAAGCTTAGACATGAATATCTGAGGGATTTAGATCGTCAAGTTCCGCAATGTGAAGGTTGATACCATCAGGAAAAACTGAGGCCACTAAAGACATTTCCAGTGTTGAAACATAGAGATTTTCATAAACTCAAGATATACTTCTCATCTCAAGGTCTTGCCAACACAAACAGACGTGCTTCGGGTGGACGTGTCTGGTGGCCAGAAAAGGTCGCTCAGGTCAACTGCATCCAGAGGCATTCTTAACTTCGACTCCTCATATTCGTGTGAGTTCCCACGTTACTAGTCGCACTTCCGAGAAGCCCCTTGATCTCGTCTAAGAAAGAAGGGGCTTCACACTGGGACATAACGCATTGAATGTCGTCAGTGACTAGTAAGAGCGTTGCATTCTCGGACCAGAACTATAAAGCATGGGGTGATCCACAACACATGCAGCATCTCATCCAAGCTCTCGACTTCGCAGATCCACAGTCCGATCGTCCTGTACTTCCAGAGTCGTCATGGCTTCCATGAAGGTGGTGGCTCTCGGCCTGGCTCTCCTGGCCATGGCGGTGGCTCTTCCCCGTGCCGCTGCGCAGGACAAGAAGCCATCTCCTCCAATTCGACCACCAGCACCTGCTCCCAAGGGGCCAATCGGTATGTTATTCTCTAGCCCAGGCAATATCTCCGCCTGGTATATTTACTTTTCTCTTTCTCAGCTCACTCAACATAATTCGCCAGTCATCGACATGAGGTCAGGTTTAAGATTTACTCGTCGAGACATGTCGAAATCGTGCATGAGATATTTATATGAATCTTGTTGTCTAGAAAAAACAGATATGAGATTCAGTGAACATTTGACTTGGGACCATCGGATTCTTTCTAACATACAGCATTATCTGATGATTCCAGTAACCTGGCTCATGAATTACGATGTTTGACATGTGATTTCCATGCCATACAAATATACATTGTATGAAACCTACTGCCATGTCGTGAACTCTCAGTATGCAAGAAGAAAGGCGGCGTCTGCGGGGACCCCAAGATCGTGGGCGGCGATGGGATCGCGTTCTACTTCCACGGACGCATGAACCAGGACTTCTGCCTCGTCTCCGACACCGACCTTCACATCAACGCCCACTTCATCGGCAAGCGCCCCGAGGGCCGCACGCGTGACTTCACGTGGGTGCAGGCGCTCGCCTTCGTCTACGGACCCCACGCCCTCACCGTCGCTGCCAACCGCGTCGCCCACTGGGACAGCGCCGTCGACCAGCTCCAGCTCACCTACAACGGCCACACCCTCCACCTCGACGGCTCGTCGTGGTCGTCCCCTGACGGCGTCATCGCCCTCAACCGCATCGGCGCCGCCAATGCAGTCGACCTGACCATCAAGGAGAAGATGGGGGTGGCGCTCACGGTCGTGCCCATCGGCCAGAAGGAGAGCAAGGTGCACAACTACGGCATCGGCGCAGACGACTGCTTCGCGCACTTCGACATGCAGTTCCGGTTCTACAACCTGTCGTCGACGGTGAACGGCGTGCTGGGGCAGACGTACCAGCCCGAGTACGTGAACCCCACCAAGCGCGGGGTGGCCATGCCCATCATGGGCGGCGCCGACCGCTTCTCGAGCTCGTCGCTGCTGGCGACGGACTGCAAGGTGAGCCAGTACTCCGGCAGCGCCATCCCCGTGGGGTCGGCCATGCCCAGCTTCGTCGCCGTGTGCGGCAGCAAAGCCGGGTCCCTGTCCGCGGGCATTCCCGGCGGCCTCATCTGCCGCCGCTAGATCAGCTCATGACTTCCTTTTGCATGTCCATATCATAACAGATTAGAAGCATTGCCAGGGCCATGCGGTCGTACACAGATGGCTTCTAGTCCTCAAGAGCGCGCATGATCTCTGGAGGTGCGCTGTGTGGTCAGACTGACTTCATGAACTTCAATATGCTTCGCAGATCTGTTCTCCCACCAGAGCCAATACAAAAATACAATACTACAACTGTTTTTCTGTTCAGGTATGTTCAGGGGATTGTGAAACATTCCCTGTTCCTGAAGCACAGTCTTCATCACCTCGTAAAAATTTACCGGGTCTGTAAACCACAGAGAATGTTGTGACATCAATGAGAACCTCTATGCGCGTCACAACGGTAACGAGTTAGAGTTAGAGTTACACGTATCGACAATCGGCAACTTCCATACGCCCCATGAATGTACTTCACAGTGGCAACCGACAAGATAGTTCCGATGAAACTGGCGGCTCGCCCAAATCCTTTACAATGTGGATCCTTGGCATCGTCAGAGAGTTTTGTTCACGGACCAGAATTTGCAACCCACTAAGCCATGGTATGGACAATCCACTCTATAATGCGTGTGAATTTACGAGTCGGACTGAAGTAAACTTTTAGTGTAAAGTTCTCTGCAAATACTTTGGTATAGTATTATGGATCCCGATGATGCACCAATGTCGAGCGGACGAAGGATTCTAGCAATAATTGATTGGTGGATTGATAGAAAACGACCTGCCGGTCTGTCAGCCTTCACAAAAGAGGCGAACGACCAATGGATGGTTTAGTCCAAATTGTGACATAGCGATATTGTATGGTGGTTTTGGCGTCAAGGATTTGTCTGCTCAATAAGAAATTGGGCCGGCCAAGAATAGAAGTCCGGCTTTTGGTTGAAAGGACGACAATTTTTTTCAATAGTATTCTCCAAATTATTTTGCCGAAACTTGTGTATAGAGTGGAAGTGTAAAATCAAAATATGTTTAATTGCACTCTTTAACCATAGGATCTCTATGTCGACTAATCTTGTAACATGCTCATAAATTTTTTGAAAACTTTGACCGCTTTGGATGAAGTGTTTGATGTGAAGATGAAGATTAGTTTTTGTGGTCTGCACATATATAGTGGATTCACAAATATTGACTTCACTATGTGTCAATTTCTTGCATTAAACGAGGTTTTTATTCATATCATCATATTGTTAATGGTGTTAGTTCCTTGTACACCAATTTTTAGATGTAGAAGAAGGGTGTAGCATAGTCAAAAAAATAGTGCAAGAAGCGACGGTTCAAATTACCAATACACACTTTAAATCTTGCTTTTGAGGTTTCAAAGTGATAGTTCCAATCATCAATAACAAACTTTGTATCACATCTTATAGTAGCAATAATAATAATAAAATCATTTTTATGTGGAAAGGAAGAAGTCCTTTTTGGTAATATCATACCAGACAATATGTGAAAATGCTCAATGACTTGTGATAAATTAGAATAAATTTACACTAGAGTAAAAAGAAAATGACAATCTCAGAGGAAATAATAATATTCAACTGAAACTCAAACGGTAATAAGATTCTCTTGAATTTCGTCATATTTCATTTCCAGTAATTTCATGTAAAATTAGGTTCAACTAAATCTAACCACTGGCTGAAAGATAAGAATGACTAAATGCGATGAAAAGGAAGTGACACTGAGCATTTAATATATCAGATGATGAAGTGAAATAAGGGGCCAAATTTCTAGGAGTATGTACGTGATTTCACAAATAACTATAACGACACTGGATAGTATCAACTTGTATCTGGAAACACGGCAATCCCAAGAACTCATGAAAGATTATACAAAACATTGGGAATTATGAACGCAACCCTCACACACGCCGGATACGCGCCACTGGGAGTTGACCATTCGAGAACACATGCGCAACCTGCACTGCACTCTTTCCAAAGATCCAGAGTGGCTGGAATTGACCTGGTTCCACTTCTCCACGTGGGATGATACATCACGTTTCTCTCCGATCCCTCTTCATGTACAAGTCTTTTGGTCGAGATACTGGGCACTCTTTGGCGAAGACGATGCCCAAACACATAAAATCAGCCCCTGAAGGACGAAGGCATTTTAAAGGAATCTCGACTCCATTCATTAGAAACTGCCAACATGAACTTCTTAAGAATGACCTTCTCATGAATCTTTTATGAGATGATGTGGCAAAATATTTACTTCACTATCTGCAACTTGCCGATTGATGCGATGGAAAGTTGTTTCTAAGTTTGGAAGTCACTTGACTGTGGCCCCCGGAATCCGGGCATACAAGAGCAAGTGCGGTCCCGGCGCAACGCTCCTTTTTGTTGACTTTGGAAGCGTTGAGCTGGTGGGCGAACGGGTCAGATCTCGGATGAACGCAAGCGTGGTCTCTGGAGAATCTACCCAGTGCCGGTAATTGATCAGGTTCAAGTGGGGAATCCTCATGCGCTACAGTACCTTCATCTTCAGTGGAGCACGACTTCTGAGTGAATCAGGAGGTCCTTCACCAACAACTTCGTGCGCTTTTCACATGCAAGACGTGTCTCAGTGGACTTGAGGTATTAGAATTGGTTTCTGGATATTCTTTCCAATCATTCACGTCTTGTTGCAGGTTTGTTTGAGGAGCGAAGTTGTGTATTCTCAAGGTGTGCATTGTTTCCCGGATTCATAACGAAGGCCGCCGAAAATCTCCGTCAAACTCTTTAGGATTTTGGAGGTGAAGAGCACGACCGGCTGGGCAGAAGGAGTGTGTTTTATTCGAGCCACTGACAGGGATTTTGCGTAGGATTCAAGAAGAAGTACTAGCATGGGTCGATCGTCGAGATGCAGGACGGTGTCACTTCTTCTGCTCGTTTTTCTTTCTCCGGCGGCGGCTACTATTGATGGTATGTGCTTCTCCCGTCAATTTCTTCCTAGGAAATCGCAACAGGAAAAAGCTTTGGATTTTAGATCTCGGGTGGAGCGTGTCTGTGGTTGTCATTGGGGACACGAGTGAGATGAACAGATATTAAGGTTGAATGCGGCTGACTTCGGTGTGTTTTTTGCGTCGATCCCTGTTAGGTTAGGCGATGGATCTTGAGCTGTTCCTTTCTGTGCAGTGACAAAGTCCGAGCAAGTGGTGTACTCTTTCGGTGGACGTCGGGGGCTTCTACAAGCTGTTGCACCCGTGACCCCACCGGTCGCTGGAACGCCGCCGGTGGTCCCTTCGCCGCCACCAGTGCAGCCTACGACGCCACCACCCCAAACTGCAACGCCATCACCCGAAACTGCAACGCGGGCACCAGTTGAGGCTGCGAAGCCACCAACCCAAACTGGAACACCAACACCTACACCTACCACGCCACCTGTCGCGACTCCGACTGGAGGAATGAACCCCGTTCCACCCCCTAGAGGAATAATTACCCGTAAGCATCCGACTCCAGTTTAGATTTTGCGAAAGATCATGTACCGTGACAAACTCTAGGGCTGGAGGTGAATTGTAAGCTTCCTTGACTGTGCAAGTTGCGCTTCTTGAAGTGATGATTTGACTTGTGTCGAAGTTGCTGACGTCGTTGCGCTTAAATTGTTTGCAGCTGCGCCTGCTCCCATTCCATTGGCTCCAGCTCCTGCCCCAAGTACGTGCCGTTCCGTTCATCACTTTCTCCTGTGAATTTGTGCAATGGAGATCGAGGAGTTGTTATCATCATCGCTTTTGGCTAACCCTGTCTTTTGTTTGACTTATGTGCAGTTGGAGTCACGAGGGGGCAGAAAACGAATGCCATCATCGCCGTGAGCGTCGTCGGCGGAATCATCATAATCGGAGCCATTCTCATTTTCTGCCGCTGCCAGTGCAGGGGGAGAGGGAGGAAAATGCCGTTCCAAAGATTGCAGATGACTTAGACCCTGTGTTACCTCAGTCTACTGAAGATTCTCACCACGGTGGCTGAATTGCCAGGCTTAGTACCCTTCAAAGGTCGTCGTACACAGGATCATGAAACCTAACACACCTCGAACAGACGGTAGAAGTACACCTTAGAAAGTAAGATCACGCATGATGCTTCAAGGTTTCCATTGATCATATCATGACTCGGTACTGTGAGTACAGGCAGCTGTTTTTCTTGTGAAGGCGCTTCACGAAGATTAGTGAGAGTTCCAGACGCACAGACAGTATGTTAGGTTGTCAATTGTTGATCATCACACATTTTGAACAAATCAAACCTTGAAAATATCTAATTCTTGCCGAAGTGAGTGCGCAATCATTTGTAATGGATACTTAAGATCGAGGTCGCTGCATCTAATTCGAAAGCTTGTGAGATCACATTCTCGGGCACTCCATATTTGCCGTTCTGCACATATATCAATTAGTGCGGTTTACACTAAATGCAAATATTAGAATCGCAACTCCGTTCTTTCACTCAAAAAGTGTCGCATTTCACTCACTGAGAATCTGGGATGAAAGTATCTTCACTCATATCAAAGTGAGATTGTTTTCGCATCATCAACATCAAATCCACAAGTGGTTCAAAACTTCCTCTTTATTGCATGTATATCACCATTACACTCAACAATCACATGAGTATAACACACGAACATTTACAAGTAGTTAACAACCAGTTTGTACAGTATGTTTGCACAGACAAGTGTAGGTGATGCAAGTGTAAAAGGTGGTGCAAGTGAACACAGTTATAGTATGTTATCTCCACCATCTCCATTTACCAATTGGTACTGCAAGACAAACTCATGCATGTGTGACACGCTCGTTTTTTTATTTCTTGTAAGTTGATTCTACCTAAACATGTGACTCACTTGAAGAAGATGCGAGAGGCCTGCGCATCGTCAACGCCCTTCCGAAGCGTGGTGATCACTTCCGCGGGGTCTTTGGCTCCAAACACGGCACTTCCTGCCACAATGCAATTGGCTCCCGCCTCGGCTGCTTGCTTGATGGTCGCTGGAGACAAGCCCCCATCAACCTGAAAAACGTCCACATGTGTAAAATCAGCTCAAAGGATAGAAAGGCAACAAACATTCATCAGGGTATCTCATGCACACTCAAAGACAGCGAAAACTACTTTGACTTGAGTTTGGAGAGCACCAAGCCCTTCTATTGGAGGATGCAACCACTCAGCTCTTCTATTGGAGGATGCAACCACCAAGCTCTTAGAATGAGGAAAGAGTAGTGTAATAAACCACCAGAGGGGTATCTTACTGAAACTTTGGGTGACTTAGGAAAGAACTCTAATGTGAGAGATGTATGGTGCCAATCAAAGGAGTACCTCAATATCAAGGTGAGGGAATTTCCGTCGCAAAGCATTCACCTGTTAAGAAAACCACGAATTAGCCATCACAGAATCAGAAAGCCCAATTCTACAAGGAAGCGAATGCAAGTCTGAAGTCATCGCTGGCACTACAATTCATAGAGAAGATGTGGGCACCTTCGGCATTGTCTCAGGCATAAAACTTTGACCTCCAAAACCAGGCTCAACTGTCATGACAAGCACCATGTCCACTGGTTCTTCACTCTCAACCTGCATTGCATGAAAAGATTTCCAGAGTAAGGGACAGCAGAGAAACAAAGCTGGCACAGTAGATTCGATCCCACAAAGAGAAAGTGAAGCTTTTGAAACGACGACTATTGTATTACTCGGTACTTAACCTACCAAAGGAAAAACTTCTTCAATGGGAGTTCCAGGTCTCAAAGCAACCCCAGCACGCATACCACCAGCCTTGATTTTGTGCACTAGCTCCTGCCAGTTATCTGCTCTCCACAAGCAATGATTTATCATAAAATAGGCATAATCTATCATACTCACGCATCTGTTATTCAATGTCAAGTCACCGACCTTTCGAGACCTCAACGTGGAAAGTGAAGCCTGAGGCGCCAGCCTTGACGAACTCATCGACGTAATCCATTGGGTTGGTGACCATCAAATGGCAATCCATGAACATCCTGCAAGACAGCAAAAAATATCAAGTCGTTGCCATAACCTAATCACGCTACTTTCACATCATCAAAGCGCAATCAACTCACTTGGTATGCTTTCTCAGAGATTTGATGACAGGAGCACCGATGGTTAGATTAGGAACGTAGTGCCTGCACATCACCCACACAGATATGAAACAGAACGAGGCTCCTAAAATAGAATCATCCAAAAACAACTGAACATTCTCTGTAAGACCAACACATCGCTTGAGCTGTGATTCTGGTTTTCCTTACCCATCCTGCACACATCAATCAGACAACAAACCCTAGATTAGTTGCAACTAGAACCATCACTCTCGAAAATTCCACACCATTTCCTTCAAAGAATTGAAACAAAACCCGCTAAAACCCTACCGAAAATCCACAGCTCAAAAACAGAAACTAGAAGTTACACAACACACTAGAAATTTCATCACATGCACTAATCTCCATGGAAACCAAGGTGAGAACCATACCATGATGTCCATGTGAAGCCAGTCCGCGCCACATTCCAGAATGAACTTGGCCTCCGACGCCAAATTGGCGAAGTCGGAGGAGAGCATGGACGGAGCGATCTTAGCGCCCGGCACCTTCACCTCCACATTCTGCGCCATCTTCGCAACCAATTCTCGTCTCTGCCGCACTGATGCGTGACGATGGTTTAAAGGTTTGTTGCAACCAGGGACCCACTGCTTCGATTTGCCACAAACGCACGGAAGATGTGGGAGTCGCTCCCTGTCACGGTGGTCCAACGTAAGCACCCCCTGACGAACAGAGTTCATCCCTTCGGTGGGACCGAGGAATCTCGCACCTCGGCGTGAACAGTAGTGCAGATGCATTTCGATGGTGCAATCAGTTATGTATGGCGGTTGTCACATGACGGCGTTGTTGGTGGAGAAGGTTTGAGGTTTGAGAAGAATCATGGAGTCGTGGGGGAAAGGAATAACTGCTGCGGTGATCACACTCTATATGCTCTTCTCGGCCATCCCCATGTGCGAACCGGGCACGGTGGCGAAAAAACTCCTCATCTGCTTCCATCTGATGCTACGTGCTCGCGTTCTGTCTGATGGCGAGTTGGGGATGGTAGGGTTTGGGAATTGTGGGAGAAAACAACTTGTGTCATTTTAGGGTACTTGAAACCGCTTTAAGTTTTTGAGTTATGGGGCATGATCAGCTGGGCGTGGTGGCCCAATGTGCCTGTTCACCATCATTCTGTCGCACTCGTTCGGTTGGCTCCCTCTTTGCATATGCAATATGGGGCTCTTCTCCCATCACCCAGAATGCGAAGAAGACGTTACATCCGGGGCAGTTGAGAAGTATCATGTTGAAGAAAAAAGCATGGAATTCCGTCAGCACCGTCGCGTGTGATTCTCAGCATTGCTGCCTCCATCATCTCGCAGCCTCGTATTGTAGGATTTTGCTGAATCAGGATGAAGAGTGAGGAGAAGCAGCCACTTTTGGTGGAATTGGAGTCGGAGATTCCAGTGACGCCGTACGCGACCGCGGGCGTGTGGAGCGTGGCCACGATCTCGTGGCTGAACCCGCTGCTGGCGGAGGGGTACAGGAAGCACTTGGAGCTCAAGGATTTGCCGCTGGTGGCGCCGGAGCACCGCGCGGTGAAGGCGTACAGCGATTTCAAGGAGAGCTGGAGCGCTCTGCACCACCCCTGCAGCGGCCCGCGCACGCTGATCCGCGCGCTGACGCGATCGCTTTGGAAGGAGGGAGTGAAGAATGCGCTGTTCGCGATGGTGAATGTGCTCGCGACCTACGTCGGGCCATATCTCATCAACGACTTCGTGGAGTATCTGGCCGGCTGCCGGCGCTCCGCGCATCAGGGGTACGCGCTCGTGCTCGTCTTCTTCCTGGCCAAGGTGGTCGAGAATCTGAGCAACCGCCAGTGGTACATGGGGTCGATGCTGCTGGGGCTCAAAATCAAGGCCTCCCTGGTGGCGTTCATCTTCGAGAAGGGGCTGCGCCTCTCCAGCCAGAGCCGGCGCGACCACACGAGCGCGGAGATCATCAACTACATGGCCGTGGACGTGCAGCGCGTCGCGGACTTCACCTGGTCGATCAACCACTTCTGGATTCTCCCGCTGCAGATCGCGCTCGCGCTCTTCGTCCTCCACCGCGTCGTGGGCATCGCGTGGACCGCGGCTCTCGTCGCGGCGTGCCTGCTGCTGCTCATCAACACGCCGCTCACCAAACTGCAGGAGAGGTACCAGGGCAAGGTCATGGAGGCCAAGGACAAGCGCATGAAGGTCACATCGGAAGCCCTTCGCAACATGCGCATCCTCAAGCTGCAAGCCTGGGATGCCAAATACCTGGCCAAGGTCGAACAGATCCGTGTCAAGGAGCTGCATTGGCTCTGGAAGAAGGCCCTCGCTACGGCGAGCACGGTCTACCTCTTCTGGACCGCGCCCGTCCTCGTGTCCACTGCAACTTTCGCAACGTGTGTCATCATGAAAATCCCTCTCTCCGCTGGCCAGATCCTCACCGCGTTGGCCACGTTCCGAGCCCTGCAGGATCCCTTGGATACGTTTCCTGAGTTCATCTCCAATCTCACCCAAACCAAGGTTATCCTCTCAACAGATGTGAGTTTGCAACACAATTGGCAATGTGAGAACCGCCTCATTGACTTTCAAGTGATGTCCAGGTCTCTTTGGACCGGTTGTGGAAGTTTCTGCAGCAGGAAGAGCTTGCCACCGACGCGGTGTTGCGGCTGCCCAGAGCTGATTCCACAGGGTTCGCCATCAGCATCAAAGCGGGCAACTTTAACTGGAATTCGGGTGCGACTCCTCACACGCTCACAGACGTGAACCTGCACGTGAAGGCCGGATCACGAGTTGCCGTCTGTGGCATGGTGGGATCCGGCAAAACAAGCCTCATTTCGTGTATCCTTGGGGAAATTCCAGTTGTATCCGGCGTGGTAAGTATTATTCAGTTTCAGATTTGGATCATGATTCTTTCGACAGATGGAGTTATTGGCAGCTTAAGAAGCTCTCTCTACATGAACATGCAGTATCTTTTGGAACTTCTTTGCGAGTATGAAATTGCCAAAATTATGAATATTTTCGTACAGGTGAAAGTAGCGGGAAGCATTGCGTATGTGGCCCAGTCTGCGTGGATTCAAAGTGGGACTATCGAACAGAACATCCTGTTTGGCAGCAGCATGGACCGGTTGAAGTACAAGGCGGTTTTGGTGGCTTGCGCGTTGCAGAAAGACCTGGAGCTGTTCGCGTTTGGTGACCAGACGGAGATTGGTGAGCGAGGCATCAACTTGAGCGGCGGCCAGAAGCAGCGGATCCAACTTGCACGCGCTTTGTACCAAGATGCAGACATCTATCTGTTGGACGACCCTTTCAGTGCTGTTGACGCGCACACCGGAACTTATCTATTCAATGTACACAAGCAATAAACGCTTATGATTTGCTAGAATTTTATTTTTTTGGCTTGTCTATGAAATTTCAAGGGTGGAAGTCATTCCACGTCTGCTCTTTCTGGACTGATTCCTTTTTTATGGCAGGAATATATCATGCGAGCGTTGAGGAGCAAGACATTGATCTATGTGACTCATCAGATGGAGTTTCTTCCTCAAGCTGATATGATATTGGTGAGGCTTTCGATCCCCTTTCTCTCTTGGTCTGCGTCTTGCCGACCTTGCTTGTTAAACGCATAAATTGTTGGCAGGTGATGCACAATGGCGAGATTGTACAATCAGGAAAATACGATGAGCTCATACAACCCGGGAAAAGGTTCAGCACTATGATACACGCACATCAAGAGGCCATTTCGAGCATTACTGTTTCATCCAAGAACATCACGGATCCTGTAGATGATCTTGTGGTGAAAGAAAAAGAGATATTACAAGACAACCCTCTTCTCTTACCCAAAGTCAGACAGATGGATGTGGACGACCAGAAGGCGCAGCTTGTGCAGGATGAAGAGAGGGAGCGGGGAAAGGTTGCATTTCACGTGTATTGGTCCTACCTGACCTGCGTCCACAAAGGCTTGCTTGTACTTCTGGCCTGTGTTGCTCAATGCTGCTTCCTGGTATGCCCACCCCTTGCAACACCTTAAATTTTTGCTTCGTTTCCAGAATTTTGTAAAAGTGACTCCTGCTTATGATGTTTGGATGTGCACAGACATGTCAGATTCTGAGCAACTATTGGATGGCTTGGGCTTCTTCGCCCAAGGAAGGAAGGAAGCCGCCCAGCCGGCTGAATCTTATGTCCATCTACACAGGGCTCGCATTCGGAAGCACCTTCTTCATCATAGTACGCTCGTTGTTAGTTGAGTATGTGGGACTCCGAACGGCGCAGCAGTATTTTCTGGGCATGATGCGTTGCCTATTTCGTGCTCCCATGTCTTTCTTCGATTCGACTCCCACTGGACGTATTCTCAATCGGGTATGTAGAAGCAAATCCTCTTCAATTCAAACAGTTGATAGAGTTTTATGTGAAGTCACCCAAAGTTTCAATAGTATAGAACCCCTCTTTTTGTATATTACGCTATTCTAAATGATTTGGTGGTGCTATCCTTCGATTCAGTCAATGGAAGAGCTTGGTGGTCTCAAAACTCAAGTTACAGTAGTTCTAACCGTCTTTGAGAGTGAAGAAAGAGTAGTCCTTTGAGCTGATTTCAGAACCAGTTCTTATGAAAAAAGAGGAAGTATTTTCTTCAAACTCGAGGTCAATTCATATTTTGAATCTCACCACAGGCATCTTCCGACCAAGGCGAGCTTGACTGGGAGGTTTACCACAAGTTCAACGGATTCATGGTGACGACGGTGTCATTAATCGGGACGATGGTGGTGATGTCGCAAGTGGGCTTCGAGATTCTCCTCCTGTTTGCGCCTGTTTTCGTGGCCTGCATTTCGATGCAGGTTGGATCTATCTCTTGTCGAGGTTATATTCACAAACTTATAGAATATTTTCTCCTTCTAACTCCGCATGTTGGAGGTAGCAGCATTAGATATGTGTACCCAATAGAAAAGTGCTGTCCTCATAAAACAGGAGTTGTTTGTGCAAGTAGCGCTATTACATGGGATCAGCAAGAGAGCTGCAGAGAGTGAAAAGTATCGTGCATACTCCCATCATTCACCACTACGGTGAGTCCATCGCCGGCGCCGTCACCATCCGCGGCTTCCGCCAGGGGAAGCGCTTCATGGCGTCCAATGTGGAGCTCTATGACAAGTACATGCGCCCCTCCTTCTACAGCTTGGCCGCCATCCAGTGGCTTGTGTTTCGCATGGAGCTCCTCACCACGCTCGTCTTCTCCGCGTGCATGCTGCTCGTCATCTGGTTCCCCTCCAAAGGCCTCGATTCAGGTGAGACCACCTGAAAACAACCCTATGAAATTAATTTGGAAAGTCCTCTTTAAACATTGATATGCAGTGTGTTTCAAGACTCAAAACCTCGTTTTGCCAAGCATAAAACGACCTAAACGTGAAAGTGATCTACACTTTCGGTTGTCTGAATTCAAGGTCAGGTGTCTGCACGTTTTGTTGAAGTTTTGTGTTGGCAACTTGCAGGTTTGGCAGGGCTTGCAGTGACATATGGATTGAGTTTGAACAGCCAGCAGTCGTGGTGGGTATGGTGTTTGTGCGACGTGGAGAACAAGATCATCAAGGTGGAGAGAATACAACAGTATACTAAAGTTCCTCCTGAACCGCCGCTGGTCATCAGAGGGTTTCGACCTCCTCGATGTTGGCCCACAGAGGGCATGATCATCCTTCAAAATCTACAGGTATGGACCCAAAAGCAGATGTAGCCACTACGGCTACATTCGTTATACTGCCAGTTTTTGGTAACTTTTGTGGAATTAAACTTTCTAGTGCAATTCAATCGTTATTGTACGCTAAACATGCTCTATTGTGTATATACAATAGGGCATGCTAGCGTAGAGAAAAAACCAATCGGAGAGGAATAGCACAGTGAAAACCGCCACTCAAACAAATATATCCTTGATGGTTTTTTCATACTCTTGAGCTTGTTCTGGTGGTGATTGCAGGTTCGGTACAGCGAGAAGTTGCCGATGGTGCTGCACGGAGTGACGTGTACGTTCTGGGGGGGCAAGAAAGTGGGCGTGGTTGGGCGCACAGGCAGCGGCAAATCCACCCTGATTCAGGCGCTGTTCCGCATGGTGGACCCGGTGGGCGGGCGGATCGTCATCGATGGACTGGACATCTCTACTATTGGGCTGCATGACTTGCGCTCCAGGCTGAGCATCATCCCACAGGACCCCACGCTCTTCGAGGGCAGCGTGCGCGCCAATCTGGACCCCCTCAACGAGCATTCAGATGCTGAAGTCTGGGAGGTTGCCTTTCTGTCAACGTCCATCTGATTTGCTTGTCAAGCGTCATTTGTTGTATTGGCGGATTTCACATTGCTATTACCTATTTGTGTTCTTTCTCTACCCGTGTAACATATTCTGTTGCATCTACACAATAGAGCCTATTTAGAACATAGGAATGGTATCAAATATTTATCAATGTTTGAACTACACTTAGGTTTTGCATCTAGAAAGCTTTTCACGGACATGAAAACCGCTAATATATCGAATACAGCCATCATATCATTTCTTTTGATTTACTTGATAATCCTGCTTCATTGGTCATCCCTCACTCTCTTACTTTTTCTTTCTAGGCTCTGGACAAATGTAGGCTGGGGGATATTGTGCGAGGTAAAGAAGGGAAGCTCAGTTCTCTAGGTGAGAAAATTCCTACTTCGGATGTTGCACTCTTTTGAAATTTCGATGGAGTACTTCAATATTGTAGCAGTTTCTCCTAACTTTGACAGTCTTGGAAGCCCTCCTTAAACATGTACTTAAAATCCATTTTGAACATCAAACTCGTAGTCCGACAAGCACAAGTATTGAATATCTCCATGAACCATTATTTGCAACGTAAACTAAATCCAAACCAAACCACAAACTGACTTTACATATACAGAAGGTTTATTTGTGACTGCCTATAATGTGCTAGTTCCGTGAATGAATGCAGTGGAAGAAAATGGAGAGAACTGGAGCGTGGGGCAAAGGCAACTGGTGTGCTTGGGACGCGCTCTGCTGAAGAACACCAGGATCCTCGTCCTTGACGAAGCAACCGCCTCCATCGACACAGCCACCGATAACGTCATCCAGCAGACCTTGCGTGCGGAGTTCACCAACTGCACTGTTGTCACCATTGCTCATCGAATACCGACTGTCATCGACAGCGATCGTGTTTTGGTCCTCAGTGACGGTACGTATCCATGCAATTCATTATGGACTTCTTTCCAAAGTTTCAATAAGATACCCCATCGTTTTATTATAATTCTACTCTTTACTCACTCTTCCTAGCTATCAGATCAAATGGAAGAGCTTGGTGGTGTCTTAACTAGAATCCTTGTTAGGGCTTGGTGGTTTCTAAACTCAAGAAGTAAGGAGAGGTCATGTATATCTTAGCTGCGTTTTTTCCTCTGTGCGGTGCTTATAGAAATTATGAGCTATTTAGGACTAATTAAAAATGAGAAAAGAGATCAAAACTCTTAGTATTTTTGCCTTACTTAACAAAGAACTTCAACATCCTCATCATTCGAGTTCCTTTCAAAGTTACCCAAAGTATTACCCCTCTTTTCATTTATAATACTAGACTTGCCTCACTCTTCATAGATATTAGATCAATGGAAGACCTTTGTGGTCTCTAAACTCAAGTCACAAGTAGTTTTAGCCTCCTTAGCGAATGCAAAAGGAGAGGTCATGTTGCCACCTTTTTTCAGGGGGGGGGGGGGGGGGGGTGATTAATTGAGAGCTATTTAGAGCTGATTTTACTCAGAGAAAAGATGTCAAAACTGATCTTTGCCTCACGTTACGAACATATAAATTCTGACCCAGTTAGTGGCAGCTCGGTGATGGTAAGGCTGAATAAATTAATGCAGGAAGAGTGTCTGAGTATGATGAGCCCAAGCGGCTGCTGAAAGATAAGTCTTCGTTCTTCGCAAGCCTGGTTGCGGAATATGCAACAAGGTCTTCAGCTGGGAGCGTCTGAGTTTAGTATGAGCAGATTAAGTAGGTGTAAAGGTGTTGAAGATGAATCTGTTTCAGTTCACCAGCTAACATATGATTTAAGATGCAAATGGTGGCCACACAGGTGTAATATCCTTCCATGTAAGTGGAAAGTTTAAGGTATTTATTGAATGTCCAATGTCAATTCTAGGGTGCCGCTGTATTCTGAACACCGATTGGCAACATGCAGGTTACGGTTTTGAGTAGAAAATGCAAGATTCTGTGCAAAGATTACTGCAGGTAATGGGAAATATACAACATTGGTTCATGCTAAAGCCTCTTCGGCCAATCACAAGAAGCACATGATTGTGGTTGAGAGCTCAAATTTTGGATTTCTTTTCGTGGAGTAACTTGTGTATCCCAGCAGCTGATACAGTCAGCCCCCTCTACAACAGCCCTGTGTGTTCTGTCCCTTATTAAAAAAAAAAAGCCGTTCTACTGAAATGGTTTTGGTATGGGAATGTGTAACATGTACATGGCAAGCTGACTGTTATAATGAAAAATTTGGACATTGTGACATATATTGTTGTAAAGGGAGTTGATTGTAGTTGAAATTTTGAAGTTGCTTTTGTGGAAGCGAGAACTGAAAATCCTGCCACTTGGCTCATCGGTAATTCAGTTTTGAAATCCTGAAAAAAAGCCAGTGTCCTTTGTTGCCTTCTTGCGCTCAACTCTTTTAATGACCATGCAACCACTTTTGGTCTTAGAATGTGATGCATGAATCTATAAGGAACTAGATTGTGAACTCCAAAAGTTCATATTTGACCACTCCTTAAAAAAAATCATGATTTAGAGTTACAGAACCTCAAAAAACATTGCCAAAACACCAAAATGTACTCAATTACAATGAATACCTACAAATATAATGTCACAGACTATGTGTATTTCATTCACGTGGAAATCCAATTTGGTCTAAAACTTTGATTGAAATTTATTCCTAAGAGACTATTCAACATTTTGTAAATAGCAAACTTCCTAATCACATATCATAAAAGTTTTGGAACATCTTCACATAGAGTAGCTGAAAATTCATCACGAATCACAAATAAATGTTCACTTCACAAGTTTTAGAATGCTATTTTTTTTTTGTAACATTCCACGAACTAATAAAATAGTACACCCTCCAAAATCCAACTTTACACTGCATCTTCAAAATCGAACACTAAAATCATTTTTTTTAACTCGCGATTACGAGGATATGTTGGATGTCGAGTTTCGTGATATCAGTTTTTTTAAATGACATAATACAGTAGAGGTTGAATTGTACTAGATCCTGGTGATAAAGTACTTCGGGAAAATATTGAGGCTATCCATTTCCACGTGCTCAGCGCCCCATCAGCTGCCACGTGGCGCCACGCGGCAGCCCGTCTGTCAACGACTACTGTAGTTCTCCACACTTGTACACTTTTCTAGTCTTCACTTCATATGACCAACTCTTTCACTCTGTAACCACTTTTACCAAAAAAACGGGATGTTTACTTCAATGTAAAAATCAGTACCATCTGCTCAAAAGCCACAAGTCCTTCATTCCACAAACTACAGCACCCATTCTGAAAATTCAATCGATTCCACGCCTTCTCAGATAAAATTACGTGGAGTTGGATCGTCTCTCAAGTGGTAACTAATACGATCAATTCCATGACGAAATTCTTGTATAAAGAGTATTGATATTGGTCAAGGTACTATACAAAGTGTCTAGATACTGAGGACGAGACTCCCAGCTCAGCTACATCAGATGAAGGAGTAGTGATCGATAAGCTGACAAGACTAGACGATCGGGTAACCAGACACGGTGAGTGAGGAGAGTTTGGTTGAACTCGGTGCACCTATCGATTTGAGAATGGCGCCCGGATTCTTGCAAGCTGTGAGGCATACCATCTTTGGCGGGGAGAGATCCAGTTCGTCGGAGACAGGAGAGGAGGATTCGGGGCCGCTGCGCTTGGGTCACAGCGGCGAGCCCCTCTACACCACCTTGGGCGGCCATCCGGTCTCCGATGACAACCACAGGTACGTACTAGGAATCGAGCAATCGGAACATTCACATTTTTAGGAATCTTCAGTAGTTTTTGTCGATGATGTGGATGTTGGCATCGAAGCTCGGAATTGAAGATCGACTCTTTTGTGTTATGATTGCTGCGATCGTGTGTTTGATTAGTGTGACGATTGGTGAGAGCGGGACGCTGACGTTCGAAGACCTGCATCTGTTCGAGAAGAACGCGCACTTCAACCGCGAGCGCATCCCCGAGCGCGTGGTGCACGCCAAAGGCGCTGGCGCTCACGGCTACTTCGAGGTGACCCAGTAAGTCTGGATGACTGGAGATGGATTCGGATTACGATCTTGACGTGCAGTAGTAATTTGCGGGACAGGTTCTGATGCAGACAGTTTTGTGATCTCTAGTGATGTGAGCGATCTTTGCAAGGCAGCGGTCTTTAGCGAGATCGGGAAGAAGACGCCGGTGTTCGCGCGATTCTCCACGGTGAGCGGCGAGTCGGGGTACCCGGACACGGCGCGCGACCCGCGCGGGTTCGCGCTCAAGCTGTACACGGAGGAAGGCAACTGGGACATGGTGGGCAACAACACACCCGTGTTCTTCGTGCGCGACGCGCTCAAGTTCCCCGACTTAATCCACTCGCAGAAGCGCAACCCGCAGACGCACATGAAGAACCCCAACGCGTTCTGGGACTTCCTCAGCCTCGTCCCCGAATCCCTCCACCAGGTAAACTTTGATTCCACAAAAAGAAAGTACGTCAGAAGATGGCATGTCGATGACCCTTGACGTGTTTCTTTTCAGGTATTGATCCTGTTTTCGCCTCGGGGAGTGCCGGACGGGTTCCGCCACATGCACGGATACGGCTCCCACACGTTCAAGTGGGTGAACAAGGAAGGGAAGGCGCACTGGGTGAAGTTCCACTTCCTCAGCGACCAAGGGATCAGGAACCTCACGCACGAGCGCGCGGTGGAGCTGGCGGGAATCAACCCGGACTACGCGACGGAGGACCTGTTCCAGAACATCCAGAACGGCAACGGCCCCTCGTGGACGTTCAAGGTGCAGGTCATGCCTCTCGAGGACGCGCCGTCATACCGATTCGACCCCTTCGATCTCACAAAGGTGTGGCCTCACAAGGATTATCCGCTGCGAGAAGTGGGCAAGCTCAAGTTGGACAGGAATGTGAGCAACTACTTTGCCGAGGTCGAGCAGGCGTCTTTCTCGCCTGCGCACATGGTCCCGGGAATCGAAGCATCCCCGGATCGAGTCCTCCAGGCTCGTCTCTTTGCGTATGACGACGCTGGAAGGTATCGCCTCGGAGCTAATCACTTGCAGGTAAAATCCACTGGAAGCTGCACCTGCATTCCTTCACATGTTACGCTTCATTGTGTTAAATTCGAGTGACCATGTTGACAGATTCCGATCAACCAGTGCCCATTCGCGAAGGTGCAAACCTACGCTCGCGACGGGTTCATGACTGTCACTAACAATGGCGGCAGCAAGCCCAACTACTACCCGAACTCGTTTCAAGACTTACCTCGACCGGACGCTTCTCAACCTGACGTGCATCCTTACAAGTACGTTCACCGTAATCGGTGTTTGAACTTATTGATCAGTGTCTGCGTTCCTTGTGCATCCTTGATGATGTTTTCGTGTCATGATTTCGCAGGCATGAAGGAGGGGTTGTGTCCAGGAGTCCGCCCCGGAAGTGGTCCGAGCAGGATGACTTTGAGCAGCCGAGGGCGTTGTGGCAGCAGATGCCTGCGGAGGATCAAGAGCAGACGGCGAAGAACATCGCCGGGCACATCCAGGGCGCCATGGATGCCATCATTCAACGGCAGATGGGTCTGTTTCGAAGATGCGACTCTACTTTGGCCCAGAAGGTGGAGGAAATGCTGGCTGTGAAGAAGACGTCACAGGAGCCCTACACCATGGTGGCTTAAATCGATACTGTGGAAATATCGTAGAGACATTTCCTCCATTGAACCCTTCATCAGAGAAGAAGCTCCAGGTTATTGAGCATTCTGTTATGAAACAGGTCGAAGATTTCAGTACTGTATAGCTTTTCTGTCGGTTTGGAAGCAGGCCCTAAGCTGCCCATTTGTAGATTTATCCATCACTTATGATCTTTACTTATTATGAGCACTTCTCTCTCTTTTATATGTCCTTTCCCAGGTTTGAAGGGTCCTTGCTCTGCAAAGAGAGTAAAGGCTACGGTTTTCCTCATGTCCTTCGGCAGCATATGTACTTTGATGTTAGTCCTGGTTTTTGTCCTAGCTTTAGAATGACCTTATTCAATGTAATGCAGGTGGTGACACTGATGTTTTGATTAAGCTGACGCTTTTCTTCCGTGAAACTTGTACATACATTTAGGGTTCACGGGTCCTCTGTTTAGATTGTTATTGTCGCGGTACATGCAGCTCACGCACACTCAGAGATGTCTCAATTACGAAGAGTCGGTGGGAGCTGGGATCCTCAACGCCTGCTGTTGTTTACAAAGAAAACGGAAAGTGGGTGCGCTCATGCTCATTTCGTGTGAATGACAACAACATTCTGATTGTTTTGTCCTGTGCTCCACGGACCAGTTCGCCGTAATTAACCTCCATTTTCTCGAGTAGTTTTCACTTTGTGTACAGTACATGGAGCTACATCTTGTGCGGAGTTGACCTGATGTGTGTGCTCACAAGGCAGCTGGTGTCCGTGACTCTTCCGGAGAGCATGCACTGTCCAATTACGAGCTTTCTGGATTTGGAGGGACTATTTGAGGCTTCAATCCTTCTTGAAGTGGTACGTAATTATCTTGACATTCCTTGGTAGTCTTTGACGCGATTATGAGCACAAATATCGCACCATCTACTGCGCTTATGGTCATTCACGTTGGTTAAGAGGGATGGTTTTGCAGCAGACCTCACTTTTCACACGAAAAATAGTTTTTTTTTACATTGATTTGATGTGCTGATGAGACCTCTCCCTTAGCATTTAGACAAACCTCGAGGTTGGACAGGAATAGCAACCACGGACACCCAAACGGTTTCATCCAGGAGCTTCTCTCACATGCTGCTCCTCTTGTCACTGGTAACCTCGCACACCGTCGTGGAAGCTGCCAGTTCTTCTTCAGCCAACTACCTGGTAGGAATGGGGAGCTACGACATCACGGGGCCAGCGGCGGACGTCAACATGATGGGCTACGCTAATCCAGCCCAGAACGCGGCAGGAATTCACATCAGACTCCGTGCGCGTGTGTTCATTGTGGCGGAGCCTGCACCTGACGTCAACAGGGTGGTGTTCGTCAACCTCGACGCGTGCATGGCCTCCATCGCCGTCACTCTTCGTGTCCTCTCTCGACTGAGAGAAAGGTCTTAGACACTCAATTCTTTATCCCGATATCATTGATCTGTTTTGTTACAGACTAGAAGAAATGTATCAAAATCCTTTTATGTGTTTGGGGATGTGGATCAGATATGGTGACCTTTATACAGCGAAGAATATGGCCATTTCCGACACACACACTCACTCTGGACCAGGGGGCTATTTACAGTACGTGCTCTATCTTGTGACTTCCCTTGGTTTTGTGCGGCAGTCCTTTGAAGCGCTTGCTCACGGTATTGAGCTGGCCATCGTCGAAGCTCATGAAAATCTGAAACCCGGTTCTATATTTCTCAACGAAGGTGAGGTCACTCCATCTGCAGACACGATTTCGCAAGACTTTTTATGAGGTTCTGAGCCTGCATATTGATGTTCAGAGAGGGCTTCGTTATCTGCCAACATAGTGAATATCTCTAAAAAAAATGCGCTTCTTCACATTATGTCCAGAAGCTGTCATTTAATAAATAGAGTTTCTTATATGCTTGCTGATTGTTAGTTTTTGCTTATCAGGTGAGGTTTTGGGAGGCAATATCAATCGGAGCCCAAGTGCGTACCTGAACAACCCTGCAGAAGAGCGTGCGAAATACAAGTACGATGTGGACAAGGAGATGACTCTGTTGAAGTTCGTGGACGCGGGGTCAGGGCCTGTGGGAGCCTTCAGCTGGTTCCCTGTGCACGGCACCTCCATGAACGGAACGAACCGGCTTGTCAGCGGTGACAACAAGGGATTCGCTGCACGCTTCATGGAAGACTGGTTTCACTCCGGGTTAAAGATGAACAACATCTCACTCTCAGCGGAAGTCAAACCTGGTGAGCACTCCCGGTATAATGCAGCTCAAAGTAAGCTTGTTAAACCTGGATAGATTCAACAAATTAGGATCCTTTGTGAAGTCACCAAAAGTCCTCTCTTCTTAGATTTCGAACGAAAAAACTCGGTTTTAAGTGGTTCTACATATGTAAAATCAATTCAAAGGAGAGAAAGGCGACGGATGATTCTACAAACTCTTTCTTCACTCTCGAAGACATCTTAGACTACTTTGGCTTGAGTTTGGAGACCACCAAGCTCTTCCATTGATTTTACAACTGCTTAGACAGAAAGAGGGGATGAGTTTGCAAATGACTATTCACAAATGCGTATATGTTTTCCAGAAGACACCGATCAAGGAGCTGGCCAAATTGGTCCCTCTGGAGGACAGCCTTGCAGCAGGCTTTCAAGCATGATGCAGAAAGTGAGGAGGAAATTTGGCTCCCCCTTCGTGTCAGCATTTTGCCAAAGCAATGTGGGCGATACCACGCCCAACACTCTGGGCCCATTCTGCATGGATTCAGGGCACCCATGTGACTTCCACACCAGCACATGTAATGGCAGGAGCCAACAGTGCGTCGGCCGAGGTCCAGGGTAAGCTAATGAACAATCGACCTTTGTGTCTCTCTCTTTTCAGCATAACGAGTGGCATATTTCGCTGGTGTGTTCAGGTTTCCGAGGGATCACTTTGAAAGCACAAGGATCGTAGGGCAGAAACAGGCTGACGTGGGAATAAAATTGTTCCAAGAAGCGACAGTGCAAGTTCTGGGGAAGATTTCCTACCGACAAACATACGTCAACATGACGCGCCTTGCAGTGACGCTTCCGTCTGGAGAAGTGGTTTCCACTTGCCCGGCTGCAGTGGGGTTCAGCTTTGCTGCTGGCACTACCGATGGCCCTGGAGCTTTTGACTTCACCCAAGGAGACAATAAGGTAAAGAGATTTGATTGTTATTGCCTTTTAATGTGTTCCATTGAACTAACCCAGGTAATCCTGTTGCAAGGAAATCTTTTCTGGAGACTGGTGGGTGGAGCGCTCCATAAACCAAGCGTGGAGCAGATCAACTGCCACAAGCCGAAGCCCATCCTTCTCGACACGGGCGAAATCTCTACGCCTTACGCATGGGCGGTAATGTTCTCTCCATAGATGGAACACACTGGCATAAAACTGACCTTACTTATTTGTTAAGTTACAAGAACATACCCCCCTCGTTTTATTGTTTTATCACTCTCTATAGTTATTTGATGAATAGGAGAGCGTGGTGGTTTCCAAATTGGAGGAGCTTGGTGATCAGGCTAAACTCCAATTGAAGTAGCTTTGAGAGTGAGTATTGGTCGCCTTTCTCTCCTTCGAGCTGATTGTAGAATTTTTTGAGCTTCATTTAATGTAGGAATTTCTTGCAGCCATCAGTGCTTCCGATCCAAATACTCCGAGTGGGCCAGTTCATCATCCTCTCAGTGCCAGGAGGTGCAGTTCCACTTACTCGAGCGCTCATATACATCTAGATACAGAAGTATCTGGTTCATTGCAGTTGATGTGCATGCGCATCTTAGTGATAATTGTATGTTTCCAGAGATGACAACCATGGCGGGTCGACGGTTGCGTGAAGCGGTGAAGACGACCCTAGTGGAGAAAGGAGGCGGCCAGTTCGACGCTCACACCCGTGTGGTCATTGCTGGTCTGGCAGGCGACTACTCGCAGTACATCACCACGTCTGAGGAATATGAAGCTCAAAGATACGAGGTCAGTTCTCCTCAATGTCAACCACGGTTCAGTGAACTTCAATTCTGTGGGTGAACTTCAATTCTGTGATGTGTGAGAGGAGGTAACTCTCACTTTTACTGAAGTAGCTCATCGCCTGGAGACAGTTTCCAGGGACCAGTCGACTGATCAGTGACCTACCTTGACGTTGTCGCAGAGGCGCTTCCACTCTGTTTGGTCCCCACACTTTGGCGGCCTACATCCAGGAATTCACCAACCTAGCTACAGCTCTAGCGCAAGAAGGCGAAGCCACATCCGGGTCTCCACCGCCCAACCTCTTAGACCAGCAATACGGATTCCTCCCGGGCGTTATCCTCGACCGAGTTCCCTCGGGACTCACCTTCGGCGACCTCCGGCAAGACGTGCCCGCAGACTCCTCCTTCCGAAGCGGCGATACCGTCTCCGTGGTGTTCTACACCGGGTGCCCCCGGAATGATTTACTGACGGAGGGGACGTATGCGTTGGTTGAGAGGTTTGTTGGTGGGAAATGGCAGCCGGAGTACGACGATGATGACTGGAGTCTGAAGTTTCTGTGGAGCCGGAGTGCGAGGTTGAGTCCCTTCAGTTATGGGAGAATTCATTGGCGTGTTCCGGAGAGTGTAGTTCCGGGTGTTTACAGGATTCGCCACTTCGGAGCGTACAAGGTCTTTCTTGGTGCGATACAACGCTTCACTGGTACATCCAGTGTGTTCATGGTCACAATTTAATCTGTTTTGTTGAAAACTTTATGAAAACGGAAACGGTAGATTGAGAGTAGACTTCGAGACGGTTTCAATGATACCAAGAAGAATTTCCCATTCTGAGAAGTTCAAGGATTCATGACACCTGGAGATACGTCTAGAGGAGAGAGAAAACTCGCCAAGACTGAAATGGAAGTCAGAGGTCATCTTTCTTGGTCTATTTTAAAACTTAAATCAGTAGCAGTCAATCTGTAGATCACGAGGGGAAGCTTCATAATCCAGCACTGAGTATGATCCTAATGAGCACTATGATCTGTATCCATGTGTTGAACACCATAAGCTGGTACGTTCTAATAACCTCACACTGGTTTGTGTGCACTAGGGATGTAAACTTGGCTTCTAAAAAAATGAAACTGGGCAGTCAAAAATGTTCCTCACCTACTAGCGCTACCAGTACAGTACAGATGCTGGATCCTTTAAGATGAAACGATGGTTGTCACTTGGAACGTGTGATGACTTGATGGGCTATGTCTATCAACGCGCGGCGGCATTGTTGCACCTGTAATGAAGAGTTGGCTGGGAGGCAGTCGATGGCATCTACAGCTTTTTGCGCATGCTCCGCAGCCAGCTCATGGGTTCGCGCTATGCCTCGACTTTCCTTCACCATTTCCACAGCCTGCGCTTAGACAATACATGTCAGTGACGCTCAATCATTCACAAACACTGTCAGATATCTGGAAAGCCACCCAAAGTATCAGTCAGATACCCAGGCACTTTTGATTTTATAAAACTACTACTATTTATTCACTATAGATTAGCTGTATCTCAACTAGTTAGAAGAGCTTGGGGATCTCTAGACTCGAGTGCGAACTAGCCTTTGAGAATGAAGGAGAGGTCAAGTTGTACCATAAATCTTAGACGCCTTTAAATTCCTAGACATTGAGCTGATTGTAGATGATTTAGAGCTATTTAGGGCTGATTAAAAGATCCAGAGTACGAGACACCACTAAGTAAAGATGATTAGCAAGTCTGTGGAAAGATAAGAGTACCTGATTCCTGTCCGTGGCGGATTTAAACTTGCGTTGTATCAGTTTTGACATCTCAGGAAACTCCTTGAGAGCGAACAATACAGGAGCCGTCACAATGCCCTGCCCAAACACATGATAAGGACCCTCGCCGGCAGACATGATACTCGAGAAGTACACGTAGCCTACATTGCACAGCTAAACTAGTACGAATGATCCATTATGCAAACTTGGACTTCTGGGCCTGTGTGGACTTCTTGCCTGAGCACTGAAATAGCGAAAAAATTACCTGTCCGAGATCCGACAATGCGGGCTTTCCCAAAGTTTTCGTAGTGCCTGTGTAGTCCAGAGCATCATCCACTAGTTGATATGCCAACCCCTGCCACCAGAGTCATACAAAGGAACTTGAGTCAAGGAGAGAGAACAACTACCAAACTGATGCCGAAGACAATCAAATGCCACGGAAATATACGAGAGTAATCCAGTCAGAACCTCAAAAATAGATTTTCAGCACAAGCTTTGTCTCGGCACCCACCAAGTGGCGTCCATAGTCAAAAGCGTGGAGGGCGACTTCTTCAGGTTGGCCGCCTAATACAGCAATGGCTTTGCAGCTGTTTGCCATGAGAGAAGCGGTCTTATAAAACGTCTTCTGCATGTAGTAGTCCATGCTGGAGGCCAAACCATTCCCCATATAATCAATAGTTGGTAAGACATAATTGAATGCACCACCCAAGCCAAATCCTACCCAAAACTAACCAAGCTCCCACGTGAAAGTAATAAAAGTAAGACTCACTTCGACATATCCTTGGCTTCGCTGGACAACTGCATGATCTCGCCCGTAACCAAGTGCTCCAAAACCTTAGACAGCAACTCCACGACCTCGGTATTTCTCAACGATGCTAATGCTACGGATGCGCGTGCCAATAAGAAATCTCCGGCCAAAACTGCCAACTGCGACACCAAAGTAGTCAAGTTTCTCTTCTAAGAACTTCAGCAACACTAGCAGACAGTAGGCATTGAATCTTAATTCCTCACGTCGTATCAAAACGAAAAAGATGATGGAAAATTTCTACAAAAGATGTCTGCACGGACCTTGTTACCCATCACATTATTCAGAGAACTTATGCCCCTCCGAGTATCTGCGTGGTCCAATACATCATCATGCAGCAGACTAGCCACCTGCACAACATTGAAATATAACCACGTGAGGAGATGTGCAACATGCCATTTTATCCAGAAGCTGAAGAACTATCCACCAACACAATTTCAACGTCCAGACAATGTCCAAAAAATCAAAGCAGCAACTTGGTAACAGATTCAAAACCGCAACAAACTTACGTGAATCATCTCAGTAATCTCGGCAATCCGTTGTTGCCGAAGTCGAAGGTCGTCAAAAATCAAGTCTTGCAGGCCATGAGCGGGCGTCGTCATTATAGCAGTGGACATAAGAAGAAGCACCTACATCAGACCACAGCCTATGAACCAATAGCAAAATCAAGGGAAACCGACGATCATAGAGGACACAAATCCACATGTCTGGACCTGCTCAACTTCCGAAAGAAATCTCAAAGTACTCAGGAACAACAGCCCAGGCATTTCTTACACGAAAAAGGAAGAGCAAGGTACCATTGGTCGAAACCGTTTGCCTTCCACGCCCAGCTTGAAGAAATACTCCGCGGCCAGCGCCAGAACCGGAACCTGTGCCCACCATTCTCCGATCAGTAGACATATATACAAACAGCCTACGTCTGCAATTTAAATCTATAAGATAAATAACTATGGTAACATCTGTAAACAACAAACCCACACCTTAAAGCAACGGAAGAACAATATACCTCTGCCGTGACCATGGATCGGAGCCGGTTTGCGACAACCTGCAACTCGTCCGCTACCAAAGAAAACGGATCCACCTTCTCCTGCAAATACCATGTTATGTTTATGATAAAACTCGGTACTAATGCCAAAAAAGCACAAGACTAAGTGCTTTTGGTATTCGTGTTCTTCGTCAGAAAACAACAAAAAGTTCAGTGATGCCAACCTGACTATTGATGCTCAAACGCTCCAATCCTGGAACACGTAGCTTATATTTAGACATGTAGAGTCTCCTACAGAACCAGAAAACATCATAACTCGACTAGCAATGAAGAGAAAGAGGCGAGCAAATTACCAGATACTGATGAGTAGCTTCTAGCACATAATTGCCAAACCGCTTGTCTAGAACCGGAAAACGATTCACTGCAAAAAAAATACAAAAACATTCACCAACACAACATCAAAAAATAAATGAAAAAAATCATCCCTCACAATTCTCACAACTCGCAGCTACATCAATTACACAGCAGGCGATTCTTCACACTGCAACGCACCAAACTACCTGGAAAACCTAATTAAAAAAAAAACCAGAACCCTATATTGCGAACGAATCTAAGAGCAGCTACAGTATTAGCCATACCTGAACTCCGAGCAGGAAACCCCATCTGCAATTCCCAAAAGCATGAGCGAAAACAGTACGAAAATCAACATGAAAAATCACCCAAATTCACCAAAGTGGGGTGAGTTAAAGCACCTGAAGAACAAGACGTGGGCGCCGCGTACGCCCGCTGATTCGCCAACGCCGCCACCACTCCCCTCTGCGCAAACAAAGTGTCAGAGGTCCGCGATCATGAGAGCTCGGGGACGGAAAGCGGCAGTTGTGACTAACCTGGAGGCGAGGCGTACGCGTGCGCAGCAAGCGCAGCAGGGCGCGCTCCATCGGCATGGAATGTGGAATTGGGCGCTCCGATCTAGACTAGGAAGAGCCTGGGCGCTCGCTAGACGATGAGCGTAGTACTCGGTGCGACAGACGGCGCGAGTGTGCGAATCGGACGCGAGGTGGCCGCGACGATGTGATGATTTCGTGTTGCGAAGGTGTTGGCGCTGCGCGTGTGCTGCAGTGGCAGTGTGCGCTTGGTTGCCGCGACGGTTCAAAAGCTTCTCACTTTGGGCTTTTTCCTAACAAATCCACCTTCATGCTGCTGTTTATTTTTTAACCCTAAAGAACCAAGCGGATTCAAAGCTGCCAAGGTGAACTTTTTTTTAATTGTAACCGTAGGATCTTCTTCTAAACTTACATGAGATGATGTGGAATTTTTTTGTGAATATTGACTGAACAGATTGAAAGACTATTACATTAATGAGGTACTTTTGGCTCAAAGTTCAATGATTCTTTTTGGTCTCCGAGCCATCAAATGACCAGGTGTTGCCACATGGCACAAAAGAGGTTAGAGAGCGAGGTTGAGGGGCCTATTTAGAGGGTAGGGTTGAGGTGCAACGCCCTTCAAGCGGCCACTTATTTTTAGAGACTTTCTAATTGTCCCTTGATGTTGAGGTTGAGGGGCTAATTTATTGTGAATGCATTGAACCAATATCATAACAATTTACAAAATCTCATAGCACCAATAACTCAACCATTTGAAACCAAAATAGCTTGGCTATACCAAAGAAACAATTATTGCATCCCAAAAAATGACCCACTCAAACATGGCCGATGCACATTACCTACGTCCATTTTTGACTCATTAATTTCAACGTTTAACATCCAACACTCCTACTTCTCATCCCCTGTCATATGCGCCATCCAACTCAAAAAGTTGTACTTACCGTTCGAAAGAGACAAAAATTTCACTCATTGGAAAATACTTTCGACCACAAACGGGCTGGAAATGGTGTTGCACACCCCTACTATATTGAAGAAACACAACAAGCATTACACTAGACAAGACTAGCAGCCAAAAATGACCCAAATTCTACATCTACTTTCATTGTCACACCTCCCCTCTCCGCCTATCCAAACCACATTCCCTTGAAATTTGACCCCACATATAGCTACTACATAGGTGGTTCCTTCAAAGAACCAATAGAAGTCAGTCCGGGACATTGGCATAGAGAAAAAGCAAGATATGGCATACGTAACTCCACCAAAGGAATAAAAATATCCAAAAGACTACATGGACTTCAAAATATCTTTAGAGCAAAAATGATGACCCTCCATAAAAGCCTCCAAATTATTGCTACACAATACGCTAATAAACATGTACACATCTTTACAGATTGTATAAACGACTTGTATCTATTAAACACACAAATAACACACCCTACCCTCTATAATAGCCACTTGGACCAAGCCATACTAACATCTATGGTTCAAATGCTACAAAATTGCACATAAATTACAACCCTCCATACAGTTAGAGCACATGTCAATGTAGAAGAAAACGAACAAGCAGATAAATTAGCTAAAAAAGGACTAGGTAAATCCCATAGAGATGCTAAACACCCACATGAACATGCCAATGCTATCCCATACTACTTCCAAAGAGATAGTTGGTCTTCTATGGAAGACACCCCGGACAAAGGCCCCATTAGATTTACAGACAAATTATATCTCAAAAAACAAGATCTTATTAACAACCTTGATTGAATCTCAAAAAAAATCCTAACATAGATAAATGGACTAGTAACAACAATATTGATGACGAACTCTCTACAAATTTTTTGAAAAAATCCCACAATTACAAATTTACAAAAGACATTCCTAATCAAATTTTGCACTAGATAGTATATAGGAAATGCCCGCAAACAACTCTTCTTTGGAATAGAACGATTTCCATCCATAACATGCATCTCCAAGGACCCAGACTCATGGCTACACGTGCTCCACAAATGCCATAACCATCACATACATTCCCTAAATGTCAAAAGACACAACAAAGCGGTATGGGAAATCCAAAAACTAATTGTATCCTCAAAAAATTCCAAGTGCTTTATACTTATGAACGCCAGAACCTTCAACAACAATCCACAAGAAAACAATGTGCCTCCACGGTTACTTCCATGCACATGTGGAACCCAAAGATGTCATTGAAATGCCATATTTAAAGCAAATTTACTATGGGTCACAGGACTATCATATAAAGACCCCTCAACTATACTACATAAATACAAACCTTATCATCCAATTGATCGCATTCAAATATTATAATGACATATTTTTCCCAGAAGCAATTGAAAAGAAAATTGTCAAGATCGGCGTATGGAGGCGTTTATGTAGGTGGTTTCCAGTTAGAAACCACCTAGGAAGTTGTGGAGTTACCAGAAGGCTTAGGACTTGACTCTAATTAGCGATTAGGATTAGGGTTAGTGCCGTGCGACGGAAAGGTCAATGGTGGTGTCTTTTGACACCTCATTTGGGACTTGGAGCTCGAAATGCCTTCCATGTGTGGTTGTGAGAGACTCATCTTTCTCAAGTTGAGTCTAGCATGTGATGAGGTGAAGGTGTTGCACACCACCCTCTTATTATGATCATGCTTCAACTCTTCAAGAGTAGCATGGACTTGACTATCATGTAAGTTACAAGTGTTTTGTACTTGTTTATTACTTGAGAAAGATCATGTTGCAAAATTAGTTGTAACCACGACATTATAGTACATCTAATAGTATTTTGAAGACCTTGCTTAATGTTTGTGTTTAAACACCAGGGTCTCCAGGTTTTGAAACTGGAGGTGGCGCCTAAGGTTCCCGCTTGTCATTGAGTATACGGCGGTCGTAGGACTGGTCTCTCTGGCTTAGGAAGAGAGCACGTTGAGGCAGGGAAAAGATGCTCGGCAATTGTTTGTGCGAGACGAGCAACAATCGGGGGTTAGCTGCAACATACAAGAGCACCTCGAGAGGATCACCCACCACTTTAAGCTAGAGTTGAGCGGTGCTAGAAAGAGCTTGGTGATTACTGGTAAAAATGGAAGTTGTTGTTTCAATAGTCCGAGTGGATATATTGGAGTGCATGCAAGGAGCAAATTCTTGAGCTCTTGTGATAATTGTTGTGAGCACACTCACTACAAGCATGGCTCCATGAGTGCATGCGATGCTTGACACCTGTATCTTGTGAGGTTTAGGTTGACGAGCTCCGGCCTACTTGAGTCAAGCTGCAAACTCTATGCAAGAACGTGAGGCGTATCGTTGTGCATGGTGGGAACTCCAAGTTTTGGACGTTGCGTTTGGACACTAGAAATTTCTCGTGGGGTTCGAGCTCCAGAGGCGATGACGCGTAAGACAAGAATTTTGAACGTCATCTACAATGCCTCGAACAATAAGTTGGTGCGTACTCAAACTTTGGTGAAGAAAGCCATCATCCAAGTGGATGTTGCTCTTTTCCAGACCTAGTACAGCCAACACTTCAGCCTTTAGATTGGCAAGAAGAATGAAGACAGTCCCTACGTGAAGGTCTCGGGAAAAGACAAACACCTTGTGTAGCAATACAGTCCATACCTTTTGGACGTTGGGATAGAGGTCTTGTGCCAGTTTGACTGCACAAAGCTCGTACATAAGCATCATGTCGACCTCAACTCTCTGGACATGGGCCAAAAGATCATATTAGAGGATTTGAAGGTCGCACCTTGGATTAGCCTCCTGAAGCACGACAACTAGCTCCATGTCTGCAAGGTCACGGGATCGCGAACCTCCTTTGCCGTCGTGGAAGTTGTAGCCGCTTCGTAATCTGAGGCTTTGTAGGCACTTTGCCTTGTATGATTCTTTAAAGAGGAACAAGGGGAGAGACAAGACGAGGAGAGCATATAAAGGCAGCAACTCGTCTTGACCGTCCTTTGTGGAAAATCTTGTATTCGTGTTTGGTCTACAGGCCTTTGTGTGTAGCTGGTGGTTAATGTGGCGACGATCGAGCTCAAAGGATGCGAAAGCGCTCGAGGAATTCCTTTGGAATTAACGTGAGGCTACTATGTGTTAGGTTGGCAACAGTGTGCAATTCCGGATTGTGCGTGTACTTCTTGTAATCTTGTGTTATTAGCCTTGTGCACATTTAAGTGCATTTATCCTAGACCTTTTGTGGTTTCAGAGAAAGGCTAACTACTTTTATGTGGCATTATAAGGCTTCAAGTGGAATTAGGGTTTCATTCATAGCCAAGTAGTGGTAGATTTGGCTATCTGGAGGCTTAGAGCGACTTCAGCATGGTAAAGTATCCGAATCCATTTGGGAGGGGGGTCGTTGGTTGCTAGGGGGATTGGTCTATTCCCATAATGCATGGTATGTTTTTGAGAGAATGGGATAAATGTGTAGGATAGTGGATGCTATGGTCACCCTCTTCTTACTCTTTACCATCTCCGGAGGAGTGATTGGTGGGAGTATGGGATGATAAGTGACATTGTTGCTTTCTTCTTGCATTTCTATTAGAAGTTGTACGTGGTGGAGATGATTAATTTAGATTAGGGTTTTTTCATTTGAAATGGTGCAAATCATCATTGTGATCATCACATGAGTTGAGGGTTTTATATTATGAAAAAAGATTGAATTCTAGTCCCTCATCCTCTTAAATTAGGTTTAAATACCATTGTGAGCTTGCTTCACGCAATTACGTACAAAATATAGATTGTATTGAAGATATGGGACATAGGTAGGGGTGGTAACAAGAAAAAATTAGGAGAGTCTAGTGAGGAAAAAGAAAAAATTAGCACTGAGACACTTAGTCATTTGATTTCATGCCTTCAAAATTTGCAAGTGAAAGCCTCACCTTCCAAGGCCAACTCTAGTGGTAAAGGTTTTGAACTATCCCCCACAGTCAAGTCTTGAACCAGTCCCAGGATTTGCAGAAGCCAGGCACAAAGGTGCTAAGTGAGGACTCTGTGAAGTAAAGGACCTCACTTGGTGGTGTCCGCAGTATTCGGGTACTTCGGGCCAAGGAAGGTCTGGCAGCACCTCTTTGTCGTGCTCGGAGCGACGCTGAAGCAGTGGATCTTGTGGTTGGGAAAAAGGCCGTTGTCCTGAAGAATGTTGGGTCAAGGTACGCCATGGAGGTGGAGGATTTCCAATGGAGTAATCACTTGCCCATGTTCTCCCTCATTGTCACAGAGTTTGAGAGTGAGGGTTCTTCTTCCAGACTATGTGGCAGTGAGAAGTGGGTACGTGGCAAAAGCGAGCCAGTAGTATGTCATACACACTCACCTTGGAGCTACTCAATTGGGAAGTACCACCCACCATTTACGCTCCGGAGATGAAGGGCACACATGAAGCATGGCGTTTCTTTGATTGAGCCACCAAATTTTCAATCTGAAGACGTGGAAGGGGCCCAATTTTACTCAGAGAAACACCTCCTTCGTGGTAGGCGATTGTAAAAGAGCGGTGGAGGAAGTTGTCTATCAACCGGAAGATGAGGAGGACACGGTCCAACCGATAGTGAAAGATGAAGAACTTCTTAACGAGCCCGAAGTCAGTGTTGTAGAAACAAATCTACAGAAGAGGCCATATCAATCATATTTTGATTGGGAAGACATGGCTTCATCATATGGAGGTGGAGAGCATAGGATACGGAGATGTTCAGGTGCCACGGGCACCATCGAGGTCCATCAGTTCAAGAGGAAGTTCACCATCTAGTGTGAACTCCAAAAGCCTTGTAATACCAACTTCAACCCGTACATGGTTCGGAGGGCCTTATTTGGATGTCAAGAGGGAGCTTCGTTAGCGGATTATGGAGAATTTGAAGAAGCTCACCTTGCGGAAGTCTTGGCGTAGAGAGATTTCCACGCACCAAACTACACGGATGTATTTGGTGGGGCACGGACAGTCCCATCACTCGTAAGCAAGGGGAAACATGAGGTGGGCACAAGTGGTGCCGGGGCGATGAGTTAACCAGTAGAGATGGTGGCTGCCGATCTTCATTCAATCTTATGGTCACGTTCTTCATACCACTCCGCCGAGACTATTAGAGCCAACGAGCGGGCAAGATGAAGGCGTTGAGGTCTTTTGCACGAGGGGGAGATGAATCCTTGCAGGAAGCTCTTGCAAAATTGCGGAGCCTGAGCTCTACTTCTTATGAAGTCACGGAACAACAAGTGGTGCAACATTGGTACAACATCCTTGAGAAGGAGTTAAAAACCTTAGTTTGCAACAAAGCATTGCGATTAGATAAGCCACCAACCTTGCGATTTGTGTTTGAGACTTTGGAGCAAATCGAGATCAATTTGCTGGAGGAGAAGGCGACATGGAATTTCTCAAACGGGAAGAAAAGGTTTCGAAGAAGGCAAAAGTTGTTAAGGCTGAGCTATTCCCTCCAATACCACTAACAATGAGGCCATATGCTTCGGTTGTGGTAAGCCAAGGCATTTGAAGAAGGATTGCAAGGAAAGCAAGTTCTCTATCCCCCAAGCTAGTAGATTTTGCTCGCCTTGCGGTGCCGAGGGGCACTCCAAAGCTAAGTATTGGAAGCTTCACCCCGAGTTGAAGCCTTCTGGAGGAAAAGGAGGCAATGATAAGGAGTCTAAGGCCTCTGGAGGAGAGAAGAAGAGTTGGAAGGCCAAGTTCGTAGATTTGGAGTCCAAATAGAAGCCGTGAGCTCGAACGCCACTTCTGTGAATAATAAGTTTGAAGCCACTTCTAGTTTTCATGCTGAGGGCGGATTTAGATCCAATGATGATGAATTTGAGGATTATATGTTGAGTGGTATGGCACTTGCTACTACGGATGGCTTACGGGAGGCTTATGCCCTTACACAAAGTCAAACACCGGTGATCAAGAAGACACCACGTGGAGCAAGCCCAACTCTGGATCCTCAACATAGGAATGACAATTGACAAGCTCGGTTGCTAGAATCTTTCACATTGGAGGAGATGGTGACAACATCTTCCATGGTATCTCCAACTCGACGGAAGGCGCCTTCAATACGCCCTACAAATGTGATTGAAGAGCCAACGGATGCGGTAGTAATCAAAGCGGCACATTGTCTGTCAGGCTTTGCTGTTTTTTGCAAAGTTGATGTCACAAAAAGGCTTCAGTCCGGCACTTGTCCTCAAGATGGCCGCCACGATGTGTGAGTAGGATAACTCCACGGGCATCAATGCTTTGAAGACGGAAGTGATTAAGGAAGAGGCCAATGAGAGTCATGATGACAACGTGGAGGGGTTGCTTTCAGCAGCCATGCGTGTCAAGACCATGGCCATCAGACCTACAATCGAGAGGTCATCCATTACGCATGGTGTGGTGGTGGTTGACAACTCCCAGGGGATTTTTCAACTTGTTGGGTTCAAGGGGAGGATTTTTGTACCTTGACGAGTGCCTATGGATTCAAGAGCTCAACCATTGATGTCGGAAGAATCTGCCATTGATGGGTTGGTTTGACTGGGAAAACTTTGGAGAAGTGTCCATGGACAATTAGCACGTCTACGGAGGATACGGAGCACGCCATATGCATCATAAAGTCGGAGTCAAGATGTTGTCGAGGATGCGAGCTTCACGAAAGAGAAAGCTATAGTAACGGAGGCCAAATCATGTGATGTCTTAGTGGACTTGGTAGTGCTATACCCCATGGGATTCACCTTGGATTTATGGGAGGAAACAACAAATTATAGACCAAGATGGCAAGCGGGAATTAGGTAGAAGGCCCTGCTGCCAGCTCGATTTGTACAAGTTTTGATTTGCAACCTTGCATATGTGTTTGCCTTCTTGGGACTCTATGGATGTGAAACCACAATGGTTTTAGGAGGGTGTTGAGGATTTCTCTATGGCTACTACTACACTTCATGAGATGGATGCCCACGTGGGTGAGACAAGTGGTGGAGATACAAAGAGATATAATCCCGGTATTGAAGTAGCGTGGAGTAATCATTATATTGTTTGAGCTGCGGGGCTGGAGAGATGTCTGAGAGTAGCTGAGAGCTCCGTATTTTCTGGTTAGGTGCAACAAAGAAGTTAGTCTCTGGAAAGAGGTGTGAGTGCAACGAAGGTGGCTGGATCCGTTGCATACCCCGCTCATAGCTCAGATCAGAGGCAACAGTGGGCTTTGAGAGTGGCATTGTGTTGAGCAGGGGTAGTTAAGGTCAGATCTAACCCTGGCATTCGAAATTTGAGCGATCTGAAGGTAGATTGGAGTGAGGGATGACCTGAAAGCACTGGGACCCTGTGTTGGCACTCGATCTAACTTCTTAGAACTCAAAACACGATATACAGGTGTAGATCTAACTTGTGTTGGTTGTAACGCCCTAAGCCTACTTAGACTTCTTATACTGCTGCCCGACCCAAAAACCATTACACATACGATCTGAAGTCCACACACAGATTCGGGATAGCAGCGGCTCACACTGAAGGAGCCAACCAGCAGCGAGAACGAGATCTCAAGTCCACACGAGTGCAAGAGAGTGCAACCAAGTTACAGAACAGACGAGAGGAAACCGACGATCAAGGAAGCTCACATGACCTGAAGTGCATCCAAGTTCTGCAGCAAACATCAGCTACGAAGAAGCACACCAACAGCACGAAACCAAGCAGACAGCACTCCATCCCTGGAGTGCCCAGGTTCGATCTGACCTTACTTCATTTCAATTTATTTTTTGTCTGTTTATTAATGTTTGATTTGTTTCCACATTATAGTATACCAGTGATACAAAGAGATCTACACAACACTCACACACTAGTAGCTACCTCCGACATCTTACATATCACCACACTCACATACACTAGATGTAGATCACCACAAGCTCACTGTAACAACACGCACATAAAGCTCCACACTAGATCTCTGATAGAAAACCCTATTAAGCTCGTGTGTGTAGATCGCACGCGGAAGCGCTGGAAAATTTTCCCAGATCTAGATCTACCTGCACACCAGCAACAAAGACACACAACGTCAACATTGAAGAAAACGACACCTCGACAGGAGTGCACAAGAACGCGACGCAAAGACCAACAAATCCATAACACTATCCACATCACAACAAGACCTCACAGCAAGATCGCAACATACATCAACACCTCAACAGGGAGCAACCTACAGCAACTTCACACCAAGATTCGATCAAACATAACGGAGGACCAAGATCCAGCCCGCGGCAACATAACAGGGAGCACACTCTACCCCTCCTCTCACAGTTCCTCCCCTTCTTGCATTCCTCACTCACCGCTCTCACCTTGCTTAAACCCTCCACCTCTCCTCCATGTCCCCTCCCTCATTCTCACCACAGATTCCAAGCTCCCCCACCCAAGCCCCCGGCGCATTACTACAGACAGTCACCTGAATCGAACCCAAAAACCCCGATCCAACCCTCCTCAAACCCTCGCACTCACACAACTTCTCTCTGCGAACCTCTCCCTGCGAACCTCTCCCCATAGCGACCCCTGGAACTCCCCTTGCGACCTACAAAACCTTAGTAGCGACCTTGTGAATCTTCATAGCGACCCCTGGAAATCCCCCTGCGACCTATCAATTGGTAGCAACAACCCCTGGAAATCC
This sequence comes from Bryoerythrophyllum caledonicum, assembly GCA_963971425.1. NCBI lineage: Eukaryota > Viridiplantae > Streptophyta > Bryopsida > Pottiales > Pottiaceae > Bryoerythrophyllum > Bryoerythrophyllum caledonicum. The sequence goes on along the minus strand of OZ020521.1, from coordinate 17,759,098 downwards.
CCCTGCGACCTACCAATTGGTAGTAGCGACCTCCCTAATCCCCCCTGCGACCTACCTAATTCCCCCAGCGACCTACCTAATTCCCCTTGCGACCTACCTAATCCCCCTTGCGACCTACCTAACCCCACTACCAGTACATATACCGGTACGTATTCTGGTACGTATATTAATACGAATATCGATACGAATACTGATATGTATACTGATACGTATACTGATACATATATTGATACGTATACTGAAGTACATATGGGTACGTATATTGGTACATATACTGATTCATATACTGATATGAATATTGATATGAATACCAATACAAATACTTGTACGAATACTTACACGAATATTGATACGAATACCAAGACGAATATTTACACGAATACTCATACAAATACCAAGACGAATATTGAGGCACATACTAATACAAACATACGAATGAATACAAATATAAAACCAAATACAACTACATATACACACACAAAGACAACCACATACCATCAAAGAAACACATACATATACACACACACACACAAAGACGAATACATACAATCAAGAAAGCACCAAAAAAAATACCAAAGACACATACAAAAACAAAAAATTCCAAAACAAAACAATAAACCCACCTACTACAAACTACTAATATTAATTGGAGGGGACATAAACACAAGGCCAAACACAACCAAAAAAATATATAAACAAACACACACACACCTATACAACATTAATAAAACAAAAACAAGTACGCAAACAAACACATGGACACAAAAAAAATTAAAGATAAATACTATTACATTCAAAAAAAATATTGAATTTATAAACATCCACCTCTCCCCAAACAAACAAAACCTCCATAACATAACAAAGCCCCAAAGAATTACAAAAAAAGAAAAAACATTAAAAAACAACACTAAACACACATATCACAAACTCCTACTACTTCTAGGAGGGGACATAGAAACTAACCCATAACCCATGCCTAATATACTAAAAAGACACCCTACTTCACATAAGAAAAATGCAAAAATTTACTTCATACCTAATACCATAAAACTACAACCGGAATATAGACACATTGCAAAATCCTTTGCACCTTTCTTAAAAAACACACATACATTACACCACACACATAACAACACATATCCAAACATTGCCCGATACGTTCAACAAAAAAATGCGCATCCACCACCTCACATACTATATGCTCTAGTAGTCACTACCCATCCACACATAGATGAATGTAACCATCTCTTAAACCCACAAAAACTGAACACAATTACATGGGTCAATACACTTCTACAAAACTTACTAAACTTACAAAATCCACCGGAACGAAACATCTACACTTCACACCCGTATACAAAGTTCCTTGAAGACAACCAAAATATTATAAACCATGAGAACTCAATACATAAGGAACTATATGACTTTTTACACAGCGAAACAATACCTCCCTCAAATGAAACAATAAAAATAAAATTCCCCTACCTACCTAACAATCTCATCAATGAATCACTAAAATGTTTGGACCCTATACCAGAATACACCCACCCACCCCCACCACTTCCCTACATCTCTCCGCAAAACCAAAATATTATATCAAATCAAGAAAATACATACATAATCACATGGAATGCCTCCTCTCTAAACACTGCCCTTCCTAGCCTACAAACTTTGGTCACGCACACAAATACACCACCAGCCCTCATAGTTATACAAGAAACAAAATTATCCGCCACAAAATCCACAAAATATATACAAAATATATTTCAAGACTATAAACTCATGTATAACAATACACATGCACTTAGAAGATGCATTCAACAACGAAGACCATACACACCAGGCCGAGGAGGTCTCCTTACACTAATACACAAAAAATATGCCTTCCCGGGCAACATCAACAAAATCCCTACCCCAATGCACATATCACCTTACATTCAAATAATCAAAATTACTAATCACCCTCTACAACCATGGTTAATCTTTCACATGTATATGCCATTTCATCCCGAAGACACTAGATTTATCATAGACATACAAAACACTATTACTTCTCAAATTCATAATAACCCTAATCACACATACCTATTGTGTGGGGACTTCAACAGAGACATAGCATTAATTGGTCGCCAAAATGGAAATCATAACACCCCCCCTCAAACCATTGATTACCAATGGCGCCGCTTCACAGAAAACTTAAACTTCGTCTACATCAATACCGATACACAATTCTCTAGACAAGGTGGCTATAATTACAGCGACTGGAGTCTAATAGATGGATTCTACATAAATACAAACAACAATACACAATACACCTCTACGACAAACAAGGATGTTATTCTCAACTCGGATCACTCACCTATACAATTACACATTCCAAATAACACATTAATTAATAGAACTCCTACAATCCTAAAAAATGATACTATACGCATACTCAACCCCATCCCAAAAGACAATATAGAAAAATTCAACACCAAATTCTTTGAAAAAAACTCCATACAAATAGACTCCCTCATAAACACTCTCGAAAATAACAATCAATTATCACAAATACAATGGCAAGAAGCATGCCACACCCTAGACAAACTTATCAATGCAATCTCTGACACACTAGAACAAACTTGTAAAGCCCAACCAATACCTCGAATGACAAACAGAACTTCTCAACAAGGAGGTTACTTACCCCGTAAACTTTCTAAAACTTGGAAACAACACCTAACCACATACCATACTATACGGAAAACCATTAGAATTGTAAAAAATAACCCTCAATGGCGTAATCACCCCATATGCAACGAACTACTAACTATACAACACACCCAAATCCCTACCCCGCCACCTTCGGACCTACCTCACGATACATGGATAAAAAATATAGCACTAATTGCAAAAAATGCCAACATACAAGCCCGCAATATTACCTCAAAATATACCAAAGATAACATAAAAAAAGCCATTTCAAAATATAGACAACTATACGAAATTAGCCCCAAAAAAATTAACAGGAAAGTTTTTAAAAACCTTGAATCCCCACCAATGGATTGTATCACAGACCAATACAACAATATTCTAACTAGCCCAGAAGACATTGCAAATGAAATATTCAACCAACAAACCAAAAGTAATAGACCAACAGTACCAACATGTAATTATCAACCACAACATCCATCTGAATGTACATGTGCAGTACGCCAGTACCCATGGCACGACCTCGATGGATTTATCCTTGACAAACGAGGCGAACCAGAAATCTCACTACATAAATATTTTAATATAGCCACATATGACACATGTCTTCACAATCTTGGTAACAACAAAGCCCCAGGCCCAGACCGCATCCCAAACTCAATACTAAAAAACATGCCCCCAAGATTCCATAAACTATTATTACTGTTCTTTTCTCACTGTTACAAACAAAAACAAATACCTACGTCATGGAAATCAAGTACAACAATTCTACTATACAAAAAAGGTTATCCATCTATACTACCCAACCATAGGCCAATTGCACTAGCTAACACAATATACAAACTCTTCACTAGTACACTCACCTCTATACTATCCTCATACGGTGAAAAATTCAAAATCTTACATGATAGTCAAGAAGGATTTAGAGCAGAAAGAAGTACCGCTAGACAAATACAAACTATAATAGCCGCACTAGAAGACGCAAGATTTACAAACCAAGATATATACATACTATACGTCGACTTCAAAAACGCCTTTGGCTCAATGGACCATGCCCGACTACTAGCAATAATGATGGACCTTGGTTACCCAAAAGATGCAACTACACTTATTGGTAACATCTATTCTCAATCATCTACTTGTTATACTGGTAAACATTTTGGGAAAACAAAACCTATATCCATTCAAAGAGGAACTATACAAGGAGATACCCTTAGCCCATACCTATTCATTATATTCTTAGAACCACTACTCAGATGGCTAGAACGAGGCAACAATGGATACACTTTTGGCACATCACAACTCACAATAAATTCTGCCGCATACGCAGATGACCTCGCCGCCATAACTAACAAAATCAAATCTATCCAAATACAACTCAACAAAATTGATAGATATTGTAAATGGACCGGAATGGACGTAGGTGTCCCAAAATGTGCCGCTACCGGATGCCCAAACAAATCCAAAATAAACCCTACCACTTTTAAAGCCCTTATGCAAGCTTCCAACATCAATTACCGCAATCAACCAATCCCCATATTACACCAAAATGAACCATACATATACTTAGGTACAAATCTTGTTCCATCACTAAAATGGAAAATCCAAATCCACACCACAACGACGAAACTCATCAAACAATGCAATGAACTAACAACATGCCCGGCCACCATGAAACAAAAAATAAAAATGATTGATACCGTACTACGTCCAGGTGTGGCATACAGTTTCTACGGCGTACCATACTCTATGCCTGCTATCAAAAAACTTGATAAAAAAATAATAGCCATACAAAAAACCATATGTGGACTACCAAAATGCATGTCAAATGCAATAACCCAACTCCCGCATAACCTATTCGGGCTTGAAGCTTTCTCCCTCAAAAACGCATACCTCCGTTGTATAGGTGAACAACTACAAAATGCCTTAAATGATAAAGGTAGACTTGGAAAAATATATAATGGACTAACTCATTATGTCCTTGCCCAATACGGTGGCGCAGAAAACATACCTAGAATTAAAACAAGTGACTGCATAAGATCACCGATAACACGAACATTCTTCTTATTAAAACATATAGCTAAAGCCCACCTTAAAAGTACGCTCCCAAACTTCCTCATTAATCCTACAACACTAGAAATACTATGGCGCCAAGAAACACTAAATCATAACACTCTCAATGCCCAACTCTCCCAAAAGCTTCTACAAAAACTCCTCTCAAAAAATATTTTTGAACTAAACCAAATTACTATACCAAACGGCACACACATCATGAACAATGAGGATTTCAAAACCTACCACTTCACCCCATCCAATCTAATAAAAAGTGCCCTAAATGTTGCTAAACAACTATTTTGCCACCCAACATGCCCCACTACATGTCATACTCCTTGCAACATACACCCATACTCTCATATACTTAAAGATCCATTCACCACCCTCAACAATAACATCATCCCAAGATATATTCCCACACCAACCAACCCCCCTAACCCTCCACATACATACCACCCCCGCCCCCAACATACATCCCCAAAAACCCTACCACATATCCCATTAATAATATCATAAACCATAAACATATCCAGCACACAGACACAAATAACATAAAAAATACATACACAAAATATTTATGTCAATGGCAACACAATGATAACACATACAATAAATGGCTTCCCCAAAGAGACCTATTTCCACGACATGACACCAACACCTCCACACATAACACAAAAAAATTAAAACAATACTACCAAAAAATTCAAAACAAAACATACTCGGATATCATCCTAGCACACCACCCCCAAGAACAATTCTCAGACTCAAGATCCGTAACACCACCCATAATTATCCCTCTCTTAAACATCCACACAACAGAATGCAACCCTGAAAATGATATCCTTACATCCTCAAACACAATCCAAATAAATAACAATCAAGCACATCTATACGAAGAAAATGGCCGACATTTACACACCATCCCCATTACTAGACTCCAATGGCTATGGAATCAATACAATATAAATTTACAAACTCCTACAAACATCGAACCAACGACCCAATCCTTTGAAACCGAAATAATCTGGCTATACCAAAGGTATAAATACCGAATACCAAAAACTGACCCCCTCAAAAATGCACAATACACAATACCCACTCCCATCTTAGACTCATTAATCACATCCTTTAACATCGAACAAGCATACTTTTCTTCCCCGGTCACATGTTCTACCAAACTAAAAAAATTCTACTCACCTTATGAAAGGGATAAAATATTCGGATCCCTAGGAAAGGCCTTTGACTATAAATGGATTGGTAAAGGTATAGCTCACCCCCACAACGAGAAAGATATGGAACAAGCAATACATTGGGCTCGACTTGCCGCCAAACACGATCCAAATAACACAAATACGATCATCATCACACCGAACAACAATTGGTACCAAAACAACAACCAACATTTAAACCCATTTTTAGATTCCCATATCATTGCAGTATTTGAGGCAGACACAATACCATACGAAGAACCTACTATCCCACCCGAACTAAAAAAACCCCGAATCGAGCCATCAACATTACAAATACTATGCGTCCATCATCAAAATCAAACCCTAGGTTCCCTAGAACAACTTGCCGAACTTACCACCATAACAAACAATTTAAACATACACCAAATATACACAAAATTGGCCCCACCAACACCCATACAAACCCCAGTAAACAAAAGTAAAAACTGGTCCAAACTAAACTATGTCAACAACACATTAAACTACTCCGTCACACCTCCCCCTCTCCCTGACTACCCAACTCATACTACACCAAAATTTAACCCCGCACACAGTTACTACACTGATGGCTCCTTTAAACCACCAGAACAAATTAGCCCGGATTCTTGGCGCAGAGAAAAAGCTGACTATGGCATATATAATTCTATCAAAGACATTAAACTAGCCAAAAGACTCCATGGCCTACAAAACGTCCTTAGAGCAGAACTCATGGCCATTCACAAAACACTACAAATCATCACAACAAAATACAAAAATGAACCTGCACATATATTCACCGATTGTATAAATGCACTCTACCTACTAAACACTCAAATAACACACCCTACCCTTCACAATAGCCACCCCGACCAAACCATATTAACATCAATGGTCCAAATGTTACAAAACCGTACACAAATCACAACCCTTCACAAAGTGAGAGCCCATGCCAACATTGACGGCAACGAACAAGCAGACAAACTTGCAAAAGAAGGCCGAGAAAAAACACACAAGAATGCCAAAGATCCACACGAACATGCCCATGCCACCCCATACTACTTTCAAAAAGAAGATTGGCCTTCCAAAGAAGATACCCCTGACAAAGGCCCAATTAGATTTTTGGGCAAATATCTCAAAAAACAAGACCTCTACAACAACCTTGACACAATCTCAGAAAATATTCCTTACATAGAAAAATGGACTAACAATAACGACATAGACAATGAACTCTCTACAAACTTTTGGAAAAACCCCATCATCTCAGACTCACAAATAACATGCCTCATCAAATTCCGCACTGGTCAATATATGGGAAACGCTCGCAAACAACTCTTCTTTGGAATAGAAAGATTTCCATCCATAACATGCCCCATATGCCCCTCAACGGACCCCGACACATGGCTTCATGTTCTACTCAAATGCCAAAACCACCACATACACTCTCTAATTGTTAAAAGGCATAATAAAGCGGTAGGGGAAGTCCGAAAACTAATCACTTCCTACAATAAAGCGAGATGTTTTATACTAATGAACGCCGGCACTTTTAATAACAATCCACAAGAAAATACAGTCCCCCCTTGGCTACTCCCATGCTCATGTGTGACCCAAAGATGTCATTGCAACGCTAGGCTCAAACCGGACATCCTATGTGTTAGAGGTTTACCATACAATGATCCGCCACCCGACCACATTAACCAAGACTACACCATTCAATTCATTGAATTCACATATTGCAACGATAGATTTTCTCCTGAAACAATCCAAAACAAAATAGACAAATACCAACCCCTCATTGACGACATCATTGCCTTTGGATGGAAGGTAGACCCCCTTATTGTTATCACATCTGGCGCTCGTGCCGCCACCATTATTCCATCTATGAAAACTCTAGAAGATACCTTCAAAATACCCATTGAAACAATCAAAACCACCTTTAAAAAAATTAACACCATCGCTATTCAATATGCCATGTCCATTTTGCTACATAAACGTAAAATTGAAAACAACCAAGCCCTCCCCGATACTCAAGATCCCCCTTAAATGCTTCTCCGCCCAGACTTATCTTGACTGGTTGGTTTTGTGGTTTCGGCGACTTGCTTGGTTAGTTGTTACATTGGTTGTTTGTGTGCTTGGTTGGTATCTGGTCACCTGTTACATAGTGTCTACTCTCGAGAGGGGGAAGTAGTTCCAGTTTACTAATTCCTTGTCCGGTGGGCATGGTCTTAGTAGTGGAACGAACAGACACTTTATTCACGCCGGCTCCTTTGGAGACCGACGTTCTTCTTCTTCTTAGCGTGGAGTACCACAACTGAACTTCAGAAGGATGCTGAGCAAGTTATTGAAGATGCTTGACAACATTCGATGCTCTCACAAGTAGAAGATGATTCTAGACGGCACCAAGATTTTAGGACTACCTCTAGATGCTTCTACCATATAGTAGAAGGAATCAGAGGTTCGTATTGTATAGATGGAGTTATTTAGAAGAATTGGAAGTGGCTTGGGGGCAGTGCTGTCAGCGGGGATCAAGGTCAAATGCTACATTTATGTAGTTGTTGATGAGGAAACAAGGCACGTGGCCAAGCCGCATTCACGACAATTGAGAACACAAGTCCCAAACTTATTGGCCACTAGTACCATCAAGACTTCCTTTTACATGTTGATTGGTGATATTGCCTTGTTTTCAGCAGTGGACATTCACCAAATTGGCCATGTCGACCTTGTCATTGCGAGTTGGCCATGTCAAGGAATGTTCATGGTTGAACATCAGAACAGATTGAAAGATACTCGTTCTTCTTAATTTCATGATATGATCTGCATACAACGTTTGCTTCAAGCATCTCAAAAGCGACCACTAGGTTACATAGTAGAGAATGTCCGGGTGGTGAGTAGCTCCAAGTCGAGGACCTTGAAGGGCATGCACAATATACACCAGACTTTGGGTTTGCCAATGTTGCTAGGTGTGGCTGTGGTGGGATCGCGAGCACATCGCTCGTGATTGTGGGAGACGAATATGACACCTCGGGAGTTGCTACGGTCTGATGTCGTTCGTATCAAACGGCCTGATGTCTATGTGAGTGATATTTTGGATCCTCACAGGGCACCTTGGCGCGTTTATCATGACAACCAAGCCCCTTTGACGGTTGTTAACCGCAAGAGAGAACTGCGTAGGATGTTTGCCTATGCTAATTACTTTTGCTAGGTTGTATGCTTTAATGATAACGGTCCTAGTCTTGTTTGGGATTCTTTGTCCTAAGAAATGGTGGAGCTTAATGCGAATGAGCGGGAGAGAGCTATGGGATTTCCCATGGACGCTACCAATGCGCCTTGCATTTCAAAGCATCAACGACAATTTTTACTTGGGCAAGCAATGGATTTAAATTGCTTGACTTGGATCGTTTCATTGCTAGTGGCAGGACAAAAGCGGCTAGCTTCTAGTTTCAATAGTTACATGGGATCTTATGAGTTGCGGGCGGTCAGAGAACCAGTTGTCTCTATCAGGGTGACAGGCAAAGGGATTGGCGTAGAGAGGGCCTTCGTAACTCCCCAATGAACATATGGGGTACCGCAAATCTTTTTGCGACATTTAAGGCAGAGGATCCCCACCATGGAAGGGAGGATTGGAGCCAAAGTAGGGGATTGGTCCACTAGAGAAGGGACTGTGGAGAAGATATTCATGGAAGAACACAAAGCTCACCAAATGGAAGAGATTAGTAGACTTAGCCAAGTGGAAGGACTTGGTAGTATGATGGAGAAGGGGAAAGAAGAGCTTCTTCCATTTGGCATTCAATAGCAACTAAGAAAGGAGAATCCTACTCCAAAAGAACCGAATGAGGCGGTGACCAAAGATACTTAAAATCCGATAGTAGGCCTGGCGAATGGAGCAGTTGAGGCAGAGGAACATGAGTTCCTCAACGAGTACATGGATTGTTTTGTCTTTGGTTTAGAAGACCTAGCTTTAAGAGGCAAGAAATACGTATCAATTTGATGGACAAAGCACCAATTTTATCAGAAGTTGTACAAGTATAGCGACGTTGAACGGAGGATGATACGCGCTCGTACGGAAGAGTTGGTGGCTACAAGGCTAATCAAGTTGGCTCTACTAAATTGTGAGTATGCATCGGCGATGGTTATGCCATACAAGAAAGATGTCTAAGGCAATTGGACCCAGATGTGTGGGGACTTCACGAGGATTAATAAATTCACCAAATCGAATTGTTATGCCATGCCAGCGCCCGAGGAGAACTTTGAGGCTATTGGTCATGCCAAAGTGTTGAGTACGTTAGACTTGCTCTCTAGATACCATCAGATTAGACTGAAAGAAGAAGACCGCATTCTAAGGCATTGTCAAAGATGAGAAGGATTGGTTGTTCCAATGGAAGTTCTTATCATTTGGATTGAAGAATGCGCCTGCCAAATTCCAGAGGATTATGGACGGAGTATTCTTGAGCTTGGACTTTGTGAGATGCTACATTAACAACATTGTTGTCTTTAGCAAGAATCGAAGGCAACATAGGCTACACTTGATGGAAGTGTTTGTTAGGTTAAGGCTCCACAATTTAAAGTTTCATTCCAGTAAGTGCAAATTCTACTTACACCTCATCGAGTTCTTAGGCTACATAATATACCCAAATGGATTGGGTGTGGTAGCTAGCAAAATTGAAGTAGTGATGTCTATTCCTAGACCAAGAGATGTTAGTCGGCTACGTACATTTTTGGGATTGTGTAACTACTATGGAAAGTTCGTAAAGACTTTCAGTGCTATTGCCAAGCCATTAACCATGTTGACAAAGAATGACCAACCTAAGATCTTGGAAGATGAGCAAGAGGCGGCCTTTCAAGAGTAGATGGACCGCTTGGCATCAGCACCAATACTTCGGAGGCCGATAGCAGGAAGGACATACCAACTACATACGGACTAGAGCGCATTGAGAATTGACACGATGTTGATGCAGATGGATAATGACATGAAGGAGTTCACGACTGTGTACGCTAGTCGGTCCAACAACAATGCAGAGGCGTAGTATAGCTCATATAAAGGGGAATGTTTGGCTGCGATATGGGCAATTGCTCATTTTTTATGTTATCTGTGTGGTAACAAATTTCTATTGGTTACGGATCATCAACATTTAAATTGGTTGATGGAATCTAAGAAAATAACAAGGAAACAAGCGCGGTGGGCCTTGATGTTGATGGAGTACGATTTCAAGGTGGTGCATAGAGCGGGATTGGTAAAGATAGATGCCAACAGCCTTAGCCGCAATCCAATTCCAAATCAAGCGGATGCTATAGGCGCTAGGTGGCACGGTGAGGATGAGGCCAATCCGTTGTAAGGTTGGCATTGTTCGGCCTTTTTAAGTATGTATGCGATGCATAGACATAACATCGGATACGCTACAATGGCCACAGTAAATAAAGATAGCGGTAAAGAACCTGGGGGCGCAAAGACATTTGTGAAGACTTAAACGTGATGCACTTTTTGAAGAATGGAGAAGTCGTGTCTACATGGTCTATTAAGGAGAAAGTTTGGGTCTCACAACGAGCAAAACGGTTCATGTGGGAGAGGACTCACATTTTGAGAGTGTGGCTCGTTTGTACCCGGAAGGTTGTGCCGTCTCCATCAGAGAAAGTAAAGCTTATCAAGGATAAGCATGAAGACCTTCGGCACTTTGAGGTGCGAAGGACTTACAACTTGCTCCAGCTTCGCTATTAGTGGCATGGAATGCAGTCACAAGTTCAAGTTTTGGTGGCCTGATGCATGGTGTGTGATCGTGTGCAAGCATCTTTTAACGCTCCGATGCCTCAATTGCAACCATTACCAATTATGGGCTTAGGATACAAGTGGAGCTTGGACTTTACAGGTCCATTGGCAATGATATCTCGACACAGCAAGTAGATGTTAGTGATGATTGAACATTTTTCAAAGTAGATTGAGCTGGTAGCTTTGGCTGACAAGTTCAGAGATGTCGGCGCTTACTCTTTCCTTGATCGCGTTCTAAGTCGCTTTGGAGCTCTAGCGGAAGTTCTCACAGACCAAGGATGTGAGTTCTAAGGGAAATTTCAAATGGTGTGTGAGCAAGCCATGATAGATCACTGTACTACTTCAAGGTTTTACTTCGAAGTGGATAGATTGGCCGAGCGCATGGTACAAACCATCTAGAAGGGGCTTCGGAATTATTGTTTGAAGAAGGGACATCATCAGGATTGGGACTGCAACTACCATCAAAATAGCCATGGACTACCAGTTAGTAAGCAGGCATCTTTGGTGTCATTTTCTCCTTACTTCTTGTTGTTTGGAAGGCATTCGGTCTTACCAAAAGCCATTCAGGCAAATGTTGACACAGTGTTGGCTAACATAGTCAATTCTGACTCGTGGCTCAAGTGTGTAAGCAACGTGCGGATTTGTTCAAACGGGTGATGCCTATGGCTAGGAGAACCTCTCCATTGCTTAGCATGGGATACGTTCTGCAAAGCTACGATACGGGGAGGAGGCTACCGATTGCAAGTGTGGCGTTTTACTTCTAGAGACTATGTGTATTTGTAGCAAGCAGCGCCTACCACCTTGGATGTGACGGCGGGACAGGTAATCAGACGAGTTCGTGAAGTGAAGAACTCAAGAGTATTATTGTTGGAGGGTCGTGATGGTAAGGCATGGAAGGATCACATGCGCAATTGCGCCTCTTGCCATTTGCCACACATTGATGCTATAGTACACCCTGGTCTTTCTCACATCTCTGCGGGATTGTGATGTTGACTGTGTGGTAGTGCCAAACGGGTTGCTATAATGGTCATTTGTGACTTGTGTTCTACGGGGTGGCATCTAGAATGTCTAACCCCACCTTGTTTAGAGGTACCAGTGGGTCAATAGTTGTGTCCACAATGTTTAGCACATTGAGATTCTAAGTCGACAAGGTCTAGCCATTAGAAAATGTTGGAAGCGATTAACGATGGAGCTCCTATTGCACTCCACCTATCCTTTGTCTATATGGTATTTTAGTGTCATTTCTATCGCTCAAGTTGACTTCTTTGGACTTGAGGGGTTTTCATGATCGGTCGTTCCTCCAGTTTACGTTAATTAAATAGTTCGCCGGTGTGAAAGGGGCTTCAACACGGGCAAAGGGAGCGAGTAAAGGGGTCCTTGTAGACCAATTATTAAATGTTGTGGTTGGGGTATTTATTTATTTTTCCCTACCCTAGGTTACTTAGTGGTTGATAGTTTCCTTTGTGAGCTATTGTTTTCGTTGTTTACGAAGACAACAGTGATGGTTTAGTTATTATTGCTCTGTGTTTGTCGCTAATTGTGCTTTGACTCTCAGCTAATGGCATGATGTTATCTTTGCAAGATATGTTTTTGCACGACAGCTGTCAGGATCGGCGCATGGAGGCATTTATACAAGTAGTTTCCAGTTAAAAACCACCTCGGAAGTTGTGGAGTTATAGGAAGGCTTAGGACTTAACTCTAATTAGTGATTAGAGTTAGGGTTAGTGTTGTGTGATGGCTAGGTCAACGGTGGTGTCTTTTGACACCTCATTTAGGACTTGGAGCTCGAAATGACCTCCACGTGTGGTTGAAAGAGACTCATCTTTCTCAAGTTGAATCTCCTATGTGATGAAGTGAAGGTGTTGCACACCACCCCCTTATTATGATCATGCTTCAACTCTTCAAGAGTAGCATGGACTTGACTATCATGTAAGTTACAAGTGTTTTGTACTTGTATATTAGTAAAGAGATTCTTGTAGACCAATCACTAAATATTGTGGTTGCGGTATTTATTTATTTTTTCCTAGCCTAGGTTACTGAGTGGTTGATAGTTTATTTTGTGAACTATTGTTTTTGTTGTTTACGGAGACATCAATGATGGTTTAGTTATCGTTGCTCTGAGTTTGTTGCTAATTGTGCGCTCTCACCTATTGGCACAATGTTATCTTTATATGATGTGTTTGTGCACGACAATATTAATAAATACCAACCACTTATTAATGACATTACAACTCTTGGATGGAAAATTGACCCCCTTATTGTCATCGCCGTTGGAGCTAGAGCTAATACAATTATCCCCATTATGAAAAGTCTTCAAAAAGCATCATTATTCCCATCAATCCAATTAAATAGACATTCACAAAAATCAATACCATCACTATTCAACATGCAATGTCCATACTTCTACACAAACAAAAACTTGAAAATAACCAACCTCTTCCAAAATTATGTGATACCCTTTAAAAGCTCTCAGAAACACACATTTAGCCTTTACAAATCATCTCTTGGAATTGAGCCTAATGACTCTCGTTGGTAAACTCATTTTGTTATTTTATTGTCATCACTTCAAAATATCGTCATACTTGGCGCTTACTATGAAGCAGACACCTTTATTCTTCATTTCTATTTGGTTGATTTACGTGTGGAGCTTGCGTCCACTACTCAATTGTGTAAACACTTTGTCAAGGTTTTAGATGATAATCCAACTCCCGTTTATTTTGATGCTGTGGAGTTAGGAAAGTGTTTTGTACAAGATAGGTCGACGAATCTTGAGGATGGCCACTCTGCTAAAACACGATTAACGGAGGCATTAAGCACTTTCTGGTTACAAGTTATTGGTTAGATAGTGTCTACCCCTGAGAGGAGGGAGTAGTTCCATACTACAAAACCTATATCTTATGGATATGGATTTAGTGGTGGAACAAATAGACACTTTATTCACTCCAACCCCCTCTTTGGACCGGAGTTCTTCTTCTTTTTAGGGGTGGTTTACACTACAGACCAAGAACTTGTCCCATGCATCTCTAAAATCTGTGATTGGCTCCATCAACTCGTCCCGGGATGATTGGGGTTTATACTACGAGGAAAAAAGAAAAGTGACCAAAGGATTTGAGGTCCTCAAATGGCCTAGAAATAGGCCTAGTGGATAATGTTGAAGGATCCCCGGATTTTGTGGTGAGAGAGGCCAAAAGGGTTCTCTCATTGCTGAATGAGGAGACCATGGGCCTAAAATGCCGTTTTATTATTTTTAAATTGTTTGTTTGTTTGTTTTTTGTTTTTTTTGTTTTTTGGAGGGGGCCCAACGTTACTATAGATACAATGGCCGCCACCCTTTTTGTCTTTGTGACTTGTTTTTATTTCTTTGTTATTTTAGGCAATACTGCCTTTTCTAGGCATTCACTAAAAAAATCAGCATGCCCACTTTTTAGTACATGGTCATTCCTCCCGGTCCAAGTTCGGTTTACATTTAGTGAGAGGCCGAAGGGCTTTAAAATTACATTTTTCTGAAGTGTGACCATGAAGTGTGACCATGGAATTAATCCATTTTCCTTGGTCACGGCTCTTGGTCTGTGGTGTAAACCGCCCCTTAAAATCACAATTCCTTCACGACCAAGCCAGGCGGGACCTGGACTCTACACCTCGATCGGGATGGGACCTCATTCAAGCCCTCGGACCCAAGAACCCTAGCAAAGACCCAAACACACATATCGATCACGAACCCTTCTCTCTCGCTTGCAACGATCCAGAGAAGTCCTCCCTCAATTGCCCGATCGCACCACCTTCGTCGCAGCGATGGACTTCTCCAACTTCCAAGCTCCGGGGATGTACCCCTACCACACCTCCTCCGCGTCCAAGCAAGCGGACAAGAGCTACGTGGACCACCCCATCATGGGCCCGCACAGCGCCAGTTTCACGCTCATGCCCAACGCTCCAACCAAGCACACACAGTAAGTACGCACCGGAAGAATCACACCGTCTGATCAGTCACAGGTTTCTCCGGCTTGATAATTTTCGGGGTTTTTTTTTTGCAGGTATCCGTATGTGACTGGGACGTCGGTGCTAGGGATTAAGTACAAGGACGGGATTCTTCTCGCGGCCGATACCGCTGGTGGGTTGTTCGCTCATCAGGAGTTTGCTGTTTGGAGTTGGTCTTTGGTTTCTGAATTTTACTCTGTTTCAGGGTCGTACGGGTCGACTGTGCGGTACAAGAGCGTGGAGCGCTTGAAACCCGTGGGCAAGACCACGGTGCTCGGCGCTAGCGGCGAGATCAGCGACTTCCAGGCGATCACTCAGATATTGGAGAAGCAAGTGTGAGTGTTTGGGGGTTTAGGGTTTGCGGGCGTTCTTGAGAGATGGCTTTCTCATGGTCGTGTTGGTTGCAGTACGAGCGATTTCATGTGGGACGATGGGAACAACCTTGGTCCCGTGGAGATTCACAATTACTTGAACCGTGTTATGTACAACCGGCGCAACAAGTTTGACCCGCTCTGGAATAGCCTGGTTCTCGGTGGAGTGAAGAATGGCGAGAAGTACTTGGGCGTGGTATGTTTTCGTACTAACCCTAAAACCTGGCCGAGATCGAATAAACAGAGACCTTAGATTGACAGTCGGTAGTACTTTGTGTATGATGGTTAGTGACGATTTCGTTTCAACTGATGCTTTTCTTTTGATGATGGCTGGGTCACAATGATTGTTGTCCATCATGTTGGAGATGGCTAGACCGCCCTCAATGAAGATTTAGAACGTGAATCAATTATTACAAGCCTCAGAAAAACATGTTCAATGTGATCAGATGAAGACGGTTAGAACATAAGAGTGTTTATTCTCTTCTAGTATGCAGCTTGTGTACTCACTTTTATGTGTTGGTTAGGTTACGATGATTGGTGTCCATTACGTGGATGACCATGTGGCGACTGGGTTCGGGAACCACCTCGCACGTCCCATCTTCCGCGACGAGTGGAGAGCGGATCTAACACTGGAAGAAGGCATTGCTCTCTTGGAGAAGTGCATGCTCGTCTTGTTCTACCGGGACCGATCTGCTGTTAACAAATTCCAGGTCCGTGTTTTCTTCTCTCTTCTTATAAGGGTAGTGAGGGAGAGTAACTAGTACAAGGTGATATTAAGTTTCTTTCTAGTGGGAGGCTGTGAAAATCTCAGCCCTCTTTATTATTGAGGTTTTGCAAATTAAGAGGGTACTGGTATGCTTGCAAAGCTTTGGTAGAGTATCGACTGTTTTTAAACACTATTCTTTTAGCAACACTTTCACTGTTCTTTTGACTCATACATGTTAGTGTGGAAATTTTACCACAGGTTGCGAATATTACTGAGGGAGGAGTTCAGATCACCGAACCATATGCGTTGCAGACCAACTGGAGCCTCAAGGCATTCGAGAACCCAACGGCAGGAGCCGTGGGCTCTTGGTAGATAAAAAAGATGATAGTTTCTGACCATTTTTCTTCCTGTAAATGATCTTATTCCGGGAGTGTGCTCAAATATCTCACTATTTGAATTCCACTGCTTTTCCTGAAACAGTTGCTGTGGTTACACAGGTCGGATATGTGGGATTTCAGTTCTCGTCTTTCCTGATCTCTGGACGCGGACTCTGGCTCTGTGTAGTCTTTGTAACTCTGGTTGTTTCATCCATGAGCTTGAAGCTCCGATTTCAGATCCTGTCGCCGTTTTTGTGTAAAAATTGTGTGCTTAATTTGGTTTAGACTTTTGTTCATATTTCCCTAAAGATAAGGTCATGAAGAGAATGAGTAATTGTAATCTGTCGCGTACACTCTCACTAGCCGCAAGCCGGTCACCAACTCCAGCCTGTCAAGCTACAACTTTCAAACGGAACTAGCAGCCATACTTCAGTGCAGAACAATCCATGAAGCGAGGAACCTCTCCAGCTTTCTATCGATTCGTCAATGAGTTAGGGTATTCTAAGTTTAGAGCGGCACGCAAAATACTGTTCATGGTTGGAACCGAAGATATTTTCGCCGGTTGCCATGATCTCACGCGCCACCCAAACTCTCCGGTGCATGCCTTTCCGCTACGATCAGTCCCTGGCAGACCTTGCAAAGTTCGTTTGACCACGTCCATCAACATAAGCACGCAACTTGTAAGTGTTCCAATTTGTCTCTAAGTACTCAGGCTCTGCATATCTTCGTTTCAGGTGAGAATCACGTGCCTTTTCCTCAGTGGAATACCATGATTCTCTTGACTACCGTTAAGTCCGAAGTGATACCCGGGCTCCAGAACCACCACGGGCGTGAACATGAACATGAGGAGCCTTCTATTCCGCTGCAATCTGAAGTGCAGTTCTGAGGAGGGCGAAGCAGCAAGCAATCCCTTCCTCTCCACTTGCCGTGCGCCAATTCTCGGAGCTCTCCCGGATTGCACCGCTCTCCCTCGATCGACTCCACCCCACTTCAGCAACCTGCTCCATCGCTCCATCGACGATCCCGATCTGCTCCTTGCCCTTCTGCGACGATTTTTATGCCCCTCCCTTGTTTTCAAATTCTCGTTGTCGCGTCACTCTTCCCTCTCCCAGCGGTGGGTGGGGCCGTTGGTACATCAGACTGAGTGAGTTGTGCATTTTAAGGGCGTTTTGTAGTGTTGGTGTAGGTTAGGGTTTGGCTGCCGATTTTGTTGGGTGATTGATTTTGGACTGTTTGGTTGTGGAAAAGGAGGTGGACATCATGACTATCTTATATGCCTTAGTGGCGAGGGGGACGGTGGTTCTTGCGGAGTTCAGTGCTGTCGCGTCAGGAAATGCGAGCACCATCGCCCGCCGGATCCTGGACAGGGTTCCAGCAGGAGGGGACAGCAGCCGTGTGTCCTATTCCCAGGATCGGCATATTTTTCACATTATGAAGGCTGATGGCTTGACCTTTCTGTGCATGGCGAGCGAGACCTTTGGAAGTAAGATGGTCTCCTTCTTACTCTGCACATTCAATGCTACAATTAGGGTTTCGAGTGGAGTGGTACTACTTCGGGTGTAGTGATGATGTTCATAACCTGGGATGGTGTTGATCCTTTTCACCATGGCAGGAAGAATTCCGTTCGCATATCTTGAGGATATCCACATGAGGTTCATGGAAAACTATGGAAAGGTGGCAAACACAGCCATGAACGACGAATTTTCCCGAGTTTTGCATCAACAGATGGACTACTTCTCCAGCAATCCAGATGCGGATGCAATCAACGGAGTGAAAGGAGAAACCACACAAGTAGGTTTTATGGCAGATTCACCTCTACACTCTCACCTTCAGAGAATACAGGTCTCCTTTTGTTACCAACTTATCTGGTCACGCCCTGTGCTTGTTTATGAAGTTTTCTGACAAATTAAATCTGAATTAGGTCCGGGCTGTTATGGTGGAGAATATTGATAAGGTGCTGGAGAGAGGTGTTCTTTTCTGAATTTTCTGCGGTCTCTGACCATCTGAGGTTGCATAATGATCTTCTCATTCGGTGCAGGCGATTTTCGAGGGAGGTCCTGCTGATGCTGCACCGCCTCAATTGGACGCTGATTGGGAGGCATCTTCTCTACCACCCAAGAACACAAACCCCGTGGAGCTGATGGATATCCTAGCTGAACGCGACGCAGCGTTGATGGAGAAGAACACAGCCTACGCCGAGCGCGACGCCGCCTACGCCGATCGCGACGCTGCCTACGCCGAGCGCGACGCAGCATTGATGGAGAAGAACACAGCCTCAGCTGAACGGTCAGCTGCCTATGCCGAGCGCGACGCCGCCATCTTACAACGCGATATCGCCACCGCCGAGCGAGACTCAGCATCTCTGAACCGCGACGCTGCCCTGGCGGCCCTGACAAGACTTGATAAGAAGGCTTCTGGACGTGCCCGGAGACCATCATTAGCCCAAGCAACAACACTAGACGGGTCGAAGCTGTTACAACGAGTCGACCTTGCAGAACACTGTACATTCGCAGCGGAGTTTCACCCAGACGCAACCCCTTCAACCACACATGCAGGAATAATGGTGTTAGGGTCGGAATCCGGGGTACACAGGTTAAGTAGAGACGACAAGGAGTCCCAGCTCGAGATTTTTGTACGGACCAAAAGAAAAACCACAGAATTTTCAGGTAGACATCCTAAAAAACCCCGAACACCACAAGTGGAGGCGGAGCAGGCACCGGCGTTGGAAGAGCCAGGAGGATCACAAGAGGTTCTGAACAAGAGAATTTTTCGGTCCTCCTCCGTTGTTCAGACTCCCATCCCCTACTGCTCCTGTACCGGCATGAACCAGCAATGCTACCGATGGGGCAACGGCGGGTGGCAATCCGCCTGCTGCACCACACTCATCTCCACGTTTCCTCTGCCTCTGAACCCCAAGAAGAGAGGCTCCCGTGTGGCAGGGCGGAAGATGAGCGCTGGAGCGTTTGACAAGCTCCTGGAGAAGCTTGTGTCCGAAGGGGTCAACATTAACCTTCCAGTGGATCTGCGGGAGCATTGGGCCAAGCACGGCACAAATCGGTATGTCACCCTTCGCTGATCTGACATGAAGCTCAGGTTGGAGTTGTGAGCTGATGTTCCCGCTGCGAAGGTTCTGTCGCCAATCGAACAGGATCATAGCGGATTACAGTATCAGTCACGTCAACAGTCATGACCCCGATTCGTTGATTGTGTTGGTGCTCTTGAACTATCATCTGCCACGATTTACCCCGCTCGCTGCTGTGGAACCAAGGTAATCAGTCCACCTCTCGTTCATGTGCATTGTACCTTGAAATGAGCAATCTCCTCTGGCAGTTTCTGAAGATCATGGATGGGCTTTGAGCCTGAGTTTATATTGACTCATTTGATTGATCGTTGGCAGCATGCTTGCGGGTGTGTGCTGATGGCGGGGCTAATCGTCTTTATGATAATCTTCCCAAGAGACGATCCTGATGTTGTGCGCCACAGGTGATGTGTTTTCTTGACCTACTGTACATTCAAACCTTGATAGGTGCTTCATGGTTGTGTTTTCTGTTGAGATCGAGAATATTGCCTAATATTCCTTGTTCTTGCGGACCATTCCACAATAACTTTGTTTAATTTTCACTCTACAGGGCAGGCACAAGCCAGGTGTTATTAAGGGAGACCTGGACTCTATTCGGGCTGATGTGAGGGATTACTACTCGAAACTGGTAATACTACGTTTTTGGCCAATTCTATTGTCGACGTCAAATGATTCCAAGCATAAATGTAATGATCAACACAATCAGTTTATGAAACCGTTGTTCTTCTGAACTTATCACTTGTCGACTTGTGTATCTGCTCCCATTGATAGGATTACTTGCACAGGCCCCAGTCTTTAAGCAGCACGCTGAAGTTTGTTGTAGTACTGGCATCCAACAGTTTATCCACCTATCTGCTTACAGTTCTTGAAGTTCTTTCGCTTAAAGCATTATTTGAATCCACTCTCATTGAAGCTTCTCATCTTTTTATATGCATGTATTGTGATGGTGCAGAGTACAACCATTATTGACGAGTCGTTTTTATAATCGTTGATTTTGAACTCTTGTCTTTCTAAATAGAGACTATCAAACTGAATATGGTGTGCCAGGTCTTGTATTGTGAGAGATTGGATTCAAACAATAAGCACGAGCACCGTATACTCCAATAATTTTCTTTGTAGACTCTTTAAGCTGAGCCCCTTAAAGAATAATAAAGTATCGACAAAAATCCCTCAAAAAAACCCTCAAACAAATGGCCTTTGTACTACACCAAACACTTCATATAATGTGGACCATATCATTTTGAAATACCTACACTAATTCCAGTACGCACAAACTACAATGGTCCAACTCAATTCTCAATGGGCAAGGAGAATTGGCCCCCTCACTCGTCCTCCTATGGATGGAAGTGAGGGATGATGCTGCATTTTCTCATCACAGACTTAATCCATGAGCCTCTAACCAAGGTTAAGTCCGGTCAAACCCCCTAGTGGATCATGTGAGGTAGGTGGACATGGTCTCCCTTGTCTTTTAGTGAAGCACTTAATATGGGGCAACACTTTATTCATCCTCTCCACATGATGGACTTAATTTTTAATACAATATTGAAATTAGGATACGTGTCATTCCTTGGAGAACTATCATTTCCATATTTGCAAGAAGAATGTAGTGGATATAATTTGAAAACTAAATAAGATCCTCCCCTATATTTTCTACTTGTTCATTTCAAATTGTAAGTACCATTAAATATTCTGTAATTAGAAAATCATTTGCAAACCAATCAACAAGGATGGATTAGGGTTTAGAATGCAAAGTCATATCCTTAGAAACACACTAGCTGTATTTTCATTTGGGAAATTGCAAAGTTGAGTGCAAAGTGATCATTCTATGAGGTATGTGTTCTTCTTTTGACCTTTACTTTTCCTTATAATTTTGATCTTATGTTTTACATATAGATTCAATTATTAAGATATGTTTGTGAACTCCATGTTGTTTTAAACATTCATTTTCATTTCATGTTCTTTAATGTAAGAGATGTTACATGCATTGCATTTATGGAATTTCAGTGATAATATTAGGAAGACAAAGTCCATTCATGATGGGTATTGCCAATGATAGCTCCTTCTAAATGTTTGTGATGGATATTTTTGGGCTACTCCTCTCTTCTCAATCTGGAATAGTTCCTTGTCACAAAGGGGTCATTGCGATGGTTATTGTCCATGATTATATTATTTTATTTTAGTGATAGGTATTGCCAACAATAATCTAAAGCCAAACATATGATGGGTATTGCCAATGATAGCTCCCTCTATATGTTTGCGATGGATACTATTGGCCTCCTCCTTCTTTCTTTTCAACTAGGGATAGTTCCTCGTCACAAAAGGGTCATCGCGATGGTTATTTTCCATGATTATATCATTTTGTTTAGCGATGGATATTGCACGGTAAAGCCAATCTTTTCATCTTGGACCAAGGTTAGTTGTGCCTATATAAGACATATTATGATAGATATTGCCCATGATGTTCTAGTGTTCAACTATGATGGATATTGTTTGTTTGGATCTTGTAACCTTCATCTGACTAAAGATATTTCCATCCCCCATATATGACACCGTAATGGATATTCCATACCGAGATGGTTATTGTACAACCATACCGAGATGGTTATTATACAACCATACCGAGATGGTTTTGTAGACAATACCTCACTTTCCTTACATGTGATGGATATTATGAGCTAGAGTCATTTACACTCTCTAACCATACCCATTTGCACTAACCAAGGTTGTCCGTTGTTCTAAGAAGACTGTAATAGAACACACAATTTATTTTTTTTGGATTGTAAAAATTTAAATTCAAACCTACTTGTGGTTGAAGTCATTCCTTACAACTAGTGATAGATGTTATCTCTTCAAACACCATTGTTATGGATATTGCCATTAAAATCTTTGTCCAAACACTTGCATGATGCATTTTTAGATAGTAATGTTGTGCATTTTTTGAAGTTAAGACTAACACATCCAATTTGGTTGAATTTATTCTTCTTGTATATAGGGACAATATGGGGAACAAGAGGAAGACCGTCACTATCCAAATCCCTCCGATAAAGCCAATTTCTTTTCAAGGTATTGCTTGGAATGGTGGAGAGAGGCATGGGTTTGGATGGACAACAACTGTATTGAAGGCATACATCCCTACAACAAAGTAGGAAACTTCATTAAAGGACAAACCAAGGAGGAACACTAGTGGATTGGGTTATTTACGATAGCAAAAATGGAGAAGAGAAGAAGAAGGTTTAGGTGGATTCTTTCAATACCCATATTTATTAAAATTGTGCATTTGGTCCTAACAACCAAATGAATGATCTCACCATCCACATTTCAAGAAACGTGGATGCATTGCTAGGTTTTCTGTGAAGCAATTGCGTTTATATCCAGATGTGGTAGAGTTGGCATACTATCATGTTGACCACACAAGGAATGATGGGACACTGGCTCATGGAGTAGAAGACTCGGACTCAAAGCAAAGAAAAATTGCATATCAACCAAGAATGTCAAAGGAGCTCAAAAATTGGATCATGCATCATCTGAAAAAAGGATTTACATCAAAGCAAGTTTATGAAGAGTAGGAGCGCAATTGGATTGAGAGGAAGAAGGCAAAAACCAAGAAACTACGTGAAGATTTTGTAGAGCTTCAGGATATTGCGTATTGTGAGACAAGGATGAAGATGGGGGTATGGCGTCGAGATCCAAATGACTTTGAGAGTATTAAGATGTGGGTAAAGGAAGAACCCAAAAACATCTTCATGTGGCATGAGAAGGACGATGTCACGGACTTCCAATTTATTTTGGGTATCCAAATTCCTTGGCAGAAGGAAATGATGCTCAAATTTGGTCACAATGGAGCCATAGCAATGGATGCTACTTTAGTACAAACTTGTCCAAATATCCTTTGTTTTCTTTGCTTGTCTTTGATGATTGGAGGAACAATATACATGTGGCTTGGATCCTCACTAGCCGCCAAAAAGAAGAAGACCTTGTAATGTAGTTGGATCCACGAAGGAGACACCTACAAAATGACATGCCGGATTTCCTACCATCATGTTTAATAGTTGATGACGCTGACTATTATGGAGGGCGTTGAAGCGAGCTTGGCCTGAAGATGAAGTCGTTCTCTACCTTTGTTGTTTCTATGTTCTAAAGAATTGGAAAATCATATTTGGACCAAGGTACCCAACCTTGGTACGTTGAGAGGCCTTGTGTACAAAATATTGCATTCCATTTTGTACACTTCTATAAACTACAAGGAGTTTGAGAAGGATTTTTTGGTAAGGGCACGGAAGACGAATGAAGAAATGTTTCAATTCTTATACATTCCAAAGTTTGAGAACTATTTCAAGAAGTATTATGATCATCAAGGTGGGAAAATTACAATCTTATACTATATTATCCTTTTGATTTTGTATAACGATGGAATACTATATCTGTTTAATTTTAGAAGATTTATTTTCTTTGTGCATGCTTATCTCTTATCTTGCACCTTGTAACCATTATGCTTTGTGGCAATATCATTCATATGACTTTAATTTTTTTATTTGATTCAGAGATGTACCTTGTAGGCCATCGGCAAAATCCGCTTTCAAACCAAGACACTCAAGTCAGCATTGAATCATATCATGGGGCTTTGAAGCATTGGATGAAGATTGACAACCATCAATTCCGTGGAAGAAGAGTGGATTCACATGCTTGGCGATTCATTAATCCCATTAATATACATTACATGTATGTGGACAATAGGAAACTCCACGGGTTTGTTTTAAACAAATTTGTGGAGAAGGTTGTCCAAGTGGAATTGCAAATGCAAAAAACATTCCCATTGAGCATATCCATTGTCATCCTAATGAAGACCAAGGATGGCAAGTTTACTCTCATAATGTAGAAGACTGTTGGTATCAAAAAATAGAGGATTGTTGCGTATAAGGATCCGGATCCTTATGCACAATATGCTTCGTGTTCTTGTGAATGGGAAATTTGTGGGAATTTTTGTAAACATCAGCTTGCTTTTGATTAAGTCGACCACAGACATATCTTGGATTGTCATATTGGAGTTTCTATGCACCTATTACGGTTCTTTACGTGGGGGATTGGAAGCAATGTTTAAGCACATTATTCGACTTGACCCCTTTCAAGACTTTGATGTTGATGCCGATGAAGAGCACAAAGATTTTGATGATGACCATGGTAGAGAAATTTACAAGAATGATGGAAATGATGCTCAAGGTAGTGAAGAACTAGCTTCATCTTCATTCACTCCAACACATGTCCCAAATCATTAATTAAATAATGGGTCTTTGGAAACTATTGACAAACTAGTGTGGCAGGCAAAGAAGAAGCCATTGAAAGAGGGTTGAAGTTAGTTCAACACATGCAAGTCATGCAAGTCAGGGTATTGATGGACGTAAGACGCATCCGGGCTTTACAAGATACAAATAGTCTACATCCTCATTCTAGCTTTCAAGTAGTGGAGGACAGATTTCGCACGTCAATTGTGAGGGGGAATGCTATTATGTGAGCGTAGAGCGGTGAGCTGTGAGCGGTGAGCAAAGAATTTTAAGCGACGGTGAGATGAAAGTTCCAAAAATTTAGATATTAGGGATTTGTTACCGTGGGTTATCAGAGGTTGGATGGATTTTTTTAGTAATTAGAGGTTCTATAACCGTGGGATTTGTTTAAAGTGAGTGGGGCATTTTGACATTATATCTGTTGTATTGAAATTTTTCTTCATTCTCTTTTCTTTTTCTTTTTCTCTTTCCATTATTTTCTTATCATTTTCTTTTAAATTTATTCTTTTCTTCTTCTTTTCCATTTTTACTCTTCTTCATTTTCCTTTTCTTCTTTTATATTTTCTTTTTCTTTCTTTATTTTTAATAATGTTTTTACCATTTTTTCTTCTAATTTTTCTTGTTTAATATTTTATCTTCATTTTCTTTTTCTTCTCCTTTGTCTATATTTTTATTTTATTTTTATTTTCACTTATTTAAAAACATGTTTTTTGCAATGAGAAACCTCAAGCTATAATACTGGTTAGTGATAACCAGTACAACTTCCATCCATATCATTTCTCTAGATAAGTCACCGTTACCCACTAATACAAAATGACTTTGATAAATACAATCCTTGCTAAACTAGAAATTCAAATTTGAGTGAATTATCTTTGCTAATCATATACACACATCTAATTGACTAACTAAAACTAAATTCTCATAAATTCTACCAATTTATTTTCTTCATTATATTTAATACAGTAGACACTATTTATGGCTCACAAATAAAACTATGAATAGTAGTAGGCCATATACAAAATAGATAATATATAAAATATAAATATAGAAACACATGAAATGATTGTTAGCCAAATTGCACATAAAACATATGCATGTTAGACTCACAAGTCAATGACACTGAAAATACAAATACTAGTAAAATCTCCAGTACAAATGAAGACCCTTCCTAACTACTATATCCCTCACTAACATCCCCTTCCGAAGCCTCAACATCCATAAATTGTTCCACACTGGAATGGAAAGCGCGGCAGGGAGAAGGAGCTGGAGAAGGAGTGTGTGTATATGCAATAGCCATATCCTCGGCATAGCTTGGAAGCGTGAAAGCCTCTGCAAGGCTCGAACGAAAAGCTCTGCATAACATATAGTTAGTGATCGGCTAACAAGTAGAATATATGGATTTCAAATATTTTAGAATGGATAAACAAAAAAAAACTTACGCACAGGCAAATTGATTGCGTTTTGGCTTCTTTGATGGGCGCTCCTCTAAGAGAGGCTGGCTAGCCTTCCTGACAGCCTTCATGGCAACCGCCGGAGGAGGAGAAGGCTGAGCAATCAAAGGCTGCAGGATTGTAGTGAAGATATCCAGATCATCTTCAAATGCAACTATGTGCCTACCAGTGGCTTGGCAGGCACGAATAGAGGCACCTGCAAGGATTGGAAAACATATAAATAATCATATGATAATGGTTAACAAGAAATCAAATTGCAAAAATAATTAAAGAGTTCATGAAGGGTACCAGTGGAGGCCTTCCAATCCAACACGATGTCACCAAGTTTTGTGAAGGACTCAATCAAGACTTGCATGAAAAGGGGATCTTTTTCCCGTGCACCACACCAGGGCAAACTCCCTCGCATGAGTTGGTTCTTGACGGTGGTAAGATTGAAAAAAGTGTCAATCTGCTCAACTTCGAGACCCACATCCGAAAGCTCGCGATTCTCTATGATAGAGAACTGTGATTGAATGGGTTCATCACGGTCAAAGAGCTGGATCCAAAAGCGATGCGACTGCAATAGACCCAATCCATTAAAAATCACAAAATTCCAAAAGAGACAATGGAATTGGAAAATATAACGTACCGTGGTCGAGGGGAACTTTGGAGATGCCAAGGCAATATCATTAATTCCCCACCAATCTTTACAAAGGTGGAAGCTATACTGCTCCGCAACTTCTTCAACTTCGCAGCAGAGTGCACGATCATCGCAGTGGAAAAGAAGAATGGCGGCGTCATCATGCAAATATGCATCACCAAACTCAAAAATGGACTCTACATACCGCTCAGGTCGTGAATTCCATTGTGGAATTGTCGAAGGGGGCATTGAAATACCAGGCACTGGCAGATTCTCTGGAATGTCGGCGATGATGAGATCCAGACCGGTGTTCTTACAATGTGGAGAAGACACACGACGTGTTCGACCAGAACCAACCTGCATGAAACAATAAGAAATGAGATGAAATGATGAATAATCTGATGAATAGTCTAAATAACCAAAATAGGTAATATATATGAAAAAATACCTGGGAAATAAATTGATGAAGCTTCTCCCATAATTGATCAGGGCCTGCTGGCCTACCAAGAGTCTCCATTACCGCAAAAAGGGACGCATTTTCCAACATCACCTCCAAAGGATGTGTCTGTGCAACAGAGGTGGAAGCAGAGGGCAGCTGGCGGACTTTCCGTTGCCCAAGGAGCTCCTCCGTGGCTTGTGCAACACTTGAAGTGGTAGGGAACTGAGATGACGAGTGTGGTAACATACCATGTTGGTCACTTGTTGGGGCAGTGATATTGCTAGGTAATACTGAGAATGTAGGAAGACTAGAGGCCGCAGCAGTAGTGGCATCTCCTACCTCCTTCACTTGTGCAACCTTGTCTACCGCCTCCTTCTGGGCTTTCGTCAAAGGTTTCTTCTTTTGAGAAGAACCGTCGCCACGAACATGAATTGGTTGAATGGAGTCTTCCTCAAGAAGGTCGACAACGTCGGTAGCTCCAATAGGAGACACAGAAGCAGCATCAAGGCTATTCCTAATGTGTACCTCATCGTCCGGAGTATAGTTTGGTGAACAATCAAGGTACCAACACCCAGCTTGGAGGTGATTGGCTGCGTACCTCTTTTGCTGCACTGGAGTATACATGCAAAGGTCGGAGGAAAGCTTGATCCAAGCTTCAATATAGGGTGGGAGAGATTGAGACGGAATGGCATGTTTAGTAATGAGCTCCCGCATCATATATCTGCCAAAAGAAAAATATTTAGAAAGCTCAAAAAATTCAATGTAGTAAAAGGAGACAATTATAAATATATAAGGTTCATATATTACCGATATAACACCCGTCTTTCTGCCAATTGAGCTCCAGGATGATCATCAAATATGGATCCCTTCATAAAAGGAGGGGTAGCATTTGGGTGGAGAAAAGTTTGGAACGCTTTGTCCCAAAGCAAAATTCTCCAAGACTCCACAAAATCTGAGGGCTTTTTGATGCCTCCAGATGCACTCCAATCAATATTACCCAATTCATCACCAGAAATCTCATTGAACTGCTTGACAACACGGTCTTCGATCTGCAATGAAGATATATAATCAAGGAGTGGAATTATATGAAGTTACAGAAGAAGAAGAATAAATGCAAGGAAATCACATTACCTGAGCCCAAAATGTGGCTTTGTTGAGCCAAGTATCAAGGTCAGCCTCCTTAAAATTGGCAGGAAGGAAGCGGTAGGCGGCTCGCCGCATAGGGCCTGAATTCCACCACCGTAGCCATTTGGCTTTAAATTCTGGCTCCACCACAGATGTTGCAATCTTTTGAAGCTTCTCAATCGTCATCTCCGGCTTGGAATTTGTACTATAGTGCAAATTGATCTGTTGCACATAAAAAATATTTATGATATATGAGAATAAATAAAATATGAAAAGTCATGAAAGACAATATATGTAAATGACATGAAAGTCGAAATAGAGATGAAATGTTCTAACCTGATTGAAGAAATCCTCCCCATTTCTAGGATTCGCCACAGTCAAGTACTTCAGAAAGTCCCTCTGCTTAATGACTTTAATGGCTTTTTCTGAAGCAGCCTGCATGACCCCCCACACGGCCTCCGCAGTCCTATTCTTCTCCTGAGTACGATCATTGTACTCACGGACAGCCTCATCAGAAGCACGGGATATGTCAGCCTGGGGATATGTTTCTATTATCAGCAACGAAGTATTTATCAAAAATTGAGTGAAATTATCTTGAAATCTCAAATGTGATAAAAGAAAACGCACCCGATACAAAAAGGAGATGAAGACATCAACCGTGAGAGGGAACCACGTCGGCCTACTCTTTTTGATTTTCCCACAAGTTTTGTACTCAGTGGGAGTCAGCATACTACGAAAGTCCTCCAATGAAAGTGCTCCAAAATATCGCATCCGTGTCAATCGAGCAGGAAGACTAGTCTTGACATGATCATTTTGTGTGGACCTAATTTAAGAGTGGTTAAAGAAAATAAATGAAATAATGGAATTTGAATAAATAGAAATTTCAAAAACATACCAGTTAACGTCGTTCATTGCATTCAAAAGAGGTCCAATGCGGCCTCGGGGGTCCAAGACTATGCAGATGACTGAGAAATGCCAGCGAGCCTCCTCAGAGTGATTGTTGTTGATTTTGCCCCACCAAGCGGAGAATCTGTGATTGCCATCCCAAACATAAAACATCTTACCTCTCAGATGAGCGTATAAAGGTGAAGACTCAAGCTGGGCGTCAAACCGGTCATTTGCATCATGCCAATGATAACCCCAAGAAGTCCGATGCTCGTCTCCAACGTCAGTAGTGGTCTCCTTATCGTTGTAGATGGACACGTAAAGAGCACAATCTGCATCATCATATCCATCACAATCTTCAAAAAGAATCTCCAAGCGTCGGACATCCACCTCTTGAACTGGTCTAACTGGTGGCAAAGGTATGAGCCTGCATAATGGGATTCGTAACCCTGAATCCAAAGATCGCATGCTATTTAAAACGGAGTGATAGTCTCGCTTCTCCAACTTGCGCCGCAATCGCTCCCCTTCTTTAGCATCGTGGCAATTTGGTGGACACTTCACCGTTGTGCAGTCGTCAGAGTCGGCAACCGAATCCACCGAATCAGAGACCTGTATCCAAATATTAAAGAATTCACTAAATCATAGCAATACTAGATAATGCCAAAGCTTTCAAGATAACAAATCAAGGTAACACACATATCATGAAAGTAGAGTGGTCTCAATACATTTAAACATGGGGCATGAAATAGGATATCCATATCTAAATACTTAAGCTACGGTTAAACAATATGTTTCTCCAAAAAACATCATAAACTGATCTACAAATATTATCAAGCGATTATAAATTGAAGTAAATGCTAATTAGTTCAAGATGTTGTAATATACTCATGCAAATTTAATATTTTAAAAAACATGTTAAACTCAGCTGGACAAGTTGAACGCAACAAAAATACAAATAACCGTGGTAAAGTCAATCATGGCATCCGCTATTAATTCAACATGAGAATGACAGTTCATCAAATATAAATTGCCAATCGTCTTGAATCCCTGCTACGAAATCTAAATCTATGAATCATGTTCTAAGTGGACAATTGAAGACGTAAAGAACATGATTCATGAACCTATATGTAATTCCTAAATAAAATCTTCAAAGCGAAAGCAATCTTCATGCGGCATCCAAAGACAAATATCACAAAAATTATAGCTAAGCACAAACAAGGATATGGACGAAATTCAACTTGATAAATCAACTTGATACATATTTCATAGAAGAAATGATAGGTTGCCTGATGAGGCTTCGGCGCCGAAGTCTCATCTGGCAACTCGTGATCTCTTGAGCACAGGATAATTTCCATGGAAAGTCTAATTTAATTGACATTATTTGAAATCGAACAAAAGCACAAAGAGCAACTCCATGATACAGAACCTTACGTCCATATAAACTTAAATATAATATGGACACATTGCACAATTCAGGCAGAGTATTAAGGCTTACCTCGGTCGCCAAGCAAGGGTTCGGGGCCGAAGGCTCCAGCAGCTCTCCGTCCTTAGTCATCTTGACTCCCTCCTGTGACCAACAAGAGAACAATCCCGAAAGGTTATTAAAAAAATTTCGCATCGAGCGCACCAAGCGCATGAACAAGAGAGATAAATATCCAGAACCGAAATCGACTGGAAGACTTACAGTTGTAACAACAGGAGGGTTCGGTGCCGAACGCTCTCCGAGATGGGGCTCCATCGTTAGTCTGTCAACTTCCTATTAACATCAAAAGTCCCACACAACACTCTCATGATGTGGAATACATTAATTTCCACTGAGTTTCCACTGATTTCCAATCTCTGTTGCATCTCAGAGTTGAGTCTAGCGAACCGACATCACTCGTTTAGATCACTTGCATTTGTTACATGGGTGCTGCCCGAGCTGAGATCAACAATGGATCTCATACTTTGACCGAGCTCACAGCAAGTCGATCTGTCTTGAACTCCGTTTACTTCAACCACTGGGATAACACCAGCCCAACGGATGTCTACAACAAGGTACGTCCCCTTGTCGGTTGTTCTTATCATCTGATGAAAGTATCATGCAAGGTCTACTGAGTTTTCATGCAAGGTCCGTTGTTGATTCCGTTCTCTGGCTACGTCTATAACCGATTCGGTTATCATGGTGTTGATATAGTTTCATGCGACGTCAGAAATTGGATCAAGGCCACTTCTCACAAGGGTGCTTGAGGTGATAATGTCAGTGTGCTTGGATACAAGTGGTGAACGGCATCTCGCATCGCAGCCTGTTGGAACGAGACCATCTCCAAGGTACTGAATTAGAACTTGGTGTGACATTCATTGCTACTGTTGTTTCCAAATCAGTATAGAAACAACGAGCACTAATGCGCTAAGTCCGGGGACAGTTCTAAGAACCTCTACAGAATGGCATCAAAACCCAAGTTTAAAATTGGTGGGATTGCTCCCACCAGGTTACGTCACTCCTGCCTTGCGGGTTTCGGAATTGCAAATATCGGTGAGTGACTTCCAGAACAAGCATATGAGGCGGTCGCAAGAATTTGCCTGAACATCCTGGACTGCCTGAATATGCCTAAACCAACCTGTATTGAATATGACTAAATATGCCTAAACCATTCGGTCTGCTGATGATCTAAACGCAACACAATCGGGACAGGAGGAGAGAAAGGTAGTCAGGAGTCGTTGAAAAGATGTCGGGGCGGGAGAAGAGCTAGGTATCGGGACAGGAGGAGAGAAAGGTAGTCGGGGGTCGTAGAGAAGATGTCGGGACGGGAGAAGAGCTAGGTAGTCGGGACAGGATGTGAGGAAGTCTGAACAGTCTAGATAGTAACTAAAAGAGTCCAGTAGGAAGCCTCGTGCACAGGGACTCCTGCTGTCCTTCTTCAGGTCATGTCGGGCGGGTACGATCTAGGTAGTTGGCTCAAGTAGAACCGCATAGTTCGAGGATGAGGTAGTAGTAGGTTTGAGAGTGAGGTAGTCGAAACCGCGAGAGAGGTAGACGAAACAGTTAGATCGGGAGTCACGAACGTTTGGACTACGTCGGTTGTATCTTCAGGAAAGTTCGACTTTGGGTATGCAGCGAGAGCGCTCTAGGTATTGAATTCAATCGCGAAGCAACGATGTCACAGATTTCAAGCCATAACTCGAAGCAAGTCCAAACAAAGGTCAGTTTTTATACCTCAACGCTCGGTGACGGTACTGCAGCCATTTCCTTGCTCGTGCTTCGCGATACCTGCCACACCTACAGAATGCGTCAGAATTTGCACGGTGTCGTGTAGAGAGTCTTTGCTTCAGGAAAACCCAGGGTTCTTGGCTGTACTTAGTTTAGAGAGGGAAAAGGAGAATATAGAACATATGATTTGTGTCCAAGTCCATATAAATTTATAAGTCCTCATTCACCATATTAGAAAGGCCTCTGATCTTCAACTTGTATAATAAAACTCGATGTACATATAATAAGACATGATGCAGATGTCTTGTAGAACTTGTCTCTCAAAAACTTAACTCAAAACATTAATTATCCTTAACCTAAATCAAGCCTTAATCAAACTCTGATTAAATTAACTAATTCCACTTAATAATAATTAATTAATAGTTAAGATAATTATATTTAACTAAAATGATTAACCTTGATTAATCCACTTAATTTTAGTTAAGCTAATTGATTACAATTAGACTAGTTAATCTTACTTAACACAATTAACCTTGATTAAGATAATTAATTCCTTAATTAACCTCAATCCCACATACCATTACCCTTACATACCCTAACCACTTCATACCCTTCTCCTATATACCCTTACTCCCTTTGAAATCATTTATCTAACCTCTCATTAAGTATAAACCGAACTCAAACTCTCTTTTAAACTCTTGATTAACCTTCTAATTCAAAATACCACTACGGTTTCATACAAACTCGGAATGAGACGTGCTATAGCTACTTGAAAAGCCACTAAAATACACCACATGTACATCAAATTTCACTTCCAGAAACTCATCTAGCCAGCCGCTATGTGCAATCAAAGTTACTTCTTACAAAAATTCAAGTTAGCTGACCCCTCTTCTTTCAAACTAGTGCTATGACTTCACAAAAACTCGAAATAGAGCATAAGATAGCTCTTTGGAAAGCTATTTACAGTGTATAAACACTCATCAAAGATGTCATTTAGATATACTTTGTACAACTCGCTACAAGGCTTCAAACCTACTGCTCATGAAAACATGGGGCAGCAGACCCCTTTGTGTTCGACAAGGCGCCGTTCACTCATACTTTTAGCTCTAAGACCGAGTGATAGCTTCATAGAGAGCTAACAACAAGGGCTACAACATACTCAAAATCCAAAATAAACTACAACAAAAACAACCAGAGAGAGCCCCCGCAGTCCAGCCCCTCCTTGGTAAGGAAGAACCCAACCCCCAAAACGGGGAAAGGAGCCAATCACAACTAACCTCAGCCCATTCAAAGGCCACATGGGCATCTTAAACCCCATTGGTTACTCAAATTCTCCCCCTTATCAACTCTTATCATCCCTCTATCCCTTCTATTCTTTGTATTTTTAAATACTAACTACTTGGTCATCAATCTAAAGACCGGGTTTCTTCAACAACAACAACTAACTACAAATATATTAAGAAAAATAACAACAAATGGTCTCAACTTCAGCCCCTAGATGGATTAAACATGTAAAAAGTCAAGAATCTCACGAAGAACAGCAGCAATGTAACTTGATCGCCTTTCACTACCCAAGTGTCTGAGCGGGCCTTGAAGCCAAAGACGGTGACCAAGGTCATTGGACAAGCGGGTTACCATTTGACCTTCGTTATTGTTTTGAAAACACCCTTCAAACAACACTTGATGGCCTTCGATAAGCACATCTCCAACCTCCAAGACGATTACTAAAGTTCTTGCCTCCGGTTGTAAACTTCTTAAACTTGTCAAAAGAACTTGTTGAGGATCAAAAGCGGTACGTGGTTGAACACGACGCTCAGAAGGCCCTGCTTCCTCTCGCTCACGCCGCCTTGATGTCGATGGTTGAGAAAGTTGAATTAGATCATCCGGTGAGTGAGCTAAAGGAAACTCCCAATCATCAGGGTCTTGAGAAGCCATACTATCAACCTATAGAAACTAAGAAGAAACACCCCAAACTAATAATGACCTGAAGTAATGCATAAGGCACGGCAACCATCTACACTTTATATGTTTTTCGATAACTTCATCAAGAAGCTTGCCTTCCCTAACATTTACTCAATGACATTTCTTTAATTGGAAACGTCTAAGCAAATTTAAGTAGCCATAGATGCCTTTCCATCTAAAAGATAGTCCACAGTAAAGTCAGATTAAGAAACAAACGACTTATCTATAGCAGTATAAGACTATTGTAGGCTCGATGATAATCGCCAAGTTGCAGACTTGGTTGGCTGTTAGAGCCCGTTTGTTATCCGCCGACTGATTCCGAGTTCGAGTCTCATTGAACTCGTTGAACTGTTCCGGCGGCTGCGGCTTGGCACTTGCTAGTGAGAGCAGGAAAATAAGCAGCCAACTGGCCACCTACCTACCCCTGAGCTAGAGACAAGAGATGCAGTACATCCAAGCTAGGCTAACAAGCTCCAAATGTTCCCACATTGAATTAAACTGTAGGTCACTCTACGACCACACTTTTTGTATCTATATTATCTTTTTACATAGTGTAGTAATTTACAACACGACAACGGAGACCTTCACCAAGAGACCTTCAGTGCAACAACTCTACGGCCTGTGAGTACAAGAGACGAAGAGATCTGGTCAGGAAGCCGTCTTCGAAGAACGGCAGAGCTAGGCCTGGACAGGCGTTTACTTCCATCGTGGTTTCATCGTGCATGAATAATCATCCATCCTCATTCGTTCACACGAAGAATATGAACAGCCTTACTTATGTAGCCTAAACACTTTGAGTTCACTGACTACTGCCACAAATATTCTTCAACTCTATCAGTCGTCATAGCATGATGAATGAGATAGATGATTTTTGCCTACGCACTAAATATCGATTTGAAAATAAGTTCTTCAAAGACAAGCCTTAATCATGAACAAATACGCTCATGAAATGCAAGTACAAGGATTTGAATTTTTTTTTTACACCGAATACGACTCTATTCAATACTTTTGAAAAGATGGCATTTGGGATCTTCATAGAGTAGGGACTATTCAGGTTCCTAAAACATACACCCACCTGCTACACTGTGAACGTCAACCTAAACTTATGACCCATGGATTTGATGCAGATGAGTTTCTATGATCATTACTATTTCAATTACGTATTTTGGTAAATGGTGAAGTGAGATTAGGGCCTTGCAATATACGCTAAGAATGTATAGTGCAAATACGTCTGACTTGAGTATGAATAGTGAAAGCAAACCTCTTCTCCCGAAGGCCTTGTTTGTGGAGATGATACACTATCCGATATATTGTTGCATTGAGCTTCGCTTATTTCCGCAAGTTTTGCCTGACAAACCCACGCGAAAGAAGTTCAATAGATAGGCTCAAAGAACTTCGATATCTCAGAATACACATAAAGCCTAGAAAAACATTTGAGAAGAAATTCAAATATAACTTCAATTCAACAAAGCTATTACCAATACCTGAGACAATGACTCTCCTTCATTTTCTTCAATGTTTTCAAGTTCACAATCACTATCACGCTCGGCGGAGTTAAAGGACAACACCTTTGTGGTTTCGGAAATGTCCAACTGACTACAAAATGCCTTTCGATTTCCCATCCTAGATCTCTGCAACTCCTTACGACTTGAAAACAAAAAACCTCGCTTCCTTCGTCTCCTCTTCTTCTCACACGATGGATCAAGAGATTGGTAGCTACACTTGCTAGTCATCTGAGATATGCCAGATTTTCCATCTCACTCAACTTATCAAATTCGACAATTTGTGAAATGAAGATGTTGCTCATGAAAATCAACATAAATCCAATGACAACAGTACACTTCATTATTGCTATATTCAATAGTGTAACTTTTGTCAGAGCTTATCATAGCTATATAGCTGTCACCCACTGTCATTTATCATTATTTTTAATTATAAACAAATAATTATATCAACCTTTATGACCTTGTAAGACTTCAATCACATGCACTACACCTATTTTGTACATTATGTTTAGATTTTTTGAAGCACGCTTAGCCACCTTTCACGCTTACTAATAACAGAAGTGTATTTATGTTAATTCCAAAGTTCGACTACTACACGCTGATTTAGAATTATAATACCTCACTCATTTCAATTTCCTACAGGTAATTTATCTATTTGGTGGTCAGGTAGATCGGGGAAGTTGTTTATGTCAAGAACGCCATCATTTTGAACATTGTCAGTCTCCGTTATGTGTTCTATCTAGCGCGACGCATAATACGGATCTAGACTAGCCCAAATTTATGTCATACTCATTATCATGCTGTTCATCCATAATTTGATAGAATATAATAACTGATTAGTTCTCAGTATAAATCTAATCAGGTCGCTTGGTTTAACTCTCTCATTTCATACTTGGACTTCTAAAATTCTTCGTCATGTCGTCTGCTGATGTAGGTAGTTTAGACACAGTTCTGATTCATGGTGATGGTCAAGAAATCCCGATTACGTTCCATGTGTCTTTCGATGGTCATTGCTCTGTTAGTGCGAGTCGACTTTCTTCTAGATTCCATTTATTGGAGGCTTCAATTTATGTTGATGAAGAAGTACGTGATTTAGAGTCCGGAGTTGTTACTCACACCATAGGTCAAGAAGCCGTCACTACTAACGAAGGGAAATCCTGGCTGCTCAAGTGTGGAACTTTTAAAGTGTACGGCGTTAGAGATAATACGCACAGTTCATCCAGCCAAATGTTGGCATCTCGTGTCTCAATTACAAGCAACCAACAGGATAGTGGTCCTCGGTCAATCAAAGTTGAGTCGGGTTCTGAAACAATTCACATTTTGAGTGATGACTCTGATACAGACACCCCTGTTCTCGTTCATCTAGAGAAACCAGATTCTACTCCATCTCTTGTCAATGTAGATTCTCCAGTACGTGATACCTCTCTTGACAATCGACCCCTTCATGTGAAACCTCCACATCTACCATCTAGATCCCCTCCAACGTCCATAGTAGATTGTATAAGGAACCTAGGTGCCAGAAAGGGGTCAAAATCCATATTGTCGAGGGTTGATTTTTCAAAGGTCCCGATATCTACCGTGGATTGCTTGCCTCCAAGCTTTGATGGGGATCTCATTTTTGTGTTACCTCCAGTTTCAATGTTATCTTCGCATTCACAAGCCAAGCTATTACAAGGCATGGACAAACGTCATGATGGTCATGCATGGACTCGTACTGTCACAACCCACATTCAGAATGACATGGGTCTATCATTTAGAATGTCATCTTGTCTTGGGCACCTGCAGTGTGTCAATAACCAGAGCGCGTACCTTGATAGAATTCATAGGCCAACTCCCGCGAATGAGACCGAGTGGGATGGGTCATCGTATTTACGATTTGGAATTGACTCAAATCCTCCCAAGAATTCTACAGTCGTCTGCAAAATATGTCAGACTCCTCCTTCATGTTTGAACGTTTGTTCAGCCAAGATATACTATATTTTAAGTCCCCCTCCGATGTCTCGTGCATGTGTCCATATTGGTTGTCACAAGCATCCAGTCAAGAAGGGTGTAGACAGGGAGTCTGAAGAGCGTCTTACGACCCTACTGAGTGACCAGGTAGAAAGAACACCCACTGCCACGAATTCAGCTATTATTTTAGAGGCCGGCAAGGACTTTCTAGCGTCTATTCTGCAAAATCCTGAAGGTGCGCTTGAGAAAAGTCTATCATCTGAGGAGTTGTTGCCCGTCCTTGAGACTTGCAAGAACTTGACATCTCCAAATCTGCGCAACCAGGTCACATCTTTTCGGTACCTCCGGCGTTATGGAGTCATGGACAGTATTACGAAGCTCAGAGGATCCAGCAAATGGGCGTACTTGCAAAATAACATGTTCCTTGGACAAGGTTCTGAATCAGATAAGGTATTTGTTTTCAAGATGTCTGAAGTTGGCCCATGTAGTGGTGTTGACCTTGTTAGACGAATGCAATCTGATGGAGATTTGTGCAAATCATGGATGATGTTTGATCATGTCAAGCGTGTGAAGGGTTGGACCACGATGGCTTGTCATGCGTACGACTCATCATATTGTCGTGTCATGACCATAGCTGTTTGTGACATGCAATCTGAGGATGTTGAGGCCCAACTTGTATTTTGGAAGAACTTGAATGTCGTTGCAGCACGACATGGCATTTTGAAACCTCAGTTTAAAGGATTTATGGCGGACAGTGCCCAAGCTAATTGGAATGCAGTGAGGATCATCTACGGCTCCGGTGATGCAAAGACCCCAATGGAAAATCGTGAACGCACGTGCCTATTTCACTAGACGCAATCTCTGGAGAAGCATACAAAAGCTGACATTCGACCCGACCTACAAGAGCAACACCGCTCTCTATGTAAACAGTATAAGAATGCTGCTTCACTGGAAGATGCAGAGAGGAAGTACCTTGCCATCCGGTCATGGTGGTTGTCATCAGGCGCTACAACCGAAGAAGGTGTTCTTCGCCTCGACCTTTGGCTCGCATTTTGGCACTTTCGTTACCGCCAATGGGGTGGTTTTCTTGAGCTTGTAAGTGATGTCTTCTTTTCATGTTTGTTTTTTTTTTAACTAACAGTTCGTATCGCTACGGTGGTTTTCTTGCTAACGTTATGGTCTGTGAGTCAGGATCTAACGGAGGAGGAACTTGTGGAAATGCCTTCCTGCAATCTGGCTGAAACGGTGCACAACAAGTGGCTTCAACAATCCGGAAAACGAGGAAATGATCTCTATGTAGCAACGGTGGATGATTATGTCCGAGCATTTACGCAAGTTCTAGCATACTACCAGTTCTCCAAAGGCGAGCGTGCAGGCACGGGACCTTCTAAGGAAGATCTTCGTCTTCGACTTGCCCAACGTAATGCGAAAAGCTCCGGCGATCCGAAGAAGTTGCATGCGGCGTTAGAAGAGATGAGAGGCGCTTCGGAATTTTGCACAAGAGAGCCACACTTGGAAGGCGAAGAGGTTTTCTTCTCTGTAAAGCGGAAGGCAGATTTTCCCATAGGATCAGAGTTTGATTCACATCGTCCTGACAAAATTAGCGTCTCTCGACCCATGAAGAGAACACGCTATGGTGGCCACGCCACGATTGTCGATCTTACTGCAGAAGAGGTGCGTGCCCCTATCGTACAACTAAATCCACCTGAAGTGCAGAGTAGTCCACATGAAGAGGCAACAACAACCGTCCCAATTCCATATCATACGAAGGCAGTCCTTGAGACATCTTGTAATGAGAAGGAATGGCATATAGCGCGGCTTTTGAAGACCTCAGCAAAAGCATGTTTTGCACAACATGCTATCACAAAAAA
Source organism: Bryoerythrophyllum caledonicum (assembly GCA_963971425.1). Classification (NCBI taxonomy): domain Eukaryota; kingdom Viridiplantae; phylum Streptophyta; class Bryopsida; order Pottiales; family Pottiaceae; genus Bryoerythrophyllum; species Bryoerythrophyllum caledonicum. The sequence goes on along the minus strand of OZ020521.1, from coordinate 17,718,602 downwards.
AAAATGCGTGGCAAAAATAGTTCAGTACAACAAAGCTACTGCTGCTCCTACTTACACAGGCATGATGACGTCATACAAGAAGAACAAGGTAGAACAAATGCAGTTTTTCTTTTGCAATGATGATATTGAGCGTTGTGTGAAGGGCACTAGGCGCAAGTGGGTTGTTGCTAAACCGCATGTGCCAGAGGTTTGGCCCGTAAAGCTTGGTACTAATCTTACACAAGAAGAAGTGTTTGCTCTTGAACATGCTGGATTTCGCTTGGCCGAACGACCGGCCTTTGCTCCGCACCAGTTGATTAGTGATTTTAATGGTCTCATCAATTTTGATGACTTCCCGGCACCAATTTCCCCGGACAAGTATCCAAAGCGCAGATTTGGGAAGAACATTCGACGCAACTCCAAGGCACCAACAACAAAGCATTCCAACAGCTAGGCATCAGCGCTTTCAATTACTGGTAAAATTCTCAAAGCCACTCTGCTTCCTTCTCCAGCACTAGGTTCAATTGTATCATTTGAGTCTCGTCAAGGATCCAAATCATCCCAGTATCTCATCACTGTCAGTCAATTTCCAAGTTGTGATTGTCCTTTCTTTAAGGATATGGCAGCAAAGTCATTAGGTAAGCGTGGTCAATGGGTAAATTGCAAACATATGTATTATGTTTTTACCCGGCTTTGTAATCTGCTTCCTGAAGTAGATCAGTTTATCCACGCACCTAGTTTCAGCTACAACGAGATCAAACGCGTGTTAGAAAACCTGCTACCACACTGTCACAATGTAAGAACTGTGTGACAAATAGTTCTACTATACTTCTCATTCCTTTTATAACAGAAATGGCGGTGAGACTAAAAGGGCCACCGTGTAATATTGTCGTACATGCGTCTCCCCTACTGTATTATTATTATCACTGATATTCTCTTACAAAGTATCATCCTTCTTATTAAAAAAAAATCAAAAATGATGTATGACTTAATTTCAAACCTAATTAGATAAAAAATTCTTCTGTATCTACCATTGATTTCATTCTATATGTTCCCAAATTCTAGTCTGCACTTCTAATACTGTCGAGGTAAGGGAGAATTAGATTGTACTCAAAAAGTTAAGTTCATCATATATGCAATCTTCCCCGCAGTATATATTTCTACCTTGTGAGATGGAACAACATGGCCAAACTTCAACTTTATATTGGAACAATTATTTTTTTGATGGTACGATGTTTAAAAAGATAGTCTTTAAAACATGCATGATTTTAAGTACATTCGGGCGGCATATAGTATTTCTTTCATTCCTTGTGTGCGTAACTGATTACAAAAATATTCATTTCCACGGTTATAGGCTCATATATTCTTCCACAACATGAGGCCAAAGTTTTAACCAATCTCTTTTTTCACGGTTATAGGTTCATTCATTTTCCAAAATACTGACCAAATTATGAACCCAAAAAAGCCAAACTTCTTATTTTTATGTACATCAGTAAATTCTTGAAACAAATATCCATGTATTTTAAGAAAAATCCTGCCAAAAACCCTAATTTTTCTGCTCACCGCTCACCGCTCACCGCTTTCTGCTCACAAAATAGCTTCGCTCCAATTGTGAGGACCCTAGATTTTTGAGAGAAGGTAATGAGTGCAATGGGCAACGTAGTGCAAGAAGAAACGTAGTGCTCTGTGAACCACACGTCAGGGATAGTGATTTTTTTGTTTGTAGTTGTCTTTTATTGCTTATGGGTTTCATGATCTATGTTTTTTCATCTGTTGTCCAGTATTTCAATGAATAGTCATGGTAATATATATATATATATATATATATATATATATATATATATGTATGTATTTGCAAAGCCATTGAAGAGCATACTTTTTGTTTATGGTAATTATTATGCACCATATAATATAGTGTACAAAAATTTATGAACATAGAAAGTTTCTTGAATGAATAAAAAAAGGATATTATAAAGGATTTATAAAGGATATTATTTTTCACTCTCCATATATTTTTTTGGTTTCTCATTCTCAACCATAAGCTATTCTTATTTCTTTTTTGATCATATCATTTATGTTTCTCTATTTATTTTTAATATACATAGGCATTTGGATTTTAGTTTTTTTTTCAAAATTTATCAACACAATTCATTGAACATGAAAAGTCAAATAATATTAGTAGTGTATATATTGCATGTGTATGGTATACTTGAAAATTATAGGTACCTTGTAATATGAAATATTAACCAGCGACAGATATTTCCCAAGTCTCCATTGAGGACTAGCAATACTTGCATCCAAGGATGGAGTCATGGCGATGGGTATTGTCCGTGATATTTTGAAATGATACTTCATGATGGATGGTATGAAATGACGACGGGTAGTTTCCAAGTCCCTATTGAAGACCAACGATACTTGCATCCATGGATGAGGCCATGGCAATGGGTATTGTCCGTGATATTTCAAGATGATATTCCATGATGGATATTGAAATGTGGCGATGGAAATTATCTAAGTCTCCATTGAACACCAAGCATACTAGCAAATGAAATAGGGGCCAGAGCAATAACTATTGCTTATCATATTTAAATATGATACTTCATGATGGATTTTGAAAAAAGACAATGAAATTGTGTGTATTTCAAGATTCTTCATACAAACATATCAATAGGAACAAAATTATATATCAATGAGTTATAGTATAGTTCTACATGACCTAGTCATTGGAGGTCTATAAGAAGATAATTCAACAATCAACACTTTTAAAAAATTGGAAATGAATTTGTACACCAAAATTTAAGCATAAGGTATACCATACAATTCAAGTGTTGGGAAGTAAATAGTTTCAATATATTCATAACAACATCTTTTAAATCAACTCTATTGCAAATAAACTTTATAAAAAAAATTGGTCTATTCACTCATCATCTTCATCAATAGCATGGTTACTAATACTACCACTCCCACTATTATTCTCACTATGAACCTCATTAATACCATCACTTCCACTTTCACTATCATTTTCAACCTCATTGACCCCCTCTACCTCTTCATTGTCTTCATGAATATCCTCCATAGCGGTTATGAAATGAGTAGCTCTACAAGCCTCGCATGCAACTTCAATCCAATCCATACGAGTTATATTTTGCAAAGCATAGATGTCTTTGCACAATCCCACATACCTTGCAATCCATCTATCCTTCCCCTCCATAGCCTATGCCAAAAAATAATACATTTAAATGTTGATTAATATCACTAAGTCAAAGTACAACAAACATAACAGTTTAGAATGCATCAAATAAAAATATAACACAAGGAAATGACTTATGCAAGAAGTAAGACTTTGTGGTGATGCCAATCCATAACCTCCTTCGCTAATATCCTACGGAAGCATTGATTATCTTTCCACTTCAAATCCTTGAAGAGATTCTATATTTCTTTCGTGACCCTCTTCAACTTTTTTGGAGCAGTAAGCACTAAATTTGCAAATTTGTCACATTCATGAAGAGCATTACATTTTTTGGAATTTAAAATACCTTCACCGAAATAAAAAATTCCAAGAACCCTCATGGTTTCTTTCTTTAAAAGTGTAACAACAATAGGGCAAGTCTACTTGTCTTGGATCTCCAATAGTGTCTTTTTCTCAAACTTCAGCCACTCCTCCTCAACGCTTGTGGTCGACTCGTCAATCTTCTTATATAGGTTCAAACGAGCTCTCTTGAAAGGGGACCCTAAAACTTTCAAATTCATTTTTTTGGAATTCACACGCTTTCTTTTCTTATCTCAAGCAGTAGTTGATGAAGAGGACACTCTCTACTTCTCATGCAATGTCTACTCATGAGCTTTCCTAAGATGATCAAATAAGTGATGGCGGTATGCATACGGGCCAAACTTACAAATCTTCTCTGAAAGAGTTTTTTGAATCAAGCACTCATAGGATTTTTCTTTCCTTTGTACCTTTCTCCAATCACTGTCTTCCTTGCCAAACTCCTTGTCCTTCATAACATCTTCAGACACATATGGAACAATGGTCATCTACATCATACCTAGGGAGCAATACCAAAAGTTAGCAAATATGTAATATAGGGGCAATATCCATCATGGAAGGCAGGCACAGAGAACACCCATCTTTAAGAAATCGGAGTCCAATCTATTTCCTAGATGTGACCCTCAACTTCGAAAAATATAAAGCTAAATAGAAAATTCAATTGCTGTCAATAAAGAATAGACATGCGAAGAGAATTTCAAAAGAAGACCTTTTACAAAATTAATTAAATTTTATTTAAAAAAATAAATTTAAAATTTAAAAATAAAAAATAAAAAATAAAATTGTGGCGAGATTGTTGAACCACTCTCAGCGACGACACAACCAAATCCACAATTTACACCAGCACATACCCCATTCCAAACAGATTCCAAACACCAACTAAAAACTCATACAACAAAATGTACACAACAATTCCACTCACAGAATCCTCTACTACGCATGACCACACAAACCTCAACAAAGCAATGAAAGATTCAAGTCACATGGTCTAAACAAAGGTCGGCAATCCCAAATCCAATCAAAAGATTTGATGCTCACTTGAAAGAGCAGAATGAAATGTAGAACACATGCACATGTTAGGGACATAGCCTCTAGATCCTTCTAGAAGTTTCCATCAACAACCTTTGGAAGCTTCTCTGGAAGTTTCCGTTTGCAACCTTTGGAAGCTTCTCTAGAAGTTTCCATCACCAACCCTCTGGAAGCTTCTCAAGAAGTTTCTATTGGCAACCGCCATAAGCTTCTTTAGAAGTTTCTATTGGTAGTAGTTCTAGGAATATATAGGAGTCGAGGCTGAAAAGTTCTTCAGTCTCGACAATGCACTTCTTGGAGTTCTAGCTCACCTTTCTTGGTATTGTTCGTGTACTCATCTTGTTAATCCAAGTTCTTGTTAGTTCTTGTCTTGAACTCTCTTCTAGCCTGAGACCACTTGTTGGCTATTTCCGTATCTGTGACAACACAAGAAGTTAGTCGAAGCTCTTGAATTTTTTGAAGCCGTTGAATTTGATAAGGCCAAGTTAAATGAGACCTAAAATCCTTGTGTTCAAATCTCCTGCAACCGGTGAACCCTCAAGTGAACTTGATAAGCAAAACCCTAAACGCAGCATCAAAATTGCATTTATAAGTGACGCTAATATTTCATAATGAAGACCAACATGGAAAAGGTAACGGGATGCACAAGATAGGGGACCCTAAACTGCAGCTATTAAACCTCCCATACATAGAGGGCGACTTCAATTCTAGCTTATAAAAATACTATGCAACAGAAATATCTTTTTAAAGTCAAACCTTGTGTAGCGGGACACTTCCTGAAGTCATGCCTAGTTATGAACATCATGAAAAAATTCTAAGCTTATATCAAAAACGCTAGATCCTCCATTTCTCAGCATTACACCCTCTCATAAAAAAAAGGTGGATTTTGGTAGACTAAACAACCTCTCATTAGATGAACTAAATCCGGCAAAACTACACTAAACTTAACACCTAAGAACTTTAGTGCTATAAAGACTGCCAAGCATGGGCACGAGGAATTGTTTACCTGCAATCTGGAGTAGGTGAGCTGCGTTAAGGAGGCGTGGAGACAATGGAGAGGCGGAATCGGTGAGGCGTAGAAGTCTATGCTGTGGAGGCTGCAGAGTTGAGCTGTGGGAAGACAGAATCGACGACGAAGAGGTGGAAGCAGTGAGGCGCGGAGGCTGAGGCTGCGGGGGTGTGGAGTTGCGTCTCGTGTAGAGGCTCGAGTGGGTGATGACGTGGAGGTAGGTGTGCCCTAACCCGAGTTAGGACCCTTCAGCCGACAACAAACAAGCTCCCCTTCATCTGTTGTCCATCGGGTCAATCGAGGGGGCCAATTCTTCATGGGCAATTCTCAATCCACATCAAATCATATTCCTCATAAAATAGTGTGGGATGTTTCAAAAATTTTGACATCAAATTAATGTGGATTATCGAGAGGTGGCGGCGAGCAACAATGTGGTGGCGGCAAGCAAAGACAAGTGGAACATATTTGGTAGTGAGTGACAGTGTGGTGGCAAAGAATGGTATGACACATGTTGAAAATGTGCCCACATCAATTGTGTTCCAAAATCAAAATTGATGTGGTCCACTTCATTTTTCATCTACATTACCAATGAATCCATACTATATTTAGTGTTTGGTGTACCATATTTGAGGGTCTAGTTTGATTAAAAAACACTTCTAAGCATGTTCAACTTTCCAACTTATTTCAAAATAAAATTACAAAATAAACCTTTTTAACAAGGTCAATGAAAGAATTCATGGGAATATTTGCTTGGGCCGAAATATATTTGTATATTCAATCGCTTAATTTGAACTTGACCCTTAAGAGCATCTCCACTCCTGGCGTGGAATTTTCCACGCTAGGTCGGAAAATCCACTCCACGCCAAAAGTGATTTAGGGTTTGTTGTTATAAGAGCTCCACCGCAAGCTCCAAATTTTCAACCCAAAAGAACACTTTCACCTTTCACCTCCCTACACCAATGACACGGCACCACGTGTCGCCATCAATGACATGGCGCCACGTGTCGCGAGGGTATGGGTGTGTCACCAACATCAAAAAATGGCGCACTCCCCCCATCCAAGGAGATTTTGGTGTGCTATGTACCAAAACTTCTAAAATTTTATAAAGTTTCCCCGTTTTGAGGTGTTGGGTGCAACTTTTTGACCTCACAAAACTCCAATTTGGTGGTTCTCTGTCTCCGGGTGGAGATGCTCTAAGTATGGTATCTTATAATAACAAGTAGAGTCTTTAGAGTCAATTGATCTCAAGTACACTTCAAATTAATATTGACTAAAATCTATAAATTAGCCAATTATATTTTGTATTATATCTCAAGAAAAAATTGTTTGTGACATGGATCTCTATGTTACAATGAATCGGAGAAACTTCTAGCTCTAGCTCTAAATTTGGAATGAAGTCAATAAAATTATTATTTTTTGCATTTGAGCCCAGCTAATGTAATGAAGGCTATGAAGTCTAGTTTCCACTAAAGTTTGAAAATTTTAAGAAGCACAATAGATCATAAAAGTTATTGCAATTTGAACATTTGGCCTGCAACCTGAGTTAATTGAAATCCTAATTCTAACTAAATACAAAAGTTTCATTTACACCACAAGTTATGCCACTATAATGTGTACCTTTAGTGAAATTTTCAGACTTTTTTTTTGCACACTTTGTATTCGATATGAATCTTCTTCACATTTTCTTCCAAAAAAAAATTCACAATATATTCAAATTTTCACCAAAAAAACAAAGTGATTTTTGTGACAAACAAAACACGTGATCTCATATCTGAAAAATGAAATAGTTAAATATCCACTCATGTTTAATGAAAAAGTATAGCACATAGTAGTATGGAAATTGGGATTGATGTCACGGTCATAGGCTCCTTCCTTTAAGTCATATCGTATACCTGTTGGTTTCACATGCACTGGCGGTTTCTCGGTTCCCGTGCCAGTGAACCGTGTGACCGTGTGACCGTTTGAACCGTGTGACCGTTCAAATCGTGTGACCGTGCTAAAGAAGCGCCTGTAACCGCATGAGGCTAGAAGCCAGACAGCCGTCCGATGCGCCAGGAAATGATCTTGGCCCCACGTTTCATCTTCCCTGCACTCAAGCAAGTGCCATTCCAACCCTACAAATACACAACCTCGCTCCATTGAGTATTTTTTCGGTCTGTAAATCGCTCGCTCTGTCGTCGTTCTCGTGTTTCAGTCTTCTTGCGAGAGTTCAGAGGTTGTGTGGGAGGCTGTTTCCTCTTAGCTAGGGTTTGAGCGAGGTCGGCGTTTGCCATGGGGAAGCGGAAGAGCGCGGCGAAGCCGGCGCCACGGCGCGGCCAAGAGAAGCTTGCGACGGTGTTCAGCTGCCCGTTTTGCAACCACGACAACAGCGTGGAGTGCCGCATGGACCGCAAGAACCAAATCGGTGAGGCGTCGTGCCGGATTTGCCTGGAGAAGTTCAGCACGCCCATCGACTCCCTCAGCGACCCCATCGACGTGTACAGCGACTGGATTGACGAGTGCGAGCGCATCAATGGCGGCGCGGAGGCTTGAGATGAGGGCCCTATGAGTTCGAGTACCTGCGGCATGTACGAATTCAGAGTGCCAGCGGCATGTATGAATTCGAGCACCAGCGGCATGACCGAGGTTCGTGTTAGAGTAGCTTGTACATAGTAGACGATGCTTTTGCAAGGAACTCCCCTTTGTGGACGCCTAGGGTTTGGTTTCCCTGTGCAACTAGACGTCGTGGTATATATAATGGCTATATTCACAAGATGTGTGTACCACATACAGGCAGTGTAGGAAAGACAATATTACTTGGTTTGCATGGTCTTCTCTCACAACAGGGGAAGAGAAGGAGATGCGTAGTGGAAGACAAAGTGACTCTGATTAAACAATAATCCTCTATTTCTGAATGCGAGGTTGCGCTTTCCTTCTGCGACTTTGGTAGTATTTTCAGGCATGCATTTCATATGCAGTAAGTTTGTTTTGCATGTTGGGTTTGAGTTTTTGAGTGTGAATGGGACTCACTTACAGACTAAAATCCGTGCTACAACTTTTCCCTCCCGACACAGTCTCGCGATTTCTTAATAGTTTATATAAAATATTATTACGATTTCATCATGTGCTTGCGTTGCAAGGTGTGGAGATATTTGCAGTTTGTATTATTATCTGAGTATGTGTCACTATACTCATATTATCTGAGTAGTTGCCACTAAACTCAGAGTAGTTGAACAGTAAACTCATAAGTCGTATTTGACTACTGGAAATGACCTCCAAATGAAAGATGTCAGTTGAAGAATCTTCAATCCATACGTGTATGTCTTGCCAAATTTAAAACATGCTAAATTTAAAACACATATGATCTTTTAAGGGTGATAACATCAAGGCGTGCTTTTATCATGGGTGATATTATCAGGGCTAGGCAACAAGAAATTGTGTAACCACTCTAGAACAATAGAAAAGGAGGAGAAGAAGGAAGCATCAACGCACCGTCATCCAAAGTTGCACCGCCCTTGACATTAGCTCATCCATGTAGCCCCTCCGCGAAGCTCCCGACTTTTCCCGTGTCTGCAGACACAAGAACAATGGAAGATTCAGCCTCAAGCTTCGCAATCAATTCATCTCGCACTCCACGACGCTTCCGAACTCCCACTTTCTTATACTCTGGCTCACTCCGCCGCCTGGCATTGCCAGCTTCCGCAGTAGTTACATCACATGAGCAGGAGGAGGAGGAAGGAGACGAGAGTTTCTGATGGTGCAATTTAAGTGGCAGCGGTTGCCGGGGCACCGAGGGTTGAAGGGGAGGGCGGGCCATACGGCGACGTTGGTAGGGAGGAGGGTTTTCGTGTTCGGAGGGCGCAACGGGAATGTTTTCCACAATGATGTGTGGACGTTCGACACGGAGGCGGAGCAGTGGCAGCAGCTTCAGGCGCACGCGGAGTGCGCGCCGCGGGCGTACCACACCGCGACGCTGGTCGGGGACGAGGAGCTTTGGATCATCGGCGGGAGTGACAAGGTGATGATGCACGGGGACGTGCACATGTTCAACACTAGGACGCTGGAGTGGAAGGCGGTGACGACGCGAGGCGCGCTGGCGGGCAGAGTGATCGGGACGCACGCCGCCGTGGCGCATCCGTTGCAGGAGAGAGGGATCATAGTGTTTGGAGGATACGGCGGCGCAGACTCGGAGTGGCTCAAGGAGCTCGCGATTCTGCACACGGATCGGTTGGAGTGGGAGACGCTTAACCCTAAGGGACCGGCGCCGTGCGCTCGGGGCTACCACACCATGACGTGCGTCGGGGAGAGTGTGATTCTCTACGGAGGGAAAGGCGATCGCGGAATTATTTCTGGTGACGCGAATCTCAGTGTGTTCAATTGCGCAGCGAACGCGTGGGGAGGCGTGGAGGTGAAGGGGACTGCGCCCGTGCAGCGCTCAAATCACGCCGCGGTGCTGCTCGGGGAGAGCCTAGTGGTGGTCCACGGCGGGCGCAATGGCAGCGAGCGGCTGCGAGACGCGAGTGTGCTGAAGGTGAGCTCGGGATTTTCTGGTAATCTGCGCTTGACATGGCACACTTTTCCGCAAGACTCAGTTGTGAAGACTCGCGGCCGGAAACGGACGGAAGAAACCGCGGAGGCTCTGTCTGGCAACCCTGGCGGGCGCGCTGCGCATACTTTAGTGGCGAAAGATGACGCGCTCTATGTTTTTGGAGGATATGGCGGCTCGGGTGTCACGTTTGATGATCTGTATGTGCTCCGGAGCTTCGCTGAGGTCACGGGGTTTGTTGAAGCGACGCCGGCGAAGACGCCGCAGACGGTGAGACGAAGCGGACGGAGATTCTCTTTCCCATTGGAGGAGGCCGGACCGGGACCGATCGAGGGATGGCGCAGCACGAAGAAACCACGACGACCTGCTGCCGGGACTCTAGATTACAATGTGGATACGAATGGTGATGACAACATTCCTGTTGTGGCGCCTCGGCAATTAGTTACTGACCTAACGGAGACTCCTCCGCTCGAGAAGGATTTCCAGAAGGTGAAGGAGCAGGTGAGCGAGCTCGTGTCCAAAGCGAGGTCGGACAAAGATTTTCTCAAGGTGAAGGAGCAGGTGAACGAGCTCGTGACGAAATCCAGGTCCGACGTTGTAACAGAGCTGGAGGTTTACCGGAGAGAGGTTGCGAGTCTGCAGCAGACGGTGGGTGCATTGACGGGTGAAATTAGAGAGAAGAGCCTCGGCGAGAGGGACATCCGGGAGCGGAACGCGGTGCTGGAGCACAATCTGGAGGTTCATCGGCAGCAAGTGTCGACGTTGAACGAGAGGCTGGAGCGGCTGACAACGGAGAATGCGAGTCTCAAGTCCGGGTGCCAGGTGCTGGAGACGCAGAAGACCGACAGAAAGCGAGAGAAATCCGAGATGATTTCGAAGATCTCGTCCCTGGAGGAGCGACTAGCAGACCGCGACAGAGAGCTCACCAAGACGCTGCAGATGCTGGGGACGGCCGAGACGAAAGCCGCGGAGAAGAGTAGGTTGCTGGAGGACTCGAAGAAGGAGAAGAAAGGCGCGCTTGCTGAGTGCGCCGAGCACAGGATGAAGGCGCACAAGATGGAAGTGGAGCTGCGCAACTTGGAGCAGGCAAGGGAGAGCCACGAGAAGGAGAAGGCCACGCTGCACAGCCAGCTCGCGGAGTCTATAATCAAGCTTGAGCGCGTCTCTGGGGAGCTTGCCGCCGTCAAGGAGTCCTCACGGACACTCCAAGACACCGTCGAGCGGCTGGCAAAGCAGCTCGAGCGCGAAAACTCCAGAGCGGACGCGCTGGAACGTGACCGTGACGACCTCAGGCGAGCAAACGCCACCCTCTCTGCAGAGATCTCCCAGGTCACATCCTCCCGGGAGAGCGCCGAGGCCGCTGCCGAGCTCGTGAGATCCGAGCTCCGCACAGCGCGCGTCCTGCTCGAACGGAGCGAAACGGAGAACTCTCGGTTGCAGGAAGCAGCCGAGAATGCTCGGGAGCATTTCGCATCGCAGCATGCCACCATGCGTAAGTACCAGGAGGACGCTAAGTCCTCCCGCGACGAGAACGAGCGTCTGCGGAAGCTCGTGACTGAAATGGAAGAGTTCGAACAAGCGCAAGCTCGAACGCTCCAGCATCACATCGAGAAGATCCGAATCGCTCGTCAGTCGTAAGTTAGCAGCTGTATATTATGTTCATAAATCTTCACTTGCATTTCGAAAGGCCTCCGATGTGGAATCATTAAATTCATTATCATAGTAAACAGAGTTGAATGCGCGCGATCTATTGCCTGTCACATGCTCTCTGCAGTCTGTCGCCAAAGGAATCAAATTAAGTACATCATCTAACCCGACCAACTGCCCCTCCCTTCTCCCAGACTTGAACGCGCTGTCAAACACATCCTCGGACGCAACCGCTTCTTCTTCACGCTCAGGCAAAGCCCTGATCGTGCTTTCACTCGTCTCCCCGACCTCGCTAGGTACAGTACCTCCCTGTGACCCATCACTGAGACGCTGCAGGGTGACGTAGCCGCGCGTCGGCGTCCAGCGGCAAGTAGTGAGAATCAGGGCCGAGCATCGGGGGAGCCTCGTGGTGAAGCGGATGAAAATAATGATGCAGGAACCCCAATCATTCTTCCAATGTATCGATCGACTGCTCCACTTCCTTCTTCTTCCTCACACTGACCTTCGGTCCTGCTTCAAACCGCATCGCGCTGCTTGTGTCTGCAAACGCTGCAAACTCTGTCAGTTGTAGGTGATCTATCGTCTTTAGCTTCCTCACTTCTTCCGTCATTGCATCGAGCTTGGATCACACCTCTCATCCTGCATTTTGGGTGCGCCACTCAGCTCTGGTACGTCGCGTTCCTGATCTGGATCCGCGCTTCTGGTTCTCTCTGCGCATCGGGGGATAGGCTCTGGGGTGTTTCAGGTGCCCGGGTTTTGTTCGTTTTTGTAGTTCAAGTTCTCGTTTTGGGGCTGCATTGGACCCGAGACGTTTCAGTTATGTCAACTAGTTCTTGAAAGATCAATGCTGTGTCAGCTTGTTCTTGAAAGGTTGATGCACCGACAGATCGATGTTCATCTTGTGAAGGTGGAGGTCTTGCGAGTAGATCTTGGAGCACCGACAGATTGATTTTTTTCCTTGTCAAATTGGTGCCTGAGTAGATCTTGGAACTTGATGGCTTTTTCCGCGTTCATAGAACTCGGTGCTGTCTTTAGTGGCGTGGTCTTGTGTTATATTTGGTTGGGTTCATTGTCTGACATCTTAAAGAGTTTCAGGTGAATTTGGTAGAATATCGAGTATGGTGTTGAGGAGTTCATCTGGGTGGCATCACAGGTTGTGGAGATCGTGAGACGAAGAAGGACGGGTGAGCTGTACTGAGGAGCCGGAATGGACAACTTGATTGGGCTCGTGAATAGGATTCAGAGGGCTTGCACAGCCCTTGGGGACTATGGAGGTGAAGGGGCTGCAGCAAGCCTGTGGGAAGCCTTGCCATCGGTTGCTGTCGTTGGAGGGCAGGTGCGACGATAGGTCTTCTCTTTCTGGGGATACAAACCAACATTTTTGGCCAGATTTCTGAAACATGACCTAATCTTCATGTCTGATTGGTTTCTCTTCTTGTCACACAGAGTTCTGGGAAATCTTCTGTGCTCGAGAGTATCGTGGGACGTGATTTCCTTCCACGGGGTTCCGGTAATCATCCTGTCCTCAGTTCAATGGGCATACATGATCAAGGCTATTGAGATTTCATCTCAAGTGTCATGTCGGACGTCGTTTCTTGCAGAACGTCGCTTTGAATGCTATCTTTTAACCAGTTCGATAAACTTGTTGTGTGGCAGGCATTGTTACTAGGCGTCCATTAGTTCTGCAGTTGCATAAACTTGGAGATAAGCAACAGGAATATGCGGAGTTTCTCCATATGCCCAAGAAGCGATTTACGGACTTTGGTATGTCGTTGTGAACCAGCTTTGTGTTTGGTCTTCTTTAATGTTAAAGAATGCCCCGGTCTTTGAACTCTGTGGAATAAGCTCTGAGGAAAGTCAGCTGCAGGTATTGATAAAATGATCACTGGTTATTGGTATTCCATGTTTCCTGTGCAGCTGCTGTGAGGAAAGAGATTTCAGACGAGACCGACCGAATCACTGGGCGTTCCAAGGCTATTTCTGTCGTACCTATTCATCTGAGTGTATATTCTCCTAATGGTACATTCTCTTCAGCCCATTCACAAGAGTTCATTTATCTTTCTCACTTATGATTTTACTCACAGGGTTTTTATTTCCTTTACAAGAAGTTTTCGCCTTGCACGAAACAAGCACTGATAACGGCGTATTTTGGCAGTTGTGAACCTGACTCTCATCGATCTTCCGGGTCTGACCAAGATTGCCGTTGGTGAGGACTACTGGCATTATTTGTTGCAGGATTATGATTTTCTTGTGATTATTTGGTGAGGTGACATGTTGGCTTGCTTTTTCAGATGAAGTTCAGTTACAGTTGGCCTTTGCTCTTCTGAAAATTATAAGTATCGGGAATGTACAGTTGCTGAAAGGTTGATCTTTGTGCAGATGGTCAATCTGACAGTATTGTAGCAGACATTGAGAACATGGTCCGTTCGTATATTGAAAAGGTATTCCGGGGCTTGCTCTTCTCATCATCTCTATGTGTGTAAAGCGTATTGACAGCCTGTTACCATAGCTGACTTCTGTGTTTGTTTTAATTGAGGCTACCATCCGGATTTATTTTCCGAACATGATCTTATGAAATTATATGAAGAGATGGTTTCTATCACGATCTGACTGGAGTATATTCTGAATATTTCTCATCCAGCCAAATTCAATCATTCTCGCTGTATCACCGGCGAATCAAGATATTGCTACGTCTGATGCTATGAAGATTGCTAGAGAAGTCGATCCAAGTGGTAAGCGCCTGCATCTTCAAATGCATTTTTTTGTCCCACACTGTTATCGTTCACCTTTCAGCACTTGACTTCATCAATCGACTATCATTTTTTGTCGCTTTTGGTGGATCTTGACTCTGGTTCTTTGATCAGTTATATATGTACTCTATTGCAGGAGAGCGAACCTTTGGTGTCCTCACAAAGTTGGATCTCATGGACAAGGGTACGAATGCTCTTGATGTAAGTGTTAGCTTGACCTCATGGATTAGTAGGTTTCGATCATATCTTTATTTTCTGTGGAATTATATTTAAATTGTTCAAGATCGTACACCGTGCAACCTTTCATAAGAGAAATAGTATTTTTGTGCCTTCACTTACCATCCCCAATTTCCTGAGCAGGTCCTAGAAGGCCGTTCCTACCGTTTACAGCATCCGTGGGTAGGAGTTGTCAACCGCTCGCAGCAGGACATCAACAAGAACGTGGACATGATTGCAGCCAGACGTAGGGAACGAGATTACTTCGCGACCAGCCAAGATTATGGACACTTGGTTAGCAAGATGGGTTCTGAATATCTCGGTAAACTACTGTCAAAGGTATGTCATAGTGGCTCTATGAATTCTAGTTTAAGACACCTCAAATTCATGTTACTTCAAATTTCTTATTCAATGTGATTAAGTACAATGTTCGCTTAAATAATGTGCTATTTTTCTTGATGTAAAACATTTCAGCATCTGGAAGCTGTTATCAAGTCTCGTATTCCTAGTATTCTAGCTATGATCAACAAAAGCATCGATGAGATTGAGACAGAATTGAATCAGATTGGCAGACCTCTTGCAAACGATGCTGGGGTAAGCGTACTTGCGAATCTGCTATTTATGGTCCATTTTTTCAAATTTTAGTGAAATGCAGGTCAGCCCAGGTAATAGTTTTGCTGGTCAACCGCAAGTTATATTATTCGGAATATTGTGTACGAAAGCTCATATCTACTGGAAAACGTTCTGCAGGCTCAGCTGTATACAATTCTGGAACTTTGCAGGGAATTCGACCGCATCTTCAAGGAACATTTAGAGGGAGCGTAAGTTCATCGATCTTCTGTTGGTTGACTGTGGACTTTGTTCGCAAATTATATTCTCGCGATTGCTTTCATTAAGTGCCGTGTAATTGTCGTTCCCTTTCTGCATTGAACATTAGCTATGTCATTTTCCAACACTTCTGGAACTTTTCTGCTTCTTTCAGGCGGCCTGGTGGAGAGAAAATTTATGCGATCTTTGACCATCAGTTACCAGCTGCACTGAAGAAACTTCCTTTCGACAAGCATCTATCTGGGTCGAATGTGCGGCGAATCGTATCTGAGGCTGATGGTTACCAGCCCCATCTTATTGCCCCTGAGCAGGGTTACAGGCGCCTTATTGAAAGTTCTCTTCATTACTTTAGAGGCCCGGCTGAAGCAGTTGTTGATGCAGTACGTCGCTCATCTCAATGGTTTAATTTATATCATCTTCCATGTATCTGCTCATTCGCCCTAAGTCAATGCGTTTTTCTCGAGTCTCGTAAAAGAATCCTTCCTTCAATTTTTGGGCGGTTTATAAGAAACGGTCGTCAACTCATTCTAATGAGCTTCAGGAAATGGCTCTTTTTGTGAAAATTCAGGTGCATAATATTCTGAGGGAGCTTGTTCGGAAATCAATTGGAGAGTGTTCGGTAAGTGACGTCATGTACAACTGCGCTCGTTGATATGCTACTACTGTATTTGATGCAAATGAATAAGTAGCGGTGGCTTGTCGTCGTTGTTCGTTTCTCTCTCGTACCGCAATTATGGCTTGTGCTTTCTTGACATTATTTTCCCTTTTGTGCAGGAGCTGAAGCGGTTTCCATCACTTCAAGGGGAGATCAATCAAGCAGCCATTCAGTCGTTAGAGCGCATGAGAGATGATAGCAAGAAGACCACTTTGAGAATGGTGGATATGGAAGCAAGTTATTTGACTGTGGACTTTTTCCGAAAACTTCCCCAGGAGATTGAGAAGGGTGGCAATGCCGCTGCCACAGCAGCTGATCGTTACACAGATGGACACTTGCGACGAATTGGTAATGATGATGAATTTCCTAAGATTATGTTAAATTCTCTTCCTCTCGTGAATCTATTTGCATCGCCTGTCTTCTATTCGCCAACTTATGGGGAATGGTTTGGCTGGTTGCAGGTTCGAACGTGGCAGCCTACATTAACATGGTCTGTGATCAACTGCGAAACTCATTGCCTAAGGCCGCTGTTCACTGTCAAGTTCGAGAAGCTAAACGGTCTTTGATGGATTACTTTTACACTGAAGTTGGCAAGCGTGAGGTAACCATTCTGTGCACATTGACCATTTCATGTTTAGAACCAAACGAGAATTGTCACTACTTGAGACGTACGTACCTTTCGTCGAGGCTGATATGACCTGTTGCTCTTTCTTTTCCCAGGGAAAGCAACTCTCGGCCATGCTGGATGAGGACCCAGCTCTGATGGAACGTAGGGTCCAGCTGTCCAAAAGGCTCGAGCTTTACAAACAAGCCAGGGACGAGATTGACGCTGTAGCTTGGAAGTAGACCAAGAGCGAAACAGGTGCAACTTATTAGTACGAAAGTGTGAGTGTCATCACCATCACCATGGTTAGAACCGATACCTACGCTAGTAGATTGCTTGAGGACAGAAAAAAAAAGTTCAACGTTCTCCTCACCCCCGTAGAGCCAATACTTGTGTCGATTGGTAATTTACCCATTGTAGGGGGAACGTGGTTTCATAGGTCATTCATTTGCGTCTCATGCCAGCGTTTGTAGTCCTAGCACTTTGGAAAGCAATCTCCGCTCTACATGTACACAATTCTTTACACATGCAATTGAGACTCTGCATTGTACTGTCCTGGATCTTATCTTTCTAACCATCTGATTTGTTGAGTTCCTCGGCCATACTGTACATGAATCTGATTATCTCGTGTGGCAGCGCGGGAGTTTCCAGAAGACGCTCCGAACTGACTGCGTCCCAGGTTTCAACTGTACTTTATACCGACTTCTCCGATTGCGCATGAGTCTGAGAGTCAGAATCCGTAGTGGCAGCTTTTTACAGCCTCTGTTGCACAGGAATCAAGTATCCGATTTTCCGGGAGTGAAAAGGAAAAGTTCAAAACAGAAATACAGTTTTATTAACAGAGAAGGATTCGTCATGGGGCGCATGTGGTCCTTGCTGGCATGGCATGGCAGCGGTCACAAACTGGAGGCCCAGGATGCTTGCAATCACGAAGATATTACACGGAACCTGCTACCTTACCTGTACACAGAATGTCATGTTTCCTTGGCAACCAATCCGAGGTACTTGAAGCTTCTGGAATTAGGTCTAAAAGATTGTTTGAAAGGCATTGATGCACATAGAGTAGTGGGATGTGCTCTGTTCAAGGGAGGGCGTGATGCCAAAGTTGGATACCCTCTGGAAGGATACAGCTTTCACAACGGCCGCTTTATTCAAAAAATGCGAGAAAAAGCTTCCACCCTTCGACAGTAAGCTACCAACTTCATAAGGATAGGATGATAATCATGCTTACAACGCCTGTGGAGTTGTCCAGGCAGCAGATGAGTTTGTATAGTTCCAGGTTGCATGGAGATCATGGTTTTATCATTTACTTTTAGACTTTGTGTGGTATATTTCAGCTTCTTCGCATGGTCAGCATTGATGTTCCGATGATGTTTTTAAGGGTGAAGCTAGAGCAAGGGACAGTCCTCTCTCGCTCGTTTGCTGTCATGTTCAACATGTTCAACATGCGGCACCCCTTGACAGGGGGCGGAATGACGGTGGCCCTCTCCGATATCGTTCTGTTGCGGGACATGCTCAGGCCTTTACGCAATTTTCAGGATGCTGAGTCTTTGAGTGACTACATGCACAGGCGTTTTACACTCGCCGCAAGGTTTGTGTCCAACTCTTAGTTTGCTTTCCTGAACAATCACCAGTATAAGACTTCTTTGTAGAGTCACCCAAAGATTGAAGCAGATACACTAACCATGTTAGCAGGGCTAACATCTGAACTGGTTAGAATGCCTGGATAAGAATCATCTACTGATTGTTGGCCTGGTTTTTCATGTGCAGCCTGTTGCAGCCACTGTACACACTCGCAGGTGCACTGTACAAAGTGTTCTGTGACTCGCCGGACCCCGCGATGAAGGAAATGCGGCAGGCCTGCTTCGATTACCTGAGCACAGGCGGCGTCGTCTCCAGCGGGCCAGTTGCGCTCTTGTCAGGACTCAACCCTCGTCCCTTGAGTCTTGTGGTGCACTTCTTCGCAGTGGCTGTCTATGGAGTGGGCCGACTGATCATCCCTTTCCCTTCACCCGCAAGGATGTGGATCGGTGCACGTCTCATATGGGTAAGCTTTTCTCGCTCTGTCAGTCTTGTACACACGTTGCTGGTTGTTTCTAAGGGCACCTGAAGTGTGGACAAGATACCCCTCTCGTTCTGAATCACCTCCTAATCCTTCTCAATCAGTCTAAAGGTGGTAGAAACTCTTTCTTGCTAAAAGTGCTTTGACTTGAATTTGGACTCTTCTATTGATCTCATGACAAGGTTTACATGAAACTCACTGCTTGTTTCATGGGGGTTGTTTTTCAGGGGGCGTCGAATATTGTTTTCCCGATTGTCAAAGCAGAAGGAGTGAGGCAGATGTTTTTCCCCGGCATGGTTCCGGCTTATTACAAGGCGCCACCCCCAGAATGTGCACACTCCTGATTATGTACTGTAATCACTCCCCGTACCAGCAGTTTCCCCGGCCGTCATATCCGTGAAGTAGACCAAGTATTATGTGAAATTGCAAGTTCAGCTTCCCTTCAATGTCGGTTATGCATCGTCCCAAAACGATTGAGACTTTTTTGTGATTACTGTAAACCATTTTTCTTCGGTTTCCTTGCGAGGTAACAATTGCAGAATGCTCCAGATTTTATCAGGATTTCACTTCCACTAAACGATGCCACCAGTCATTTCCTTAAACCTTAAACCCTAGACTTCAAAGGAGCCGCTCATTTCCCGACCGGATGTAAGAGCTGGCAATCAAGCAACAGTTCAACCATTCCACGCTCACCAACACCAACACCAATCGGTAAAATAATCAACCTACCATTGTCACTGTAGCCAACTAACAGGTGCATTGATGCGAAGGACATTGCTCGAAACCCTTACTCTTCAACCATCTCCGAGTTGAGGGTTCTGCATTTGCTAACAAACTCCACAGAAACTGATACTAGTGAGAAGTGTATGACTATGAAACAAATTAGGGTTTCTGTAGAGACGATGCTTAAGACTGTGAGACGAATGACCAGGCTTCAGTTGCGGACATGTCCCCATTCTCGGGCGTCCATGCCATGTGGACAATGAAGTGGGTTTTGAGGCGATGATGGCGATCAGTTTGTAGAAGTTTTGGTTGGAGATGGGTCCCGGGATGATGGCGTTCGAGGTGGAAGATGGCGGCCTGCTCTCTCGGTTCTGGAAGAAACGACCTGTTGCCAAACGTGATGGGTTGCCTCTCTTGCTACTGGGATCGTCGTCGCTTGAAGAGTGAGCTCTCCGTAGGGTTTGCAAGTAGAGTTTCAATTTGCTGGAATGGCAGTTTGCTGGATGTGATCTGATGGTGATAGTGGGATCCTTCTTTTGTTTGGAAGTGATCTGAACTTAATCTCTTCAGGGATGAGGCGGAGAAGGTGGTGGATGCGATGAGCATGACGGTGTCGCAGCTGCTGGAGCACCTCCACCATGTGACCAAGCACTTGGAATTTTGGCAGAGGCTCTCGAAGGTGATGTCTCACTTCGCCAGGGTTTGTTCGTGCATCTACAGCAGCAGATGTTTGACAGGGTTTTTTTGTGTGGGAAGAAGCAGGGCGGAGAGAGCGACAAAGTGTCGTTCATGATGTTGGAGAGGGGACCATGGGCGTTCATTCAAGGATTCAGCAAGTTTCTTCGTGCGTCTCTTGTAGGAGCGTCTCCTGGACAACAGCTCTTGACCGCAGCAAGGTCTCGCATCTCTGAAAGAGTTGCTGTTCTCGTCGACCTACGTGAACGTCTTGCTAAAGTCACCGGCCAGGTAGGATGCTCCAGGTGCTAGGGTTTAGGGTTTAGGGTTCCAGATGGCGACTCCGATCACATTGCTTGCACAATTGCACTGGAAAAAGGAGTATCTCGTTCACTTTGCAAATAGCTCTCTTGCCTTCAGGGTTAGGGTTCAGGGTTTAGGATTCCGGATTCCAGATGCTGACTTCAATCACATTGCTTAGAGAGTTGGCGGTCATTCAGGATCCATCATAAGAGGGTGTATCTCATCGACTTTACTAATAACTCAATTACCTAGAGATGGGGTAGGTTTTATGTTTGTCATGTTACTTACATGTACACATAGCGTTTAGCATGTTTGTCATGTTACTTACACTTGGAGTGTGTGTGCAGGTGTACACAGAAGTGGACAAGATGGGGGAAAAGGTAAATGAAGGGAGAAGTGGTCGGGTGGCTTCCTCGGAGTGTATGTTGGCAGTCCTCAAGGCTCTTTCTGTCCTTGAAGGAGGCTACGAATTACCTCAGGTAGGTGACATATCACAACATCGAACAGACGATTTTTTTGGCTACATTCTGTACTAACTAAGGGTTTTTCTTCTTGGCAGAGGGACTATTACAATCAAGGTGATATGAAAGCAGCAGTGACGCTTGTTCTGGCCTTTGACGATATTCCAGAAATCCTTTCGCGGCGAATGGAATGGACGAATAGCGATCTTGACCATGCTATTAAATTGCTCTTCGATAGCTTATGGAAGCTGGAAAACTTTTTGGATACTGTGGTAAGAAATCATTCTCCTATTTCCTTGTAGTTTATTCTTCTGTGTTTGTGTTCAAGAGAAGATTGTGGGGATGAGAATTCTTGTTGTTATGTACTCTTTTGTGCAGATGTGGCAGTACCGGAGACCAAGGAGGGTAGTGAGGAGGTGGATACATTACACCGGCGGTGCTATCGGATTAGGACTACTATCTGGTTGGCTGTTCCGCCATAGCCAACTTGGCGGCAGTAACGACCTTGAGCGGTGGACTAGAGAAGGGATTGATGCTTCAAGTGGATTTTGGGAAGAGCACGTAAAAGAACCGGTATTTATTTGTGCACCAGTTTTTACTGACATGTGATAGCCTCATGCTGCAAGAAGTTAGTTAAGACTTAACTCCATTTCCTCATCGTTTTCATCATCTGTTCAGGAGAATGCTTTCCTTCTGAACTTATCATGAAGTATGCTGTGTTGTGACAGCTTATAGCTATTAGAGACGATCTTTTTGACACTTTTCGCAAGCGACACAGAGAAGGGAATGAACTAGGTGACGTGAAACTCACAGCTGAATCATTGCACAGGTAGGACTTTGGATTTGATATGTATCTTTGCAGTGTTGAGTAAATCACCGGTTGCTGGTGACAATAAGCAAGATGACAGTCCAGCAAATAGTGTAATTGTGTGTGATCATTTGCTTGTTAGTTAGTTTGCTTGCTTTTTATCTGTTCATGATGCGGGCCATCTCATCATCTCAACTGGAAATTGATGAGGCGTTATGATTTGTCAGGATGCTGCAGGAGTTTGTGGCACAAACTAAGGGTAATGATGCAGCAGAAGCTTCCTCGGAGCAGCATCTAATGGAACTCATGATGTACAGGTACACGTGAATGTATCTTCAACTTTGTTGTAGACATTTTTTTGTAAATGTTTGCATATTCAACCTTGTCTGTCGCTTATATTTTCTCGTGTTTTCAATCTGCAGATATGAGACAGAATTAAATCATCCACTGAGGAACCTTTTTCTTGGAGAGCTTGCTAGAGCTCTGCTTATCCAGGTTAAATCTTGTGCTGTATTCTTTGTTACTTCTGGGTATAACTAAGAGTGAAGATGTATTGAAGACCTTAAAGTTGGGCTACCTCTGATGTTAAGACACCTAGTGAATGTATTTCACGAGTACATACTTGTTCTGCAGGCTGCGTGCCTCTAAAATGATGGTTGAAGCCAAGTGCATCCTACTCTTATTCAGTGCAGCCACTCCACGTCGGATTGTTATGTGCAGGTTCAAAAATTGAAGCTCGACGTTGAAACGTAAGTTGCTCAATGTACATCCCTTCCAAAAAATTGATCCTGAATGTATCTACAATTGGTTGAATGGGCGCTTCTTCACTCTAGTGGTATGTTATTCCTTGTGCTCCCCAATAACAACAGAGGTTGATTGATCTTTATTTTCTTGACCAAGAATTGCTTAAATTCTGTTGCACAGGGCAATGCTGGAGCTGAATCAAATCCTGCGTGCAAACGAAATTAACTTTGCAGTGTTGGCAGCTATGCCTGCACTTGGTGGTGCTGTCCTGATTGGATGGCTTCTAAAGAGGCCTTTTATCAAGGTAACTTATCGTCTCATAGATAAAAAGAACGCGTCGCGTAAACATCACTGAAAATATTCTCAAAAGGCTGGAGACATTTCATCGCAGCAGTTTTTGGTGTCATTGCCACAATGAACTCTTGCAACTGCAGAACAAGATCTGATGTTTATGTTGTGTGAAAAGGGTAAAAAAGGTGCAGAAGGTCGTGGAAGAAAGGCTCAGCTGCGTCGTCGCATGATGATGGTGGATGTGGATAACGCCGTGATGACTTGCCAGATGTGTATTGATGAAGGCCAAGTAAGTACACAATGCAAGATCTTGTAGTTGCTGCTCACAGAAAGATCTCATATCAACCATGTGTTTGCTTCTCAGGTGGATGCTTTTGCTGAGTTTGGAACACTTATTTACGCCCTGGATCGATTGTACAAAGCTGTCCGAAACCCTGCTACAGACTCTGGGGAATGGTCAAGGTCAGATCTTCTCCTCCTTCATGTTGTGTAGAGAGATGAAGATTTTGCTCAAGTATGTCTAGATCTCTTCCGTTTGAAACCGTCATCCTGGTTTGAGTTGTGCTTTTTTCTTGGTTTCATGCAGTTTACAAAAAGACATTATTGAACTTGCAAAGCCGAGATTATCTACATACTACAAGATGGCGATTGCAGCCCGCATGGAGCGCGTTTATGAATGTCTGGCCCCAGTGCCTAGGTTGAGGTAGGTTATTGTCATGGTACAAGCATTAATAAAGACATAGATTCGTCTGCATTTCCCCTTCTGATGTAATGTCCATCTGGCTTCCAAATCCAGATTTAATGAATGTTCTGTATATTTACTGTGATGTATATTCTCCGGGTAACTCCAATGGTGAGCTCCAAACGATTCAAAAGCAGATCAGTGACTCAGGAGGAGCAGCAAAATATATTCCTACCTTGGTCAACATGACGACGAGAAAACCACCCTCGGACACCTTGTTGTCTGCCATGGTGGTCTCATCCTTAAGAACTTTCCCTTGGTGAATGAGAAGTTGCTGCGCACAAGGAAAAGCATCGCTCCCTTGAGAATTCTCGATCTTTCCCTTCACGGAACTAACCTGCACCCAATCAACACCCACAACACTTGCAATTAGTATACCATAAAAGACGATAAGGCAAACTTGATCCATGTCCTCAATGGAAAATGTGGTCCAAGCCCAAAACTGGAGAAGGAAGCAACCAAACACAAGGAGGATTGTTCATCGTGAACCGTTACAAACTATGAAGCAACCCTAGAGCGACTGGAAGAGAACCCCAATGCCCCAAATGGAGGAGACAATCTCAGAGAACAACACAACCCCACTCAACTGCACAAGAAGACACCATTTCTAAATCCTTGAAGTGAAAGAAGGGATCCAGGCACATATATAGCAACATGAAAAAAGACTCCAGGGCTTAAGTTTCGCTGTGTCAGCCTCTATGAAAACGGGAACTGGGCCTCAAGAATTCGTCTCAAGAAAAAGTTTGGTTTCCCTGCGTAGTGTTTGTTTGCATGCCTGGTTTCATGCTTTAGTAACCAGGGGAACCAAACCCTAGGCGTCCACATAAACCATCGTCTACTATGTACAAGCGACTCTAGAGTCCTACCCTGCTAACTGAACGTAGAGCTAGCTCTTCCGCTTCCCCATCGCACACGCCCACCTCCAAACTCTCGCCCAAAGCCTCGCTCAATCTGATTGCAACACGAGAGGGAGAGAGTACAAGGAAAAAATAACGAATGGAGAGAGAGAGAGATAGAGCGCCAGAAGCGTTGAGCAAGCATGTTAGTCTAAAAAGAAGAGACGTGCATGGCGATCTTTGCATGGCGATCTTTGCATGGCGCATCCGACGGCTCTCTCGTGCTCACAAGCCAAAGGACGTAACCTTTTAACGCTAAATTATCGGAGAAGCCACATTTGCAAGTATGATGTTTTCTGTGTGTTTGACATACAAGGTGTACGAATTGATGTATACTATAGTTACAAAAGTTTATATTATTTTGTTGAGCCCGATCGAATGACGCATGACAATTTTAATTCATCAGATCATTATTGCACCTACTACATGCTTGAGAAGTTGCAAAATGGTCATGAATTTTATATGTGTGGTGTCGTATTTGAGCATGATAAGGTCTAGATATTGGAATGATCTCCAAATGAAACATGTTAATTGAACAATCTTCAATTCAAAAGTTGTATGTCAGACTGGAAATACAGACACGTACTATATTTTGTAGTATGTTTTCTATAGTATACAAGTGTAAATTTATAGTTCAGCAAGACTCATGACTTTTGGATTGAAAATTCTTGAACCAACATCTTTCATTCGGAAGTCATTGCAATATTTTGAACGTTATTGTGTTCAAATACGACACAAGACATGTAGAAAATTGTGGCCATCACTGGTAGGTTTTATAGGGTTAGGGGACCAAATGATTTCATGTGTTGCACTGATTTCTTGTGGTAAAAGCCCGAGTGAGAAGAACTTTTGAATGAGATCATTCACAAAGACACTTAACTGTATAATGTTTTATCAGTGGAGGTTAAAAAGATTTTTGCATCCTACTTGCATTGATTGAGAAGAACACACTTCAATTTTTATCTGTAATAGAATTTGGTCAACTTTAAATAATGACAAATATCTCTCTTCTCCAATATGTGTTGTGTATTTAGAGACTCGAGTTAGAAGTAATTTTAGTTGCTTTTGAGAAGGTAGAAAGACAAGTTTTATTGTACCACGAAACTTAACCCCTGAGTTCCCAAGAGTCCTCTCAAGGATCTCTAGAAATTAACCTCAAGGATGTGACTCACCTTAGAGGGTTGAATGTTTTACTCATCTTTGAAGTGAATACAAAAACTTAGTGTTGTTTAGTTTATTGATAAGTAGTATGTAGGTATGTAAGAACTAATTCTATTGGATGTAAAATATGGCACACATGACCAAGAATTATGAAATAGGGTAAATAGTTATATTACATGTATATAAACAAGATACATGTATAATAATGAAATTGAACAAAATGAGTTGAAATTAAGTAGCAATAGTAAAAGGGCAAATTCTAAGTTTTAAATTTTAAATTCTTCTTTAAGACAACAATGTTTTCTAACTTTTGCAAAGAATTCAAAAGGTTCTTTTGGACTCAGAAAGGACCCACTAGGACACTCAATTTTTTTGAAAAGTTAAACTAAAATGCCTTGGCACCAAAAGAATTTTTTTAAACTTATTAAATTAAATTGATAAAGTCTTTCCGTCTTTGTTCTTGCTAAGTCTTCAAGAAAATTTAAATGGTTTTTTTAAAACTGATTTGAAAAAAAGTTTGACTTGTAAGAATTGAATTTTTGTTGAATTTTACTTTTTTAAAATTTTAAAGACAAAACCCTCTAATAAAAAATTTGATGTTCTAATTTTGACTTTCTATGACAAATGCCATGGCTTTTCGAGGAGTGACATTGCTAAGCTAAAAGGGAAATTTTGTTGGTAGCTACTAATAAAGATTGATTGATTTAAATGTTACTTTTAGAGATTAAGATGTTTCACCATAAACACGCAATTAAGCAATTATGCACTTAGCCAAGTGCACTGGTTGGTGGTAGAAAGCCGCAAGTTATTTGCTCATAATTTTTTTTTAAATCAAAATTTGGCAAAAGTTTAGTATGTTTTTTGTCAAATTTTTTTGGTGTTTGTCGTATCATACATTGGCATCTTTATGTTCATATCAGTAATATATTTTTTACATTTGCTACCTTTTTTTAGAAAATATATGATTTCTACTCTAGTTTGCAAATCCTGCTACAAAATTATGATCATGTGCCCAAAGAGATTATAAATGTGTTATGAGTTATTATAGGATTTTAGAGTACTGCACTACAAACACAATGTGTAAGAGATACAAAAATATATATGCAAATTCCTAAGACAGTGTAAAGTACCTCACTGTATTTTATAATGCAAAAACATACATAATCAAGCAATTCCACACTATTGCTGAGGAATTCTAAAATCAAACATATCATATGGACCACCCAATATATAAATATAAACCACCAACCGAACGATAGACACATCTCAAACTACATAATACTAACGTACTTGCCACCTAAACTGCATGCATGCTCTACTATAGTATATCGCTCCACAACTCACAGCTCATCTGCTGGCGGAACGACTCCCTCCACGTGTCCAATGGCGCTACCTACCATAGCGGATAGTTCATGATCCTCCACTGGACGATCTCCCACATCTTCGATGCCAATGGACGCACACTCAACAAATCGGTAATTGCCAGGAACACCCTCCCGCGTATGCCTTACCCTGTCATCATTATAGAAAAAGCCATCCTTTGCATTGAAGGACATCTCTCGCTCTGATGAGAAGGCCCCCTGAAATGCAATGATGTCCTCGGATACGCTAGATCTTGGAACGGGAGGCAAACCTGGTCCGGTATCACTCTGAGTACCTCCGAACGTCTCTTGTGTCTCCGATACAGGCTCTGATTGAGAAGGCATCGAAGGTTGTCGAATCCTCCTCTGCACCGAAAAAAATTCACATGAATCCAATCCTTCTTCCTCCATCTCCAACCTAGGACCATCAAATGTACGCCCCCGTCCTGCCCCTGCCGCCAAACTAACATCTACTACACCTGTATCTTGCATCCTCTCTATAGGTGTTGCAGACGTCGCCCCTGAAGTATCTCCCACCGTCCGCTGCGTTGATGGAATTCTCTCTCCATCCTCATCGGCGTCTGAATCACTGCCAAATGAGAAATCTTCAGTGGTACCTGAACGTGGCAATCTCTCATGTAAATCACCTCCATCCTCATTGTCCTCTTCATTCCTCACTCCACCAACCGCATCTTCGGTCTCAGGTACGATGTTGCAACCAGTACTTGTTCCACCAGTCCTGACCAACAGTTGTCCTTGGAAATTGTCGGACAACTCATTGTACAAAAAGGAAACTCTGTCTGTACAATCGTCAATGATGAAAACCTCAGATCCCTGGAAATCTCCTTCAAGGATCGTGGGAATGGCCGTAGATATGTTACATGCCACTAAACCTCAACCACGAGGCAAGTATGAGCCCACTAGTCTTGCAAGCTCTGATGGAGATCTCTCAAGTGAATCAACTTCAGAGGGTTGGCGTGCCTCAGTCCAGTGATCCAAGAATACAAGTGGAAGTGGAACGTCTCCAGAAACATAGTTCGGGCCAGGAGATGTACCCACAGGGTGCTGCATACAAATCACAACATCGCCAATCGGTTGTACTACTTGCTCCAGACGCCCATTCTCTGTAAAATCGAGAGCATAGGGATTAACCGAGTTCGGATCAAATGCCCAGCATCCACGTCGCATAGTACATCCCTCTGGAAGCTTCACCTTCGTGAAAAAGTCTTCGTTGGCATATACGGCCGCTGGTAACAAGAAGATGACGTTCCATCGTTCAATATTTGCCATCCATAATGCCAACTGTACAAAAACTGCGGATAACTGGGCGTCTCCCCAATGACCATCTCCATGCCTCCCACCGCCACGTCGACAATCAATCACCCACAAACATGGTTTCCCCAACTCTATGTAGTCGGTGCGGAACAACCCTCTTCTACACCGAACCGGAAGAAGATTCTCAGTGTCGCTCTGGCCTGGCCTCTTGACTTCCATCTGCCATTCCCAATTAGCAGTAGCCTGTCCTCCTACATCCACGGACAATCCAATGTATCCACGCCCCCCTGCTGCAATGTCACCATAGTGAAACCTGATGGAAGGGGGGATGAGGTAGCCTATGTCTTCTAGTTTAGACACCTTCCCCCGCACAGGAGCAGTCCAAGCTTTTTTCGTGGCAGCATTCAAAAGCTTCCCAAACGTATCAAGTTGTGCGTTACTCCTCGGAAAATACTTCCCTACACGGATACGAAAGAAATCCTCCATGGAATCAGGTGTACTTTCCTTGTTCTCCACCATCAACCAACGGATGGAATTCATCACAGCTTCTCGTCTCTGATATCGGTCAACCACACCGGCAATCGTACGAGGATGTGGACTCTTGTCTTTTACACCGTCGAAGTAATATGCTTGAGAAGGTCTTACTCCATCCTCCCTCACCGGCTTCGCTGCAGCAGACTTTGCCAACCGAAGATAATATGGATTCGGAACCCTACCAAGAGGCCTCAACCAATTCTGCGTCATCTCCTTTCTTGTTGGTCGTACGTCCACATTTGGATCCAGCTCTTTCTTCCTCGCCATGTCCTTCCACTTGTCCTCTTCCTCCTTGCTGTAAAAGAGAATGCCGTCTTCGTAGTCCTTGCATACTTGAATGATAGCTTCGAAGCAGTCATTGCTCGGATTCCATGCATGATTGGTCAGATCCTCCATGTTTTTGGCCAACCTCTTCACCGTGACAACTCCATCCCCTTGGGCAACTTATGCACTGCACTTGCCGCACTCACCAAAGCAACAGCCCTACGTGCATCGTCCGCACGTAATGTGCTATCAGGCCTCCCGTATAGATCTCAAATCTGACGGATCTTCCTCAAATCCTCCTCCATGGTAGAATATGAATGTCTCTGGAACTCCGCCACGTTGATCCGCGCAGACTTCTCAATGTAAAAGCGACGATCATCATACACCACAAAAGAGGCCTCCCGCCGCTCAAACGTGTCCAGATACTCGTTTAAAGGCATAGTACCATCTCTCCACTGCTGCTGTGCAAACTTACAAGCTGCTACTATGTGTTGCCCATCCACCGGTTCCCAAATGATATGATCTTGAAGCCAAGAATATTGGGATCCCATAGCACCCTGTGCAAAAGCACTCCCGTGTGCAATGAACATGCGCTCAAACTCTCGTGCGGTACCTACCAACGGAAATGGCAGCTCTTCCTTCTCAACGACACCATCATCGGTGGTAGTATGCACGATGTATCTGATCGGTCGAAGTACCAATCTACTCACCCGAGTCGCGGATTCTGGGTCTCGTAAGCGGTTGAATACTTCTATGACCCTCTTCTGTGATAAAACTCGGTGGTTGGTTTCTGGATTCTCTACAGAGACAATGCGGTCTATGTGTGCCTTAAACACAAAATTCCCCCACACTGATCCTTTTGCAATCTCCTCCGTTGTAGGCACTGGTGCTTTTAAAAACATTGAAGTAGGAACATCCTGTGGTATCTCCACATTGTCTTCAAAATCCTCTGGTATACTATCTGGAGGGTTGTGAAAATCTTCTTCCTCCGGCGCCGCAGCTGACAAATCAGCTAAATCTCCCAGTGTAGATGTAGGGGCCCTACGATGACCATCAGGCGTCCTGAGCCCCGACCTAGGAACCCTGCCACCCGATCTTGCACTTCTCCCAATCAACCTCCTCCCATTTGGATCCAAACTTGATGGGCCTTCTCTTGAACCAGAAGCTACATCAGTGTCAACACGCCGTGGCCTCTTCGTAGGACGTCTACTCGTTAATGGAGGATTCGGTAATGTTTGTACCTCAGAAGTTTCGGTGGGATGTTGGCCTCCACTTCCCCTCCCCCCCTCTAGTGGTCGCCAATCCAGTTGCAACGGCTCAGCAAGAATTCGATAAACTTCTGATTCTTCTGGTTCCGCTGGTGGGGCTTGAGTTGTCGCACGTGATGGGTCCCTCTCCCGAAATGCTTCATATCTAATATGTTCCTCCATAATCTTCTTAGCCTTCAGCACCATCTCCGGTGATAACGTTAAATAGGCTAAGACGTTGTTGTGTCTAGCAGTACGTACCGCAAGAGAGATGTTCAACCAAAACGTCTGCAATGATTTGAGGAATTTCACCTGACCTGGATTTTGAAGAAGATTCAAAGGGACAGGTGCAAGAAGCAACTTCTTCGAAAGAGAAGTCTTTACTTCCGATTAACCTGGACCCACTGCACAAGTAACGTATACCATATCATCACGTCGAAGAGTGATTGCCTGGATTTTGCCAAAACTTTTCCCCAACGCCGATGTACGCTTCCCAAGCTCAAAGGGATAATCCGTCACCCATAAGAAGGCGCTTGACTCATCCACTTCCGCGATCCACCAACCGTGGCTCTCCCAAATTCTATCAATATTTGGTGGTGCCATAATGCAACACTCAAAAAAACTGTATATCATTACAAAACAATAGTCACTATTAGTATGGAATTTTTTTGAACATGCAACATCCCTTGTCTACCTCTAAAAACTTTTGCACTATAGAAGATTTAATTCCAACACCATTGTGTTAAGTATGTTGTTAGTTCTTTGGTGAAATAGCATATTAATCCAAGTCAATTATTTTCATACATTGTCACACATTTTCGGCCAAGGTACCAAAAAAACTTCTACCTTTCCACAAAAATCTTTGAGATCTTCGTATGATTCATTTTTATTTTTCCTACGGCATTATGTGATGTAAATATTCTTACTGACCATTTGGATTCTCATTTAAAACAATATCGAGTTCACAAAAAAATATAACTTGAATTGCGAATTTTTTAACCTCCACCCATTGCACATTTTTTTTGAATTTGCTACACCCCTTGTCTACCTCTAAAAACATTTGCACTACACAAGATCTAAATCCAATACCATCGTGTTAAGCATGTTGTTAGTTCTTTGGTGAAATAGCATATTAATCCAAGTCAATTATTTTCACACATTGTCACACATTTTTGGCCACCGTACCCAAAAAACTTCTACCTTTCTACATAAATCTTTGAGATCTTCGTATGATTCACTTTTGATTTTTCCTACGGCATTATGTAATGTAAACCTTCGTATTGACCATTTGGATTCTCATTTCAAACGATATCAAGTTCACAAAAAAACATAACGTGAATTGAGAATTTTTGAACCCCCACTCATTGCACATTTTTTTTTAATATGCTACACCCCTTTTCTAACTCTAAAAATTGGTGTATACCAAATTAACATCATGCTTAACATTATGGTAATTAATTGAGACCTTTTATAGTGCAAAAATGTGACACCAATTGAAATCAAAGTCTGCTGATCCAGAAAACGCAGGGAAGAAAATGAGCCTTTTCTTTACTTTAAACATTATAATCTTTCAATCCGTGCGGTAAAACTTTATGAAATTTTTTGAGTGTATAACTTAATAAGTCATTATTGAGATCCTACGGTTAAAAAAACCAAAAAAAACTTCATTTTTCTTCCATGCTAATTGCACTAAAACTAGCATTTTTAACGATTTTTGGTTGAGATATTCTCCACATCATTTATGGACCAAGGAACTTGGGGTATCAATATCAAGGGTATCACCACCAGGGTATGACCTACTGGGCACCGTAACCGGTTATCAACTTAGGGTTTGAGTCAGGGTATCAACTTAGGGTTTTGAGTTAGGGTTTCGGAAGTTAGGGTATCAACAACGGATATCAATCCATCGCACTTTGGGTAGTCCTAGGAGGGGTGTGCGCGCGCACACCTCTCGTAGAAGTTGTGAGGGGAGGCTGTGAGTGTGAGAGAGAGGGTTTGGAGGAGAGAGAGGCTTGTGGGATTGTGAGAGAGGAAGTTGTGAGGGCGGAGAGTGAGGAGAGAAGAGTTGTGAGGGAGAGAGGAATGGAGTGGAGGTGTGAGGGTAGCCGCAAGAGAG